>JAUBOD010000982.1:1513923-1532225 GCA_032353885.1 Nothura maculosa | reverse complement strand
TTCCTTCCTTCCTTCCTTCCTTCCTTCCTTACTTCCTTCCTTCCTTCCTTCCTTCCTTCCTTCCTTCCTTCCTTCCTGCCTTCCTTCCTGCCTGCCTTCCTGCCTGCCTTCCTTCCTTCCTTCCTGCCTTCCTGCCTTCGTTCTTCCCGCCTTCCTGCCTTCCCTCCTGCCTTCTTCCTTCCTGCCTTCTTCCTTCTCCATTCTTATCCTTCCTTCCTTCTTCTTCCCTCGCTTCTTCTTCCTTTCCTTCTCCTTCCTTCCTTCTTCCTTCCTTTTTCTTCCTTCCTTCCTTCTTCTTTTTTTTCCCCAGAAAACACTGGATCGAATAATTGATTTCATAATTGAAGAGGTTTTATTGGTACCTTTGTCTTGATAATGGACAAGATTTTCCTAATTGTACGATAAAAGTTCATGCCTCTTGCATCCTCTCTCCACAAAGAGGTAAGGTCTTAATACACACCAGCCTTTTTCCCACATCAGTAGAAAGGAAACCAAAATAAGGCAAGAACTATATGTCAGCAAGTAGGCAATATTTTAGCTGGCACAATATTCTGATTAGATTATTTTAATTCTTGCAGCCAGTGTTGATGCAAATACACTATATTTGACTATTTTTTTTCTATTTCTCTGTTATTTAACTTATTAACATATTTGGTATAGAGAGTAAAGAAAAAGGATGACTATTTGTTAACATCTAAGTCACACAGGGATTCTTTTGTAGTGAAGGTATAGCCACAGGAACTTTTTAGAACACGACCATGGGAGCTCAAAAACATTCTTTTCCCATTGAGTATGTTTAGAGAGTAGTTTAGATGTTGATGTTTATAGCACAGTGAGAAGGATCCTGTCTATCCAATTATTTAAAACTACTTCACATTTTAAAATGCAAGTTTTTCTGGCAAGTTGGCCCATTTCAATCAAGTGAGATGTTTCAATATGCTTTTTATTTTTTTATTCCAGAAAGAGAAAAAAAAAGGAAAAAAAAGGGGCACTTATGAAGAATGGATCATCTATTATTACCTACATTAAAGAAATGCCTAGAAATCCATATAATTAAGCCACATATGCTGAGAGTGAGAAAGCTTTTTTTCAGTTCACTTGAGGCTTACAATCTCAATGCTGAGTGGAGAATGCAAACAGAGGAGTTTGAGGAAATCACAACACAAATGCTGGGTTGCCTTATAGGCTGTGCTTTAGTGCACCAGTTGCTTAGGGGCTTTGGTTTCTTTTGTGCATCATGTCAAATAACAATTTGAGGGAAAGAATTGTTGGTAGATTACAAGACAAGGGGACTTTTAAATGCCTTCCAGGCCTTCCAGGCATGAAAGGCAGTATGAAAGTAAACCTGAAATTACTTGCTGTGAAATGTAACAAGAGTGATGAAGGTGAGCAGTTGAGGGAGGCTCACAGAAAAGAGAAGCATTAGGTAGATAGGTAGAGGATTTGTCATTAGGGTACCTGTTAATAAAGACAAATAGTGTATATTTGATGAGATACAGAAAACAATGAAAGGGCATAAAGAGAGAAGTGAGCTAGCAGCAGCATTTTGAATTTGAGTGAGGCAAAATTACCACTCTCAAGACTGAAAATACAGGCATTGCAATAAGCAAGACACAAGGTGATGTGGATTGAGGGAGAGATTTGGCTTCATAGACAGTACAAATGATCTGTATAGTATCTTATGGCTATTATGCAGAATGAATCAACAAAAATTAGATAGCCTGAATATGAGGGTCTAGAGAGCATAGAATGAAAGAGCATAGAATGAAAGAGTAGGTTATACTCCTTGCCCTCATGTTGGAATTTAATCAGAAACATAGAACAGTAGCATAGAGTTTGGTAGGTTCTTTAATGTTAAATTTGATACCATTGTACTTTTTAGAGCAACAGCATAATGATAATATATTAGTGGAATAAGAAAAGGACATCTGTCTTTTTCCAAGCAAACATAGAAAATTGTCTAAAAGAGCAGAGGGAGTAAGGAAATCTCCTGAAAATGTCATTTTGCTCTAAGTAACCCATATAATCCACTTCCACCATTTATAGAAGTGGAATTTTGGGGCAACAAAAGAAAAACATGAACAATATCATAACTTTGCGAGCTCTGCTGTACAGAGCCATGTTGGATGTTTCTGCTTCCTAGTATGCTCACTTTCAGGAGGGTTTACAAGCTCTGATGCAGCACTGGGTTCACAAGTTTTGAAGCAATCTCTCTTTTCAAGGAGCATTGCACCTGGGTCAATGTCTTCCTCATCCTAAAGTATATGGAAATATTGTATAGACAGATCTGAGTTTGTTTTTTACAGACCCTTTAGAAGTGTTTACATCATAGTTTAGTTAATTTGCTGCTAAGCTGACTGTAAATTGTCATTTGTGAGGGTAAATTCATGGACTAACTCTGGACCAAAAAGAAAAGTTATTTTTATACATGAATAAATAACTGCCTGCTTTTTTCCAATTGTCTTCCAATATTATTTTGTTCTTACTATTTAACTGTGAAAGTTCCTGTTAAACCTTACATTTGCTCTCTATTTCTTACTCTTCATCAATCCTGGACAACATCCAGATAACATTTTTGTTCTTGAGGCCTATTTTTCCACATGTAGAAACTGAAAAGGAAAACTTTTGATATATTGCTATTATCTACTACTTTGATATATTGCTTCCATCTACTTTAGCACACTCCATCCCTTATTATCAAAGTACATAAGCTTAATTAAAATAGGAAAATGAAAGCACTAGTTGAAACTTTCACATATATATTTATTTATCTGTTCACAAGGCTTTTGTAAGTAAGAAATAGCTAGTTATAACACACAAATGGTAGGCCCATACCACACACCATACAGAGCAATTTGCTCTGAGGAAGATTTTGACTCGGCAACTCATTAGTAGATACCTTTTGGTGGGCAAATGACATGCCTCTTTTTTATTTTTTAATGTGATTTATAAAATACAAACCACATAGCATCTAAAAATGGTTTGCTAGTTTATTCACTTTGAATGGTGCTGTTCTGTGTTCAAGATATGATTCTACATGTTTATTTCTTTATTTGTTTTTCTATGTGATTTTCTCTACTGCTTTGTGTTAGAAACTAGCTTATACAGTCTCATAAATAATTTCACAATAAGGTCCACCAAAACAAAGTAAAATAGTAATTAAAAATAAAAACCTTTCCAGAAACATTAGGAACAGCATGTAGTAGCTTGTATTGTTTATTCATTGCTAATTTAAAATATTCCCACAATGCTGCTTATATTTATTCCTGAAAATAATGAACTGTTGCATGCATTTTACATGCTGACCCTCCCATGAGTGCTTTTAGCAAGTTCTATCTTTTGAGCAGGCTGTGTAGCTTTAATGGAGATTGAGGCAGTGTGCAAAGGAAAACTATGGAGAAAGGTTACAAGTTAGAAAAAAAAAGACTATGATTAAATAGCTTGACATTCACTACCACTTTGGTACAAGGTGGGAAAAAATGCTTGCTGTGAAATAGCTGCACTATTTAGAAATATTTGCATTTGATATAAAACACAAACATTTATTTTCCCCTTTAACCTCATTTTTTTATCCACTCCTTGTTTAACTAATATTAAAATCCTAGTTATAATAGTTGTCTAGTGTTTTAAATATTTAAATATTTATTTATTAGCAATTCACGCTTTCCTGGACTTAAGCTGAAAATATTTCCTGAAGCCTTTTCATCCTAATTTTTCATTATCCAATTGTATATTTACTCAGAATAAACTTTGCAATGACTAACTTCTCATTTATGTATATTATAGAAAAAAATAGGTTTTGATGAATGCAGTTCACAAAAGCAATCATATAGATAGCTAACCTAGCAATTAGGAAAAACTAACAAGAAATCATTTAAGCCATGGAGTTTAAATAGACTGACATCTAAATTCAGATCCTGAGGAGGAACTGCTATTTAATGAGGTGAATCTAAATTTGAAATCTTAATTATCCATATTCAGTAACCAGTGGTAAAAGAAACTCTTGACTAATATTATTTTGATCAGTTGAACAGGAAATCTAGGAGACAACTATCTGACTCTACATTATTAAAGAGTGGAACATTCTGGAACAGCAGCTGAACTAAATATTTTTGTTTTGTATTTAACTGCAAATATATTTTTCTAGCAATTGTGAAAGACATGTACATAATGTGCTTTATTTTCACTTTCCCTTTCACTCAGTCTATCGTCTCTTGGCTTGACACATTTAGAAGAAATTATGGGTAGTGATATAGCATACACTCTACGCAATTGGCAATGGATTATTCCCGCAGGTGCACTTACCACAGAGCCTCTGGCAAGCTGAAGAACAGTAGCATATTTTCCTATGTGATGGTTAGATGTACTGTGGGAAGGTTCTTCTTTTGCACTCTATCTCTCTCTTGGGAGAAAATATGAGTCGGGTACTGGGAAAATCGGTTATATCTGTATATTAAAATTTCCATTTTCAACCTAGAAGTAAGAAACTATCCTTTGAGAGCTATAAAATCTTGGTGAAGAACTGACTCTCAGCACTTAACAATGTTTTTCTAATGGCATTTCACCTATCATTTCTATTCAACTGAATGAATTTCCTGCAGTACTAGAAACTGTGATACTGATGAACATTGACATTTGCTAACAGTATTAAGTGGTAAAACAAAGGCTGAGAAGATAATGGACCCAATAGGAGTATCCATAGATTAGAAAAGAAAGAATACCAACTGTTCCTAATTGTCAGTGCAGCCTACTAATCCTGGATTAAAAATATAAAAGTGAAAATTGTTTTATTATGATTTTCTTTTGAAGTCAGCATCTCTGGCTGCAAAAAAGCAAAGATAAAAGTAGCAGAAGTAGTCTGAGAATCATATGACAAAGACAAGAATACAAATCTGAGGGGCAGGGAACAACTGCAAGAATAACAGTTCAGTCTTAAGAAGATCTTAACATGTTACCTTTTTAAACACTGGACCAAAATAAAGCCTAAGTAAGATAAAAACCCTAAATGGAAAAGAAAACTATACTTGTATGAGGAAGAAAATAATCTTTCCTTTTGGGTTAAAATATTACAGATAGTTTTCCTGATCTCTGCTAAATTCTTATTATTTTCTGTTAAAAAGAGATAAATAGAAGATTTAGCTGAGCTGTATTAAAACACTGACATCAGCTATGTACGTAAATATTACTAATTTAGATTTCATTTGTAAGGTGCTTAAACACTAACTTTAGTATCTCCTCGGGCATTAATTTCAAGTGACTTCCACATGCCACTCTATACACCGACTTTTCTTTGCAAACAATAGATTGCAAACAACTAATAGATGCTATTTGCATTTGCATAAATAGATATGTGCTACTAAAAACTATATGTGAACATGTGTACATGTACATCCAATGGAAATAGAACACACTGGTTCAACTGCTTTTTATTCCTTTGAAAAATCTTTTCGCCCCATAAAGCTTTAGGAAAACTTGCATACATATGAACCACTTTACACAATCCTGAAATTAATAAATGGAGACAGCCAGTTGAAGTCCCAAATGATCTTCTATCATGGAAAATACAAGGAAATTACCAGGTTTTCATTCTTTCACTTATTCTGACTTGTGAACCCTCTTTCCCAGATCACAGCAATCATTCTAGGAATAATGTAAATCTCTAGTGTGTAATATTCTAAATTCTATGTCAACTAAGTAGTAATGTGATTTTACACATATCATAGAAGTGAACAGAAATAAACATATGTACATACCAATCACACAGAATCATAGAGTGGTTAAAAGTCGGAAGAGACCTCTAGAGATCATCTAGTAAAAATGCCTAGATCAAACAGGGTCACCTAGAGCATGGGGCATAGGGGCGCATCCAGGCAAGTTTGGAAGATCTCCAGAGAAGGAGACTTCCACAACCTCCCCGGGCAGTCTGTTGCAGGGCTCTGTCACTCTCACAGGAAAGAAGTTCTTCCTCACATGCAGATGGTACTTCCTGTGTTTCAACTTGCACCGATTGACCCTTGTCCTGTCACTGGCCAACACCAAAAAGAGTTTGGCCCAATCCTGCCTATATTCTCCCCTCAGATACTTGTACATGTTGATCTGTCTTTTCTTCTCTGTGTTAAACAGGCTCGGCTCACTTAGTCTTTCCTCATATGAGAGATGTTCCAACCACCATTGTCAGTCTCTGCTGGACACTCTCTAGAAGCTCCACATCCCTCTCATACTGGTGAGCCCAGAACTGCACACAGTACTCCTGGTGCAGCCTCACCAGAGCTGAGTAGAGGGCCAGGATCTCCTCCACCTTACTGGCAACACTCCTCCTGATGCAGGCCAGGATCCCATTGGCCTTCTTGGCCACGAGGCACACTGTTGACTCATGGTTAACTTCTTGTCAACTAGGACTCCCAGGTCCCTCTCTGCGGAGTTGCTTTCCAGCAGGTCTGCCCCTAACCTGTACTGAATAATCTGGGATTATTCCTCCCCAGATGCAGGACCCTGCACTTGTTGAATCTCTTGAGGTTCCTCTCTGCCCAACTCTCCAGCCTATCCAGGTCCCTCTGCATGGCAGCACAGCCCTCCAGAGTGTCTCCAGCCTTCCACAGGCGACATTACTCTGTTTGATATTGTCTGCAAATTTGCTTGGGATGCCTTCTGCCCCCTTCTCCAAGCCACTGCTGAAAAAACTAAACAGTACTGGGCCCAGTACTGACCCCTGGGGGACACCACTGGCCACAGGCCTTCAACAAGACTCAGTCCCATTTATGACCACCCTCTGAGCTCTGCCATCAGCCAGTTCTCAATCCACCTCACTGTCCATTCATCCAGTCCACAATTCTAGGGCTTTCTCATGAGGATATTATGGGAGACTGTGTCAAATGCCTTGCTGAAGTCAAGATAGACAACCTCCACAACTCTTCCATTGTCCCTCTATCCTGTTCTCTCATTGCAGAAGGCTATCAGGTTCGTCAAACATCTCTTCCCCTTGGTGAATCTATGCTGACCACTCTTGATTAACTTCTCTCCTGTGAGGGTGATAGGGGTGACAAAACTTCCTGGATGAGACCCTGAGACATGTGCTCTAGGTGTCCCTGCTTGAGCATAGGAGTGAGTCTAGATGATCTCTAGAGGCCCCTTCCAACCTATAACCTTTTTTGATTCTGTGTGCTTCTGTGACATGCCTAGAGATGCTCTCTAGGATGAGCTGCTCCATCAACTTTCCAGGGACAGAGGTGAGGCTGACTGGCCTTTACTTTCTTGCCCTTTTCAAAACTGGAGTGATACTGGCTTTCTTCCAGTCCTCTGGCACCTCTTCCACTCTGTATAACCTTACAGATCTATGCCCTAATGCAGTCTGAGTTGTTTGTGAAAATGTAGAAGTCTCTTGAAGCAAAGTACAGTTCCCTCTTACCACAATGTTTTTGTGCATCTCCTTCACCTCATGCCCTGGTCATTCTTTATTTCAAATAAAAACATTTATTTTCATAGATGACAAGCATTTCTATATAATCAGTGGTACTCACCACTTTACTGTACCATATCATTTGTAATCTTAGCTAAAATGTGTGCTTACATAAGCAGCATCCACAATTATTAGAAGTATTTTTATTTTCAAATCTTGCTTAGATATTCAAGAACACAGTGCATACAACCATGTAAATAAATGCTGTACAAATTAGTGTACAAACATTACTAAATCAAATTTAATCTATGTATACCAGGCTGTATTAATGCATGTGGATTGTAAAGCTTTAACAAAATAAGATATGCTTTTACTTTTCAATTTTTATCTCATTTAGACTATTATGATCACAAGCATTTTCTGATTTTCAGTGACATTGAAAATCCTATCACTTCCACAACATGAAGAAACTTTTGATAGCACAGAATTAAATGTTTAGAAGCCTTTTCTATTTCCTTTTTTTTTTGCTTTTGTTTTCATAGTTAAGGAGCAGTAACACACATGTCATAATGGAGTGGGAAGAACTTGAAGAGCCATGCCATTAAACAGTGCATTAAGCAAGGCCTCTTCAGACAGTGCATTCTGAGGAGAGATCTGCTCCATACAAACAAAGCTCTTGAGATTCACTTTGTTGTGTTCTTACCATTCAGGAAAGTACTATTATCCTGTGTCTATGACTCTGTGCACAATATTTCAATTGGTTCCATTTCATTGGTTTTACAGAGAACAGTAAAAGAGGCCTCTTGTTCCCAGCCATCTAGCATGAGAATGGACCATGCTGAATCTCCATCATAAAGCACCAGAAAGCCCCATAAAATATTTTATGTATTCATGCCTTTTAGACGTCATTGACAGTGTCGTTTTATGAAGGCAAAATTATTTTTTTAATTTGAGGAGTACTAGCCATTATTTACAAGACTAAGACAAGACTCACAGGAGTCTTTAGGAATTAGTATGTTTAAATTGACATATAGAACAGTAGCTGAAAATCTCTGTGCTATTTTCTCGGACTTGTCGGTTCTGTAATCATGAGCAGCTGCTTTCTGACTAACACAAGAAATAGAGAAAACAAGCCAGTTAATCTCTTCAGGGAAAGCTCTCTTAATAATATAGAAAAATCTTTGTGCTGTAGACTTAGCACTCTCACTGCCTGTCAGCTTTAATTGCAAAAGCAAATCATTCTCAGGAATGCAATGCAAAATCATACATAAGCTGCTTTTATCTTACAGCTCCAATACCAATGTGTACCAGAGTCTGTCAGGTTTCCTTGCTTTCAGAGAATCGGAAGGTTCTTTGGGAATTGAAGACTATGCAGTTTGGAAAGAGATGCTATGGGAAAACACAGATGATGAGACATGGTATTCATCCCCCCGAATCCTGCTAGCCCAATGTGGGATGGGGCTGGACAGACATGTGTCTGCACCCTGGGGTGACAGGGCAGCAATGTCCTCAGTAGCGCTGGCTGACTCACTTCCTCCCACAGCTGCAGACTCCGATTTCTCAGCAACTTTCCTGCAGGACACATGGTGCACTCCCAGCATGGGGAAATGCTGGAACTGCTTAAAAGCCACATGCTGCTCAAAAGACATATGCTGGCCACCTTAACTCAATGCTAACCTATATTTAGCTTCAGATGTAACACATCCACTCAGGAGAAGAAATCTGTATACTCTTTTATAGGCTTTTCTGCTTTTTTTAATGAGCAAAGGAAGTATATTTTTAAGAGCAAGTATGCTCCAAAAAGAGAAAAAAGAAAAAAAAGGCACCAAAACAGCAAGAGCTATACTTTTATTTCCTCCCAATATCATATCTCTAAACAGCTACATGTTAGAACAGGTTACTGTGGCTGAGCAGATTTATTTTATTCAATTATTAGTATGATTGTCAGTGCATTTAAATTATAATAAATAACAAATTCACTCTTTATTTTAATGTAATAACATAGTAACTATTATACTCTTAAAGAACACATAATTATTTTTGGCTCTCAACAAAAGTGCAAGCTGGGCTTTTTTTTCACTGAGGTCTGCTAAACTCATCAGCTAGAGTTAAATGTCTGAACTTGTTGTAATTACTTAGTTGAAAAGATGTTTTATTTCATTTAGGTAAGCCCACGTGACTATTAGCAATGTGAAAATCTCAGCCTCTTAAGGGTTTGTCTTGAATACAAATTCAAAATTGTTATAGCCGGTCTAAATTTACCAAGAGCTTACTTTTGAATTCACCTGTGATCTTACTTTTGAATTCACCTGTGAAGAAAATCAGTAAACTTGCATCAGACTTACCTCTAACAAGTCCAGTTACGCCAGAAATGTTCCAACCTCCAGACTTCTTGTCAAAGGACAAAGGAGGTATGAGATATTGGAAGGGCATTGCTTGAAGAGATTTGCCCTTAATTTAGCTCTGCTATACCCTGGTCCTGAGAGTGCAAACAAAGTTGCTGGCCTACCATTTTTCTCAACTTCTATTAACTCCAACAGAATATAACTCTGCATCTGGCAAATGTGGCAAGGGAATGTGTATCACAGAATCAGAAAATAGATGAGATTGGAAGGGAACTTTAGAGATCATCTAGTCTAACCTCCATGCTCAAGCAGTATCATCTAGAGCACATTACACAGGACAGCATCCAGGCAGGTTTTAAAGTTCTCCAGAGAAGGAGACTCCACAATATCTCTTAGCAGCCTGCTCCAGTGCTCTGTCATCCTCACACGTGCTTGAAATACCATTGGTTTCTTTATATGGACAGCTGATCAGAGTCGCTTACAATTGGTAGCTGAACTGGTCAAGTTAGAAATGTGCTTTAAAAAAGTACTTATATTCATGCAGTCCTCTGAATGATAGCCCTGAAGTTGGGCTGTAGGGGGCTTAGGTAAGCAGTGTTAGTCTGGGTCAGTAGCCTGCTGGCTCCACACGCTTATTTATTTTCAAATTTGACCTTCAGAGGGCAAAGGACTGCTACTTGACTGTGTTTTATGTGATGTGTCTCACCTGCTTGGGCTTATCAGTGGATAAAGACCTAGGAAAGCACTTATCGGCCAGGATTTGGACATATATAACCAGATTACTTGTCCCTTATTTCTCTCTCTTTACAGTCAAGAGAGAGTGAGGAGAAGGGGGAAAAAAAAAGAAAAAAAAAAAAAGTGCAGATGATTCATGTCCTAAAAATGGCTTTTTCTTTACTGACTATAAGGAAAGCCTTGCTTCAGGTACAGACATTTACATTGTGATTTAGAAGAACCAAACTCCCAACAGTGGAATAAGCATGTATTCCTTTCTTGTGAAGCAGAATTCATTCCTTACGTTGACTTTGGAAAAAACAAAACAAAAAGTCAGACATCTGAGGAATACTCCTGACAACTATATCCTTACTCAGAGATCGTAAGGAACAGATCTAAATTTTTGATCCTCCTTCTTGAGCAAAAATTCTCAATCTATTTACTAGGCTGTTGCTCACATCAAAAACAATAAAAGCACAGTAAAATAAAATCAAACCCAGAATAAAAGAAAAAAAAAAACTAAAAACTTAAATGAAAATAATTTGGTGATTTTTTGAAATGTTACAGTGCTGAGAATAAAGCAAAATCAAAGATTTGGGAATAACACCAATATTGGGATAAATTGATCCAAACTAAGCTTTCATGTTGTAAGAAATTACTGAATTAGACCGATTTTAAAGACAAACAGAATTTTAGGATAGGTTTTCATAACAAACTAGGGTATATTTTTAGCTAAAAAACATATTGTGCTTCATAAATTTCTATGTGTGTCTACATCCATATTCATAATTTGGTTGATTCTGTATAGATATAACTATATTGACTGAAAAGTGTGCTTTCATAGTCATAGCTCTGCTGCATTTTTATCACCAGTTAACTTTATCTCCAGCTTCACTATGAAGAGCATTTTCAATGATCATCACTCTGTAACAAGCGAAGGCCATTTTGAAATTTCATTATGCTAAACACAGTTGTTGCCCAGACCATGGTATCTGTACTGTGAATAGATCTTTCTATTTTAAAAAGATCGGATGATCCTCGTCCCTTTACAAACAAAAACCAACTAAATAAGTACAAGCTCTTCTTTTGGCTTTACGAAGGTAGAGGTGGTTGAGTGCTTTATTTCAGTTTGCTATAATAATAACACTCAGTTCTGCAGTTCTGAATTCATGCCACAGACAGTACACGTTATGTGATACACATGTATTATCCAGCGTCACATAATAGTTCTGTTTGTATGACTACAATAATTATTTTTGGAATATTTCTTGGAAATACATAGTGGCCTGGAACTCAGCACTATTATAATTCTGAAAGTCTGTTTTGGAAAAAAAAAAAAAAAAAAAAAAAAAAAAAAAAAAAAAAAAAGCGCCTGTTTACCTGGAGTAGGTAGGGCCTTGGAGTAGGTAGGGCCTATTATGTGTCTACTTTGCTTTGTTCCACTAAAATGACTATTAGTTTGTTAAAGTTAAAAAAAAAGAGGGGGAGGCAGGAGACTTTTATACCTAGATTTTTGAACCACACATTGTGAAGATCTCTTGTTTTTTTCTGATATAAAAAAGACATTACAGCTAACTGTTTGAAGTCACTCAAAGGTAGCCTCTGCTTCCTGACACAGCCTAGAAATGCTTCAAGTAGGATTTTTTATACAGCTGGAAGTAATCAAGGTGGATTGGTGGTTTTGAAATTGTTCTGTGAATACCTGAAACAAGTCACCTTCCTCTCTTGGGTCCTTAGGGCAATTGACACTTCTGAGTTCAATGAGAGCATGACAATACATGATGAAAACTTAGATGAAAATCTAAGTACTCATGTTAGATTTACTCAAAGAAAATAATCATGTTTAATGGATTACAAAAATAAGATGTAGACTGAACCAAACAATTATGGTTGTAAAAGAAGAAGGGAAAAAAAAAGTTTTTCTCATGGAAGGAAGTAGTATGTGCTATGATTTAGACAAGGTCTAATCAAAATCTCTCTAAGGCTAGGTCATCACAGAGACAATTAGAAAGCATGACATCTTTGTACCGCCCTGTACCTTCAACATATAAATCCTTGAGAAATACATGAAGAATGCCTGAACTAAAGGCTTTGAACTGCAGATTCAAATCTCCTTAACAAAAAGCAGTCAGTGAGTTCCTTGGTCTGTCCGTCTGTTCTTCTACACTTTGTGCTTCCAGATTCACCAGGAAGCCCTTGCTGCTTTGTGTCACATAGGCAACATAAAGCAGCTGTGAAGACAACCAGTGAAGAGAACTTACAGCTGCTTTGCTGTACCAGAGAGACAGAAAGCAGCTACTAGATGAATTCATCCTAAAATCTGCAAAGATAGACTTCCAGAAAAAATGTAATGGGTTGAATAATCTCTGGAATAATTTGCTGTCCCCAATAAAGAAAAAAAAAAGAAAGAAAGAAAGAAAAGAAAGAAATTGGATCAATTGGATCATGTTTCCATTATGGCCATTTATATACAGAAGTTGAAGTTGCATGTAGAATGTAAAAATTATTTTTAAAAAATGCCATTCGGCATAGCCTCTCTCCTAGTTATCTCAGGGTTGCACTGAGATTTATGAAAGCAATGGGGATAAAAATAATTTTTATTTAAATGAAGCCTTTTGCAGATGTCTTCTGGCAGTATAATAAATAAGAGAGATATGTACAAGAAATAAGAGAGAAAGAGAGAAAATATTATGTTCTATTACAATTCTAAAACTTTAGCACATGTGAACATGAAGTTTTGAAAAACTATCCTTTGAGATTCTTTTTTGTCTTATAATTATCTCAGCTTCCTCCATTTCCTCTACTCTACATGAACAGAGAATAAAATAAAATAAAATAAAATAATTTTGAAAGCTCATGAAATGACATTTTCAGGCACTTACTCTGATAGTTTTTCTTACATACCAGTGAAAGGAGCACTATTCTAATTCTTTCCTTTCTAGACTTTGGATAATGTTTTGGATTGTCATTTTAGATATATGTAATGTAATCTTTGTATAATGTAATCTTCTACAGAAAGGAATTTTTTTCTAATATTTTTGGCTTTACCTAAGTTGCTGGTCAATCAGACAAGAGCCATATAACATTACTTAGAGACAATCTGCCAGCTGAAGCAACAAAGTATCTTCATTTTTTTTTCCTCTGTGACATGGCAGCCACCTCTAACATTTCTTGATAAAAGAGTGTTTCAGCTGATTTCATTCCAGATTAGATTGAATGTGTCACAATCTGCCAGCAGAAAGATATTATGACTCTTGATATTTTATGAGCTTTTATTGAAGAAAAAAAAAAAGGAAGGGAATAATCTGAGAATGTGAATGATTTTAACAAAGCAAATATAAAGATTGCAATTTAAATTTCAAACATGAAGGGCTACAAAATTAATTTTTTTTTTTTTTTCCAGAGGAGATGAGCGAATGGGCAGATAAGCCACATTGAACTGTATGTATCCTTTGCCATATAGGTACTTGAAATAAGCTATGAAGTGAGCTCCTTTTATTTGAGAAGAATTTTGTTTACTGAGAATGTATTATGCATCCAAAAACTTACAGATATCTTTATGGGAAACAGAATCTTATTTTTTCAGAGGATTCTCCAGCCCACTATGAAAGTCAAAGCAATATATTTCATAGTGATTTTTAATTATAGTCTCAATATCTTAGGCAAGCACATTGATATTTGTAATAACAAATCCTTAAAATTTGTTTCCAGATTTTTTTACAGGATATGAAAAGTGGAGGGCAAAATTATGCACCTCCTTGTACACTGATAAACTCGTGTAAGCCAATTGTTTATGTATACCTTGTGAATGCAGTGAAAGTGTTTACTTTGGTCAAATATTTGGCTTGTGCCCTGTCTAAGTTATACTGTACTTCTTGGAAATATGGCAGTATTAGAGATAAGGCCACAATCCAAAAATAAATAATAAAAAATAAATGTATTTTACCAAGACGTTTAAAACAAGGACAGAGATGCAGCTTAATTTTTTTCAATTAGAGTTTGACAATATTAAAATAATCCACATTAGTGTCAAGCTGTCAATGCTAGAAATGGCTGAATAATCCTTCTCTCATCTCAGTTTCAGTTTCAATAATTAATAAAAATGAACTTCAAAACAAACAAAATTTAGCTACACTTATTAGCCTGGTGCCATTAGGTATTCCCAAGAGTTTTATTTGAATAGTATTAGTGCTTCTATATTCATGACTACTCTCCATGAGATAAAAAAAAAATCTGTCTTTCCTTTTAACCCTTGGAAATGACTAAGATATTATTTCTGAAAGTTTTTAAACAAACTAAAATTAAGATCTCATATATTGAAAGTCCAGTCAAATGACAATCTATTTCTCTGTCTGCTGAAGTTCACAATGTAAGTTTAGGATTCTTCAAGTTTTACATTGCAAGGTTCAATATTTTACTGGAATTCTCTGTCCCTGATGTTGGCAGAGGGGAAATGTGAAACATAGGCTTTGAGAACAGTTTAGATAACTGTTTAATACAGTCTTGACTGCTCTTCAAACTTCTTGTCAGAATGATGATTAAGGCTTTCTAGTAAACAAGATGATTACAATAAACGTTAAACTGTATTAAAAAGTAATATTTTGTAGTAGAACTACTGAAGAAGTCATGGTCAAAATTATGTAGTGAGCGTAATGAAATCCAACTTCTATTTAAATTAATGTGGTAGCAGTTTACTGACTACCAGCTTCACCAAAGTGATATCTAGTGTTATGCCGTGTTAATTTGTTTAGAGATTTGTAGATGACTTTAACTATAACACAGATACTTTTAGATCTCGAAAAAACAAGATCCCCACTCTGTTCTTGCTTATTTATTATGCTGGTTTTCAATGAGGACAAATTTGATTAGGAAATGCTAAATAGGTATCTGTTATTAATTTAAATATTACCTTGGAACTTGTTAGAATCTAAATTTGCTCATACTTATCAAGGTTGTCAAGTTATTATATAATCCATTAAAACTGCCACTGCTATGTGACCTGATTCCTGAATGAAGCCAGAGTTTCAGTTTTTCAGGCATAATACTGCATTTCTTTTTCTTCCTATCAAAGGGATTGTTTCTCCCTTAGTATGCCATTATAACTTACTTTATACAAGGACTCGGTAAATTTTGATAGTAAGTCATATATTCCATATGGCCTGAGGCTTGGACATCAAAGTGCTGCAGAAATTAGTGTATCTGAGAGAAGAATCCTGGAAATGACAACACATATTTGTTTGCCTTCATTAGGTCGCTGTAAATAAGCACTAATGGTGAATTACAGGGCCATAATGTTTCCACAATAATAGGATGGAACATTGAGTTCAGGAAGCAATTTCTTTTTTTTAATGAATGGAGGACCGGTCATAAGTTACAGTTGCAACTGTACAGCAGGATGTAGGTGTCTGTTTTCTTCAGTCTAAGGGACACTCTCAAGGTTAGAACTATAAAATGTGGGTAAGTCTAACCTATGTTTTCAAAGTTCATGCAGGGAGCAATACAATAGAATCACTAGTAACAGGATATTTTCGGCACAGAAGTTGTTACAATATGATGAGTTGCATGGGGGGACTCTTTTTATAATAGCCTTCAATGGAGTTGTAGACTGGAACATAATAGCTTTGTGCTAGAAGCAGCCATAAAATAGAACTGTTCTCTGAAAGAGTATTGTACTTGCCATGTCGCCTAATTTGTCACCATTAACTCCCTTACTGATGGTAAGGATAGATTTTTTTCCCTGTCTTTATAAAATCAAACTGTTAAAATCTAATTGTTTTTTCACTTTTCTTTGCCAAGATAGGTGCTTTTGTGCAAAATACACTCACTTGTACTAATAGGTAGGTAGGTGGGTGAAATCAGGGACCTCAAATATGCCTAAGCTGAGGAACTGTAAGTGCAGATGCAGAAACAGTGTTGTGTTGCTGCCATATCAACCACTATGTATAGAATGAGAATAGGGCGCACTGCATCTCAGGTCATGACTTTCTAATGAAGATTTAGTTTGTTTTCTTCCTGATATCTTAATTAGTTTTCTGCATCTTTCTAGCCTAAAAGCTATTTTTTTTTGCTCAGTTTACTGAAGATGTATACCCAAGTGGCTATACCCTTTGCACTACTTCTTCCTGTGTAAAGCAGTTTACAATACTTCAATCAGCATATAGAGTCTGGATCAGAGTTTTGAGCCAGTCGTCCACTGATGACCTGCCTTTCAAGGCAAGCAGCTGCTCACACATTTGCCTTGGTTTCAGACTGTCTTCACAAGCAGGAGTATAACCTTGCTCCCCAGGAAACCCTCCCCTCTTGCCAAAGCAACCTTGCCCTTCCAAACACTCTGCAGATCTGCTGCCTATTCATTTATATTTATTCCATTTGCAGTTCAGCCAACTTTACCTCCAGCATTTAAAAGATTGTTATATAAGATGATGAAATAGCAAAATTAAAGGTTATTTTGCTAAAGATTATTTTACTAAATTAGCCAAGGTTTCTGTTACCGCTGGTGCCCATGTAGTGCTCACTGTAGGTGCTGCAAGATGCTGAGCACAGTGGTGGCAAGTGCTGCTCTCTCCCTCCCTTTTCATTTTTTTTTCACTGACAGTTAAGTTTGTTCTTACTCCTTTCTCTTTCTCTTTATAACCTGTCCCATTGGTAAAATTCAATATGCAATATCAAGCAAAAAAAAAAAAAATTCCTGTGAAAATAGCTAAGTCTGTAGTACAAGGTCTTTAGTAATCTGTTATTGATTGTTCAGTTGTTAGAACAGAATTGAAAACAGTTTATTACTAGATCCACAAAGGGATGTAAATATCTAATACTGGCTTAATTTTCTTGAAGTTAGGTACTTAAGTGTCTTTTGGGGTCTGGATTGTGGTATTTGCTATCTTCTGAATATGTAATTTTATGTAATTGCATTACAGAGAAAATAGTGTTTCAGGATCTTGACACAAGAGAATGAAAAACTTTGTGGTTAGCTTTGAATGCTGACATGCTATACTATTGCAGGAACTCTTATTCATATGATAGTGAATTCAGAGATTTAGGAGATATCAGGATGATATCTCCATGGTCTTAAGATATACAGTACAATCATAGGCATTGTAAATTAAATACAAACCTTAAATAAAAACCTTAGATGCCAATTTACCAGTAAGACTTTATTACCATAAAATTAATATTTTCATTTGATGTGAAGTTTTAGTTCTTACCATTAACTAGGCTGTGAACTGTTTAAATTATTGGCTCAATGAAAATCTATATTGCCATAGAATTGTTTGCCTAGCATGTGAAATCTTAAAAGACAAGTATTTATGGGCTGTTCTATGTGAGTTTATTAGATAATTCGGCTACCACTGAATCACAGAGGAGGGTTAAAGATGATCAGGTTTAAGTGTGATCAGAATAGCATCTTTTTATTCAATCAGGTCTCTAAATTTTGGAGATAATCAATTACTTGATTTTGTTTAGTTATTTCATAAGACAGACTGATGACTTTTGCTATACAACTGCAGTTGTTACATTTTTTTGATTAATTCTACTGAATTTAATGGCGATAGAGAAGTCTGATGTCTTGAACAGATAATAGGAGACATATATTTTAGAAAAGGTACTGCACAAAACCAGTTGCAGAAATTTACCCTCCTCCAGAAATTTACTGTCCTACAGCTTCTTAGGTCAAAGATTTCATAAACTACTCAAAAAAAGGACTAGGAGATAAATCACATACATCCTGGTTTCAGGTCATAGAATCATGGAATCATAGAATCATAGAATGCTTAAGGTTGGAAGGGACCTCAGAGGTCATCTAGTCCAACCCCCCTGCACACGCACGGTCACCTAGAGCACATGGCTCA
>JAUBOD010000982.1:1498382-1508756 GCA_032353885.1 Nothura maculosa | reverse complement strand
GGGCTGCATCCAAGCGGGTTTTAAAGATCTCCAAAGGAGACTCCACAACCTCTCTGGGCAGCCTGTTCCAGTGCTCTCACCCTCACAAGGAGGAAATGCTTCCTTAAGTTCCTGTGGAACTTTTGGTGCCTCAGCTTGCAGCCATTTCCTCTAGTCCTCTAGTCCAGCCTGCAGCCAAGACTGCCCCTCACCTTCACATCTCCAACAAGTCCTTCTCTGTTTGTTAATACAAGGTCCAACGGCCCTGTAAACCTCTCCTCATCAGCTCCTGAACATCCTGCATCAAAAAGTTGTCATCGGCACACTGCAGAAACTTCCAGGACCATTTGTGCCTCGCTGTGCTGTCTTTCCAGCTGATGTAAGGGTAGCTAAAGTCCCCCATGAGAACCAGGGCCTTTGACCATGAG
This sequence comes from Nothura maculosa, assembly GCA_032353885.1. Classification (NCBI taxonomy): domain Eukaryota; kingdom Metazoa; phylum Chordata; class Aves; order Tinamiformes; family Tinamidae; genus Nothura; species Nothura maculosa. Next base: position 1,508,349 of record JAUBOD010000982.1, on the reverse strand, counting down.
GCAACTTCCAGCTGCCTGTAGAAGGCCTCGTCATCCGCCTCCTCCTGGTCAGGGGGCCTGTAGCAGACACCCACCACAGTGTCTCCCATGTTGGCCTGCCCTTTAACCCCTACCCACAAGCTCTCCACCCGCTCATCATCCACTTCCAGCCTGAGCTCCATGCATTCCAGTTGCTCTCTCACATACAGGGCAACTCCACCACCTTTCCTTCCCAGACTGTCCTTCCTAACGAGCACATAGCCCTCCAGCCCTCCATGACAGCATTCCGGTCGTTTGAGCTCTCCTACCACGTTTCTATGATTCTTATGAGATCATGGTGCTGGGACCGCACACAGATCTCCAGTTCGTCCTACTAATTCCCCATACTTCGTGCATTGGTGTATTCCCAGGAGGGGTGAAAGAGGACCCTCTATAATCATGTCCTAGCTGTACTTCCTCACCACCATATGCCTGCTGGATGCCCACTGACTCCCAATTGACACTCAAAAGGACAGCAGCAGGCTAAAGAAATGAACAAAGAGAAACTTCATTTCTCTTTTCAAAAAAAAAGATATGAATGAAATGACAAAATGCTAAGTCTTACCCTGGAAACTTAGCAGGTCCCTGCAGAACACCTGCACACTGCTGATAGGGACTAACTGAATGGAAAGAAGCTTTCCGGAGATAAGGCCTCTGAGTTCCTCACAGACAGCAAATTTAACATAAGCCAGCAGCCAGAAGGCAAACAGCTTTATGGTGGTGCAAGGAAGAACATGGACAATTGATGAAGGGAGGTAATCTCTCTCCTTTTTAAGCCCTGATGAAGCCTTGTGTTCTGGAGTACTGTGTCCAGCTCTGGCTTCTCAGTACGAGAGACATGGACATGGGCATAGACAGAGAAATATGGACAGAATTTAAGGACCTTCATCATCAATGAAGATGATGACATTATTGGAGGATCTCTTGTGGCTGAGAAACCAGAGGAGCTGTGACGGTTCAGCTTGGAGAAGAAAAGGCTTGGGGCAGAGCACAGAGGGGGCTTGGTTCCATCAGAATGTGTAAATATCTGATAGGATAGTAAAGAAGATGGATCTATACCTTCTCCATGGTGTCCAGTGACAGAAAAAGAGGCAATGGACAGGGACTGAAACACAGAGCATTCTACGTAAAGAATAAAAACATCTTCATCCCTTGACATAGCCCTGGGCAATCTGCTCTAGCTGACCATAATTTGAACGCTGGATGTTTCCCAGAGGTCCTTTCCCCCTCCAAATAATCTGTAATTCAGTGTTTGTTTCTTAGTCTGACGTCTCAAGGAAGGAAACAATGTCTTTTATAAATGTAACATGGCTGGTTTTGTTTAAAAACATATATTGCAACACTATTTTCAACTTCAGAATAAAAAACAGAAAACCTGACAAAAATAAAACTTGAGATATTACAATTTGGGATGTTTACTTCAGTGTTTATTGATGCCTGAACTGATCTCAATTCATAATCCATGATGTACCATAGCTTGTCTTGGAGAATGATGTGGAGAGCCATCAAATACAGTCTAGATGCATTCTTTAACGGACAGGGAAGAGAAGGAAAAATACAGAATGAAGACAGTTGTTCACTGCACCATTCTGTTGTTTCAGCTTTATTGTTTGTTTTGTTTGGTTTGGTTTTATAGGTATCTATTTTACAGACTAGACCAAACCAGACCAGACCGCACTAGACCAGAAGAATGGCCTGAAAGGTATCTTATTGAGGTGGTTGTCCCAAAAGGAATAGGAAAGTACATTTATTTTCTTTATCTTATGATAACTTCGGGGAGGGTATCTTGGAGGAATGTTTGGTCTAGCTTATAAAACACTGTAGTTTTTCTGATCTCTCTGTAATCACACTAAAATGAAAGCAAACAAATGCAGGAAATTTCTTTTTAAGCCTGTTCCAAAAATTTACCATTCTGTTGGGTGGCTTCTAGCAGTAAGCAAGACATATAAACATTTTGATGGCTTGATTTTTTTTAATTAAAGTTTAATTATCTGCCATTCTTTTCACTTGTTACAGATGAAAAGACATTAATAGTATTTATAGACGACTTATGTACAAAGATTTTAGGTGTGCCAAAAGTGCATGCCAAAATGGACATTAACAGAAAACATTCAGAAAGAAAACCCATAGAATCATAAAAATAGTCTTCAGTGGTCAGTCTGGGTATGCCAGAAGTTGCGTGAGCAAGAAAGTCAAGAACAGCCAGAAAATTGTAAAATCTCTAAGAAAAGGAAAAGCAATTTACCTCCTACTCGGTGTTGTTGTAGGCAATACTGAAATGTGCTCAAGAGAGGGAATAGATATTTTTAACTCTCAGAGAAAAAGGTTATTTTGGAAGATATTTTTGAAATGTAGGATTTCTTAGCGGTGTCTTCCAGGGGTCAGTCCTCGGTCCCATCCTGTTCAACTCATTCATAAACAACCTAGATGAAAGCATGGAGTGCTCCCTCAGCAAGTTTGCTGACGATACCAAACTGGGAGGAGTAGTGACAGCCCTGAGAGCTGTGCTGCCATCCAGAGGGACCTGGACAGACTGGACGACTGAGCGGTAAGAAATCTAATGAAGTTCAACAAGGGCAAGTGCAGGGTCCTGCACTTGGGGAGGAATAACCCTAAACAGAGTAGGGGCTGACCTGCTGGAGAATCTTAGTGTCATGGTGAACGACACAATGGCCATGAGACAGCAGTGTGCTTTGGTGGCCAAGAAGGCCAATGGAATCCTGAGGTCCATTAAGAAGAGTGTCTCCAGCAGATTGAGAGAGGTGATTGTCCCCCTCTACTCAGTCCTGGTGAGGCCACATCTGGAGTACTGTTTCCTGGTCTGGGCTCCCCAGTACAAGAGGGATGTGGAGCTGCTGCAGAGAGTCCAGCGCAGGCTCACAGGGATGATCAGGGGCCTGGAACATCTGCCCTATGAGCAAAGGTTGAGGGAGCTGGGCATGTTAAGCCTGGAGAAGAGAAGGCTGAGGGGGGACCTGATCACGGTATATAAATAGCTCAAGGGAGGCAGTGAGGAGGATGGGGTTGGCCTCTTTTCAGTGGTGGACAGTGTTAGAACTAGAGAAAATGGCCTCAAACTGAAGCATCGGAAGTTCCACAGGAGCTTAAGGAAACATTTCTTCACTGTGAGGGTGATAGAGCACTGGAACAAGCTGCCCAGAGAGATTGTGGAGTCTCCGTTGGAGATCTTTAAAACCTGCTTGGATGCAGCCCTGAGCCATGTGCTCTAGGTGACCCTGTGAGTGCAGGGGGTTTGGACTAGATGACCTCTAAGGTTCCTTCCAACCTTACGCATTCTATGAGTCTATGATTTGAATGCATTAACACAACAAGAAATTAAGGGAGAAATTGATAAGCATGCAGCTGTCCTTACAAATATTTATTATTTTGCTTATTTATTTTTCAATCTTGTGGAAGGAAAGCAGCCAGATTTGGCTGAAGTCTGGATATAGAGGGAAAGAAAAATAATAGTTTCTTGAGATAAGAATATCATTCATACACAAACAGATTATTGGGAACTTATTGCCTGGAAAACATACCTCCAGGACTTTGTAAAATAAAGTAATAAGTATTAAAAGAAAAGAAATGACATTTTTCATGTTAAAATAAACAGCATCAGGAATGCATATAGAATAAACATTGCTAAAAATCCTTTTGATGTAGTAAGAGATACAGTGATATTTGATAATAATTTATGAATATTTTATGTTGACGAGGCATATGTGGTACGGATATTGTGATATGTTTATTGTCTCTATTCATTTTTTTGAAATAAGTGTTAAAATGACCCAAGCACAGTTCTACAGACAAAGTGGTTGGCATAGTCCAAAGACAAAGTAATAGAATTAAGTGACTGATAGGAAATATATCTGCCAGAAACTGCATATTCATTAGCTAAGATAGGAAGAAAAAAATGTCTGCATTAACTGTTAATTGCAGAAAAGTTGTGAGCCAGGTGTACAGATTCAAAGATGGGTAGATAAAATGCTTCTAGTAAGGGAATGGGAGGGTGTTAATGAACACAAATGGAAAAGACCTCAGGTGCAGTATCAGGCAGTACCAGGAGCAATTTAGGTCCAGAACTACTAATTTGAAGGGGAATAGAAGTCGCTTAAAGCTGAGAAGTTATGTGGCCCAGACCATCCTTGTTTTGCTTTCGCTATTTCGATCTTTCCTGAATACTGTGAGATACATTGTATAGAGGCCATAAGGGTAGTGGCATGGCTAGCAAAGCTAATTAGTGTGTGAGACAGGAAGTGCAGATGTCTATGGAAACATCCTGTGCAGCAAGAGAAGGGAAGGAAAACAATTGTGTTAGATAGGAGATGCTGGTGGCACATGAAGAAACATATTTACAGACTGTGAATAAATTTGCATTGGAGGTTAGGAGAGTATTTGCAGTCGTTGAATCAAGCCAAAGGTGAAGAAGAATCATAACTGTTTTTTTCAGAGGAAGTTTTTTTTATAAGAAGACAGAAGACTTGGTTCTATCCTTTAAACCTATTCCATAACACCAGTAACACTACGGAAATTATTGAGTGAACACCTTGTTGAAATACCTTTCTGCACTTCCACTTCATCTTCTACTGCTAAAATCTCAGTCTCTGCCTCCTTCCATAACACTTTGTTTATAATATCTTTTAGTAAGATACTGCTTTACACTACAGGAAATTGTACATTGGGAGTCAGATCTGTAGGCCCGTAAAGAGGCCCATAAATGTGATCTGCAGAAAACAGAAGTGAAAAGAATGTTTTTATTTGGTATTGGAGCACAATTCATTGAATGTTTAAATAGTGACACAATTTAAGAACAAATGAGACCGTGAACACGAGACACCTGCAGAATGAAACTATAATTAAAAAGGAAAGACAGAAATGTGGAAAGCAATTTTAAGCTATCAGATTGTCAGAATGTATCTAATGAAAGTTCAGATAGCATCCAGGATGTCCTTCCTTTCAAAGAAATTATTTGCTTCAGAGCTTTTCTCCTAAAATTCAGTCAGAGACTTTTGTTTTCCTGTTGATGCTATCATTTATCCAGTGTGTGTGTAGAAATACTATTGCCTTGTTTGCCATCAGAAAATTTGGTCAATGAAATAAAACTATGACAATTGTCTAAACAAAGCAACTGTCAAGTCATATCACAAGCTCCTAAATAAAGGACTCCATTGCTCTAAATTTGATTTCTTTTAATGAACCTGAGCATTTCCGCTGTCATTATTTATTTATTCTAAAAACATTGGAAAATACAATACATTACTCAGCTATGACCTAGTATGTCCTAAGGTGCATATTTTATTGATGTAAATAAATGAGATTCTAGACTGCAGGATGCTGATGTTTTGATTTTCATAGAAATACTATTTACATTAAAAGTTGTCATTAGTGCAATGATTATTTTCCCTGGAGGTGCTGATAAGTATATGAAAGGCCACTGCTAGGAGACTCTTTAGTATCAGCACATTCACAGGATGAGCAGAATATTGGGTTCTGCAGTATAAGAAGGATGAAAAAAAGGAAATAGTTAAAATGCTTGCTGATTTTGCTAATTAGCTCTAGTATATATATATTCATATACATATATAGATATAGTTTCAGCAAAAGTAAGAGGTTTTAAAGTACATTAGTTCCATTCTTACAGAACTATAAAACACAACTCATAAAATTACAATGTTAAAGTCCAGTGTTACTCACGTGAATTAACATGAACCATATACTGGCAATTTCCTATTATTACAGCCTAAAAAAAAAAAAATTACATTTACATACAGTGCTTAGAGCTATATGAAATATTTTGGGTGCTTTCCTGTGCTTTTGAGGTAAACTGTCCCTCCACTTTTCTCCCTGTATATCAATCCTGGAAACCAATACACATGTAATTTCCATTTATTTCCCTTGTTTCTGCCTTTAGGTTGTATTCAGTTTTATTTTATCAACAGCAGTTCATTTGAAAAAAGTCACCGACATAATGAAATATTTTTCAATGTTTATGCACATACCTTCCTTTGAGAAATAGATTTGTCTTAACTAGAAATTAATCAGTACAAATTAACTAGGAATATTAAATGCTATATTATTATTTGAATAAAAAGAAATGAGAAATATATGCTGATATTGCTCTGGAGAAAATGATTATATGCTCTATTGATTAGAAAAGCAAAGAACAAAGTTATTTATGCCTTGAAGTCTAAGATACCTAGCTGAATCCTAGGGACTGTTCCTCTCTGTAGTTTCTGGAAGCTTAACAGGTAGGGTATTTTTGCAAAAAGGTTCTATTCCTCCCTACAAAAAATATATGTCATATGTGTTTTAAAGCTAATAATTTTGAAATACTTGAGTAGGGAAAGGCTTGTTAAATATTTTTAACAGTCTTCAGCAGTATTTTCATTTGATTATATATAGAGTGAATAAATTCAAATTGCTTATCAATAAGTTAATAACCATGTACACAAGGAATGACTAGACATTGTAATCAGCTTTTGTCTGATTTTAGTCTGTGAGTTTTCCTAGTTTTACATATGAAAACAAAGACACTTATTGCAACAAGTGAGTCTCTTCATGTCAGGCTTGCTTAAGAAAAGGGGATGGGTTGAATCCATTCCAAACAAGAAATACAAACAGAAACGGACCCTGCCAGCAGCAGTTTCCCCACAGTTAAATCCATCTTTGGAAATAATTGCTGGAAACACTGAGCTTCAGGCAAGATAATAAAGACTTGGAAGATAAAAGGGGATTGATTTCTGAAATTGTTAGCCCTTCAGAAGTGGTGATTAATTACTGCAAACTTGCAGTCCATAATTGTTTCAGTGTTTTTTTATGTTTAATAAACAAACATGTAGGCCATTTGGGCTGTCCAGCATTAAGAAAGCAACCCAAATAAAAAGTGAGAAAGATATTGCAAACTCTTGAGTTTCTTCATTTAAGAAAATCACTTAGCTTTGAAGTACAAATGAAGAATAAGATTCTGATGGCTAGGAAGCAGATCAGAGACATCTTGAACCAATAAAACAGAATACTAACAAATCTGTTGGTTTTGCTAATAGCTGCAAAGAGTTTGTAAGTATTTAATTTCCCATACTGAGTTACTGAGCTTTTTGTGTATCACAGATGCTTAAAATAAAACTGATGAGCTCTGCTTATAAGAATTCTTGCTAGGGACCTTTATGACAAGAGGTAAGCAATTTTTATAGGTCTATATTAAAGAAAGAAATCTTTGCTACATTATGTACTTGAAAAATAATACTATATTGAACTTTTTTTTTTTAAATTACCGGTTACAGTTATGACACACTGAAACTTTATCCTTAGAATAAAGAGTGCTTCTCCTCTGTTTATTCCATCAGTATGATTAAAGCACTAGGAATTAGTTATCACAGTAACGAAACAAGACAACAGATTCTTCTGCTGCCTTTTTTTTTTTTTTTCTTTTTTTTTAGGAGAATGTGAAATCATTGCTGTTGCACAGCGGTTGCTGAGATATAAAACACATCTAATTTGCAGGTGATACAAAATGCTCTCAGCAAATTTGGAACTCTGAAGTTTATGGTAATAATTAGACTTCAGTGGATGGAAAATATGTACAAACCAGAAGTATTCTATTTATTCAGTTAGGTCATTACCACAGAAATCAGAAGAAATTAATCTCTGTCCAAGTTGGGAAAGCAATCCCTAGGCATTTAGGGTCTGATCACAGCAGTAATTAGGGAGATAACTAAGCATAGAACATGTGTCATTCTGTGACATTCAAATTGTCCAAATATGCTAAATTTTAATTATTTTGACCATAAGTCAAGAAAGATGAACTAGATCCTCTTCTCAGGAGCATCCTATGCTCATTTGCTGCCTGATCAGCCTACTGACTAGTGTTATCATGAGGCTGTCTATCACTATATAGGATTGCTATAATGCTTAGAACTAAGAAAGGTAAGCCTGGCAAAGCAAACGTATTGCATGCCCTTTCCTTACTGTTCACCATAGAAAAGTAAACATTATAACTTCTGGGGATAATTGAAAGTAGTTTATCATACAGGTAAAGCCATTATGTCCTTTCCATAGTATTTTTACACCTGACTTCAGAATAACTACTAAATTGCTGAGTTTAAAAAAGTTATTTCACTGAAGGAGAATGAACATTGCTAACTTTAACTGTATTTTGCTTGAAATATTATCTTGCTTATTAGGCACTTTGGGTGGATTATATATGGTTATATTCCTATTTTCACATGGTCATATAGCTAAGATTATGAAACAAGCATGCTGACACTGTCTTACTTTTGCCTCTAACATACACAACCAGCTCAAATAGTATTTTTTTTCTCATGTTGTCCATAGCAATTAGTTTTGCACCATCTAAAAGATAATTGACACAGATCAAGGTTGAATGTCAAAACTGCTACAGAGCTCTGTTAAAGTTATGGTTGATTAATTGGTCTGTTCTCGCAATAGGCTTAAAATTCCCCCGGAGTTTTCTTCTTGTAATATTATAAGCAAGATCACTTGATAAGGTGTATTTGATCCTTCTTTATAAATTGTTAAGACTATTTTGTATTTCCAACTAAATTCCAACATCAATCTCTCTGCTGGACAATACATTTTTGACTCCAAAGCAAAATTTAAGACAATTCTAGATCATGAGAGACCACAGCTGATAGTCACAGATCAGGAAGAAGATTTATTATAAACATAGAATACTAAATCCACATTTACTTCAACATAGCTTTATTCAACATGAAAAGGAAACAAAAATTAGGCCATAGAAATATATTTTTTTTAAATCTCCCTAGTATTGAGTCAGTTCTATAGCCTGTAAAATGTATGCTCTAATCCTGGAAAGACTTCTCCATATGTTTAACATTTTGGACCTGCATAACTGAAGTCAGTGGGACTCATATTTAGACAAAAATATATGCAGAAATATTTTGGACTTCAGTTTAGTTAAAGATGTGAGAAAGTAACTCCTGACTACAATGAGGATTTTTGAATTGTTGGCTAGTGAAAAGTTGAGTAGTGGAGCCACAATTAATTATTTGAATTAATTTTGCAAAATATAAATAAAAACTAAAGCGTAAATTCTGCTAACCTCAGCTTGAGGAGTTAATAGAACTAATGCTTATCTTTACCAGCTTAGAGTAACATAGACATACATATGTCTATGTATGCATAGAAAGTGCTCAGGAGTAGCCAGCATGGATTTGCCAAGGGGAAATCATGCTTGACTAACATGATCACCTTCTATGAAGGAGTGACTAGATGGATACATGAGGGCAAAGCAGTGGATGTGGTCTGTCTGGACTTCAGCAAGGCTTTTGACACTCTCCCTTACAACATCCTCCTGGGCAAGCTCCAAAGGTGTGGAATAGATGAGTGAACGGTGAGATGGATTAGGAATTGGCTCGATGGCAGGATGCAGAGAGGGTAGTCAATGGTATGGAGTCCAGCTGGAGACCTGTACTTTGTGGTGTCCCCCAGGGGCCAGTCCTCGGCCCAGTCCTGTTCAGCTTATTCATTAACGACCTGAATGAAGGCATGTAGTGCTCCCTCAGCAAGTTTCCTGATGATACCAAACTGGGAAGACTACCTGATAGCCCAGAGGGCTGTGCTGCCATCCAGAGCAACCTGGACAGACTGGATGACTGTGCCGTAAGAAATCTAATGAAGTTCACCAAGGGCAAGTGCAGGGTCCTGCACTTGGGGAGGAATAACCCTGGACGCTAGTACAGATTAGGAGTTGACCTGCTCAAAAGCAGGCCCACAGAGAGGGACCTTGGTGTCATGGTGGACGACAAGATGGCCATGAGACAGCAGTGTGCCCTTGTGGCCAAGAAGGCCAATGGGATCCTGGGGTCCATTAAGAAGAGCATCTCCAGCAGATTGTGATCGTCCCCCTCTACTCAGCCCTGGTGAGGCCACACCTGGAGTACTGTGTCCAGTTCTGGGCTCCCCAGTACAA
>JAUBOD010000982.1:1479306-1498282 GCA_032353885.1 Nothura maculosa | reverse complement strand
TGGAGCTGCTGGAGAGAGTCCAGCGCAGGGCTACCAGGATGATCAGGTGCCTGGAACATCTGCCCTATGAGCAAAGGTGGAGGGAGCTGAGCCTGTTCAGCCTGGAGAAGAGAAGGCTTAGGGGGGACCTTATCAGTGTCTATAAATACCTCAAGGGAGGGAGAGAGGATGGAGTTGGCCTCTTTTCAGTGGTGGATAGCGATAGGACTAGAGGAAATGGCTTCAAACTGACGCATCAGAAGTTCCACATGAACTTTAGGAAGCGTTTCTTCACTGTGAGGGTGACAGAGCACTGGATCAGGCTGCCCAGAGAGGTTCTAGAGTCTCCTTTAGAGATCTTCCAAACTCACTTCGATGCAGCCCTGTGCCACGTGCTCTATGTGACCCTGTGTGTGCAGGGAGGTTGGACTAAATGATCTCTGAGGTCCCTTCCAACCTTAAGCATTCTATGATTCTATGGTATCTCACACATTCATCTTAAAAAAGTGCAAATTATTAAAAGATGTTCACAAGTGCATTTTTAAATGTCACTATGGTCACAGATACCTCTCTATGCATTTCCTGTAAGAATGGTATGTTTCTCACCTTGTTCACACATTGACATAAATCGTTATTCATGCATTTACATCAGTTAACTATTCAGAACATATCATCTTTTTGAGATGAGCATATTTTGCTAGGTTTCCTGATGCCAATCTGGCCATTCTGGCCAGTCCAGAAAAGCACAATTTGGCCTTTTACACTATAGCACACAGCCTTCTATAGATTCATATTTTAAATCTTAAATTCAAGCTATTGAAGTTATTTCTTATAGGTGATGATTAGGATATATTGGGTCTGAGCAATGTTCTTCATACACTGTTCCTGCCCTGTGGAGCTTAGAGTCTCATTTGGCTCAGACAGAACAAGTCAGAGATCAAAGCAAAAGACCTAATGGCAATAAAAGCCTGGGGCTCAAGAAATCTTCTTGTACTGGGAATGTCCAAGGGTTTATTTGAAGACAAAACAAGACAAAACAGACAAATAAAGAAACAAACAGTTTTATGAGAAGACATACTATATTTATGCCATAGGTAAAAAAAAAAATAGTAGAATGTGTCCACCCTACTTATTAATTATTTTATTTTTGCAGTGGGCACATTGACTTCTGTCGATCCTTCACCAGTTATGCTGTTTAGTTATCTGTTTGTTGAATATTTCAACCTGTTAGATTATCATTTCTTCCTCATTCATGAAAGAATTCACTCCGTTATCCTTCAATTCTGCCTTCAAATCTCTTCAAAAAGCTCATAAAAGCCTTGACTGCCACAGATAAATGTGTGATAATGATTAACATAAAGCTCAGACTATATCTTTTTTTGCTGCCTATAATATTCTTGCTATGCTTATGTGCTCTCAACATCTGATTTCATTAACTACATGTTGATTCTGCCTTGTCGAGGCAGAGTTTTTATTTTTCTTTGATACAAGCTGATCGATTCTTGATACTGACTATCAGGTTTTCTACCCTACAAGACCTACAAGAATCAGTAGTAATAATCAAAACATAAACTAAAAGGAAATTGTTTTCAGTAAAGGCTTTTGTTCAGAAGAGAAAGAAATAGATAAGAGAAAAGCAAATATAAAAAGGAGGAAAAGAAAAAAAAAAGAAAGGGGACTGATTAGTTGGTAGGAGTAGACTATTGTTAGGTAAAGCTAAAATATTTGATTTTAAATGTATTCATTGACATAATATCAAGAAAACAAAATAATTATATAGTTATGACATTGTAATGTAATGTATTACATTAATTGTATGTAATGTATTATATTACATATACTTTAACATTATATAATCATTACATTTCACACATAAGCCTTTAATAATATTATATACTAATGTTGACAGTTCAGGCATACTCTTGAATAATCTACACACTTCCCTGATAAAGCATAACTTCAATTTGACACATACATATTTTATCTGAATGCTAGTAGTATAACACAGAATATTAATTTATGTGCTCTGTAAATTCTCTTCATAAAATATTTTAGAAACAAAGATAACTGCTAGGGAAAAAAAAGGATACAAAATATTACACATTTTTTTCTGACTGTATTAAAGATAGAAAAAGAAATAGTCACACGAGCATGACTTTCCTATAACGGATCTTAAAATAGTACAAAAAGACATAGTAGACATCTGTGCTGATTGTGAATGATATAAAAACATGTTTGAAGTAAAAAAAAAAACAACAAAAAAAAAACAGAATAGTAGTTAATGGTAAGAATGACACCATGTGTGTTTATGCACCTTTTCTTGCCGCTGTCTCTTTCATCATACATTTTGGGATATCCTAAAACACTTATAGATTACTAAAATCAGAATATAATCCTTAGAACAGAGTGGGAGCAGTCATTATTCATACAATTTTTAGTAAACTCCTTTTTATCAATTTGGTACAGACAGTCCAAGCAACTTAAAATGGAGAAAATAATCAGAGATCCCATCTTACAGACGGCAATTTGGGTCTCAGTACAGGGAAATAATTTTCTCGAGACCACGTTGTGATCCAAGAGACCAATGGGAAGTCTGACTAAGGTCCCTCAGGTCTCCTTCATGAGTGTGAAAGCCTACCTCTTGGAATATTAGGTAAATTGTAAAATTATCCAGCTTCAGTTAGTGCCTGACTATCTATTATCTGATTAATGTCTGGGGAAAGATCATGCCTTTGCATAATTGATTAATGAAAATCTCTATTCAAGTAGCTGCAAAAGATGCCCTGAAGTATAGATATATTAGTTTGTAGTTTTGTACAAAATTTGCTTCCATCATGCCTGTATGCATGGTACCTGCATGCCAGAACAGGTTTTTGGATCCAGCCTTGAAAACCATTATGGGTATATTCTTTCTTTATATTAGGAAACCTGTGCTGCTCCATGATAGAACAGTAACCTCATTAGTTCTGGTCGGTTTATAAATTTGAATAACAGTTTTTTTAAGAAGTAAGTAAAGTAATGCTGTAACTGTTGTTTAAATGCAATAGATTTACCCAAAGAATTTATCAGCAATGTCAAACCTTGCTAACAAATCATTTGGATGAAATTCTTCTTTCAGTTACCCACCTCAATTCCAGTTCTACTGACACCAACCTAATTGACTTATAGCACAATTAGCTTCTAGAGCTTGTTAAAATCTGTTTACACCCTTTTTATGTATTACCATCGAATTGCGATTACTTATCTGAGACAGTGTAATTTATAAGCTGAGATGTCAGAAAAGAGAAATGTATCAGTTAAAACAACTTAAAAAGGTTATATGAGTATTGAAATGGAAAAGAAACCTGACTTTAATTTAATTACAGTTCCCTCCAGATCACCAGGTACCTGACCAATATAGGCTCCATTATATTCTTATGTTGGAAAGGAAGTCAAAGAGGGTCTGCAACCAATGAAGCCTAAGTGAGTGTAATAGTGGTTAATTATGCTCCTTACATAGTCTCTCAGCTGCATTTTGTGGTATTTTGTTTTGTCTAATGCACAAGGTAGTAAGTGCAGATGTGTTTGTTGCCTTTGAAGTGCTGTTTTATGTAGCAAAACTGATTTTTGCCTTTTTGCCACTTCAACTCCTATTCTTCCATCAGTTGTCACATAGTACACTCACTCAGCAGCCTGGAAAATCCATTGCAATGATTTACTCAGGAAAAGTGTTATCAGGGGTAACTATAGGTTTCAAAGTATTGAAATGACTATTTTGAAAATAAGATGGAATTATTTCAGGAGAATGGGACCTCTCATATTTGGCAATTGGCCTCTCTGTTTTAGACTAGGAGGCCATGAAGCAGCTGCACAAGAACAGTCTTGGAGGCCTCTGCTATTTTTACTCTGGAGTGAATAGAAATGACCTTTGTTTTTAAGAAAATCTCTGTGTTATGCTGCTAGGTACAATTGCATGTCTCCAAGGTGACTTTTAATGTAGTACCTCTCAGGGCATAGTTATTCATTGGAAAGCACAGTTCCCTACAAGTTGCTTAATGACTGGAGCAATATTTTCTCAGTTTACATGTGGGCAACATATCATCATTTTTAACGTATAGCTATAAAATGGAGAATCTTCTGTAACAGTACACATGGGAAGTGTGAATATGACTAACAGAAATACTTTATTTTTGCACTCAGAAAGGAAAATGAAATGTGAGATAAAACCTAGTTGCAGCTGAACTGGGAAACCTGAGGTCTGATTTAGGTCAGGATTCAGGATTCATCATCTCAGAGCTCTGCAGTTCAGCAGAATATAAACATTTGATTTAGATATAGACTTAGCCAAGTTTATGACTTGCTTTGATAGATGTATAATACCTGTACACACTAAACAATGGTTATATTTTTATTTTTTACCATTTGTACATTCCTGTGATTGTTTATGGCATTTTAGAAATAGAACCCAAGACACACCCAAAGTGCCTGCATTTCCCTTAGCTATAATGCTGGAAAAAGAACGTTTTATAAAATAATAAAATGCTGCATGGATTGAATATCTTGTATTTTCATGATAACTTTTCCTTCTAGTTCAAAGGCATTTATTTTGCAATTTTGTGAAGTATTTTCAGATACCAAACCAATGTAAACTACAATACAGGTGAGGCGAGGAAGGAGGATGCAATTTCACAATTAGGAGAAGAAGATTTTTTTTGTGGGGCAGATAAAGTCTTCTGATTTCACTGGAATTCTTAAAAGATTCCCCACTCCATCTGCCTTTTTGTTTTGGAGTTATTAAGAAAAAAAAGGGTCTGAGGCTGTGTGGACACTAGTAAAAATGAGCCATTAGGCCCTCACGAACGGTTCTTGCAAGAAAGTATGGAGTGTTGTAATTCATGATTCAGTATATCAGTATATACCCAAAGAATTTGCAAAAAGGAGACACTGGGTAATTGATGAATGGAAAAAAATATGTTAAGAAGGTTTTTTGGTCAACTACTGTGTTTACTAGCTTACAAGTAATTCTATGAGAGCAGAAAATGACAGGAAAACAGAAAAGATTAAAATCTATAGATGTATCTGAAAACTGAAGGAGGAAAGATCACTAAGGGAGAACTATGATTTCAGATGTTTATAGTGAACAAATATTAACCGTGTACAGAAAAGACCTAATACCACAGCTATGCTTAATCCTGCAGAAGATGATTTTGAGATCGGAGAACAATAAAGTGATTCTCCCTCTCTACTCAGACCAGATGGGGCCACATTTGAAGTCCGATGTCCAGTTCTTGGCTTCCAAATACAAGAGGGACATGGAGCTACTGGAGAGAGTCTAGCATAGAGCTACAAAGAAGACTAGAGGACTTTGCTATGAGGAGAAACTGAGAAAGCCCACCATGTTTATAGGCTGGAGAAGAGAAGGCTGATTAGGGATCTTGTTACCATGTACAAATACCTTAAGGGAAGGTGTCAAGAAGATGAGGCCAGACTAATTTCAGTGGTAGCCAATGACAGGACAAGAGGCAATGGACAAAATGTGAAACATAGGAAGTTCCATAGGAATTTCAAGAAAAACTTCTTGATTGTAAGAGTGCTGGAACAGGTTACCCAGAGAGGTTGTGGAGTGTCCTTCTCTGGAAATATTCAAAACTCATTTGCACATGATCCTGTGCAATGTGCTCTAGACCATCTAATTGTGGAATTGGAATACATGATCCAACTTTCCAACCTTAATCTTTCTGTAATTCTGTGATTTTGGGAAGCAGAGAATTAAAATTCCCAAATTCCCATTTCTCATAAAAATGTAAATGTGTAGTTATAAGGAAGAAATAGTGCAGTCTACAGAAGAAAAAAATGAAAGAGAACCATCTTAAAATGAAAATGGGATGATTATTTACCTTAAAAAGATATATTGATTTGCTTTAGCTACTTTTTTTTTTTGAAAACATCACATTTAGAAGTTGAAGGGTTTTTTTAAAGCCAATTCTAGAAGAGATTTCTGTTTAGCTGCCAGCTAAGTCATTACTTGTATGCTTCACTGTTGATAGACAAATAAAGTAGAGAAAGAAACCACCTAGCTTCTTGATAGGAAAGGAAAATAAAAGGAAAAGAGAGAAGAGGGGAGAGGATGGGAGAGGAAGCGAAAGGAAAGGAAAATTGTTCTAGTAAATCTTGTAAGGAATTCAACAGTAATAGAGTGGCTGTTTCCCTTATGCTGGTTATCTTAGAAAGTATTATCTAGTATGGAAAGTATTACCTAGCACTTATCTCTAAATTACTAGGTGGTCTCAAGTCCCAAGCAGGAGCTTCTAGGCAATAATCATAAGGTATGCTTTGAATTTTGTTTTGCTTTTAACTTTACTTCAGTTTGCAAAGGTACTTTTTTGTTTGTTTATGATATAATAATCAGATAAGAAAGTAAGAAGTGTGATGGACTACAGAACAAGAGGTCTATGGGGCATACTGGAGGGTATGTGAAAAAGAGAATCTATTGTCTGACCCAATAATGAAAAGTTAACTTCACAACTTCCTTGAAAATCAATAAGGATGAATCTTCATTCCAAGCTGAATAAGCAAATTTCCTGCCAGTAAGAAGAAGTAGTTGGAGAATGCATATACGAATGCATTTTGCAGAGTTTTGCCATTGATGAATGCATTTTCTTTGTAGTTTTGGAATATTTTTTTAAGTACTAAACATGCCAATTCCCTACCAATCATAAATACAATATTCATTTATATTTACTTTCACAAACAGTTGGTGTCGTCTAGTCATTGCATGGAACTTACTTGTTTGGACTCCATTTTGAGCTCAGTGAATAGTAAGAAACAACATAAAGTCAGACTAACAGCATTCAGACTCATCACAGAGACTCTGCTGAAACCGACATCATCAGCTAATTCAAGGGCGTTATAGAAGTGTCTTCCAGGCAGTGTAGCTTCTCCTGTGAATCACAAAAGAAGAATATTTAACATTTAACAGTAGACTGAGAGATAAGTGGTACATAAAGCTAAAAAATGAGTATAAAACATTTGTGTATATGTTATAAATCATGAAAAACTGTTAGCCTACTCATAGCTCTTCAGTTACCCCTGAAAAGTTGTCGGCTACTTAGCTAGCATAATAAAAAAAGTGAAATCTCACTGGGAAAATAGTTTGTTATGAAAAAAGAAATATATATATATATACATATATATAGCATTTTCCTAAGATGATGATGATACAACCATCAGTTTTGTCCTCTGTGATATAGTCTAAAACTGTATATCCCATATTATAAGGTTTTATGTATCTCTTCTGAATCACTCAGGCACTTTCAGTTTTCTCCAATGGATTTCTGTCTTCTGGCTATCAAGCCTTAGGATGTATAACCCGTAATGCCATACTGTGAAACCCTACCCATTGTATCTACCTTAACTGATCAATCTTATTTCAAATATTTATAGATAATAAAATAAAGATATGTAAATAGAAAATTCACTGGGCCAGTGACTTCCTCTTTAAAGAAAATACCCAGAAAATTATTAACAGTTACAAATTACTATTGTTTCTTTAGCAATCAGAGTAAAACAGATGTTTAAGGTATACCACAAGACTACTTAAAGAAGCCTGTGCTAGCAGTTTCTTTGCTCATTTTTATTGCTGAAAATAGAGACTTTGCATTCTCTTATGAGTTACCTGATACTTTTTGGAATTTTTGTTTTTGAAGTAATTAGTAATTTTTCTGCATTCTTTCTCAGTGTACATGAAAGCTTCTATAATTCTCAGTATTCACTCTGAAAACTTGTGAGACTCTGGAAACACTAAAACAACTTGTGGTTTGTATGTCCAATCAAAACTACTCAATAAAACTTTCTGAAGACTTGATATGGAGACTTGGACGAGGGCACAGAGGGCCTCCTAAGCAAGTTTGTGGATGATATCAAGGGCCAACACTCTGTTAGTGAAGAGGTCAACACTCAGGAGGGCTGTGCTGCCATTCAGAGGGACCTGGACAGGCTGGAAAGATGGGCAGAGAGGAGCCTCGTGAAGTTCAACAAGGACAAGTGCAGGGTCCTGCACCTGGGGAGAAATAACCCCAGGCGCCAGGACAGATTAGAAGTTGACTTGCTGGAGAGCAGCTCCACAGGGAGGGACCTGGGAGTCCTGGTTGACATGAAGCTAATCATGAGTCAGCAATGTGCCCTGATGGCCAAGAATGGGAAGGCCAATGGGATCCTGGCCTGCATCAGGAGTGTTGCCAGCAGGTGGAGGGAAGTGATCTTGCCCCTCTAATCAGCTCTGATGAGTCCACATCTACAATATTGGATGCACTTTTGGGCTCCTCACTATAAGAGGCATCTGGAGCTTCTAGAGAGAGTCTAGCAGAGAGCAATAAAGATGATTACGGGACTGGAACACCTGCCTTATGAGGAAAGACTGAGTTGGGCCTGTTTTCCCTGCAGAAGAGAAGGTTGAGAGAGGATCTTACCAAAATGTACAAATAGCTGAGGGGAGAATGTAGGGAATAGGGGACCAAACTCTTCTCAGTGGTGGCCAGTGACAGGACAAAGGGCAATGGGTACAAATTGAACCACAGGAAGTTTCCATCTGCATGTGAAGAACAACTTTCCTGTGAGAGTGACAGAGCCCTGGAACAGGCTGCCTAGAGAGATTGTGGAGTCTCCTTCTCTGGAGATCTTCCAAACTCTTCCGGATCCCACCCTGTGCCCTCTGTTCTCGGTGTCCCTGCTGGAGCAGGGGGATTGGACTACATGATCTCTAGATGACCTTTCCAACCTTAACCATTCTGTGATTCTGTGATTCTGTGATTCTGTGAATAGTAAATAAATTAGAAAGAAGCTGGGAATGTTAGGAGAAAAGATTTTCAAGATACAGTAGCAATAAAAAAAGCTATTTTGGAGATTGAGAAAAACACTTTTACTCCCATGAAGACATGGGAATTAATCTGGTTATAAATAACTAATGAAATGTGCAATGTATACTGGAACAAAATCAGGAGAAAATAATATACATATTTTAAAACAGTAAAAATAAAGGTACTTTCATATGAATTTCATTAGCTACTATTTCATGCACCTAAGTTAATTGAAGGGATTCCCTAATGCAATTTTGTACAGTTTAATGACACTATTTGGAAAAAAAAAATCATTCTTCTTCTATCTCATGCAGGAATAATATGAAAGTTAAATCCGGTTTTGATCTTCAGGTGCATAGACCCTGCAAGTGAAAACAGTTTGTCTTCATGTAGCAGTTGGCTATTAGGCAAATATCTTGTCACAAAGGTTCCTTAATATTTACAGAATTCCTATCTACAATTCATACCCCTTCATTTTACCAGATGAAACTAGCTGTACAGATCTTATAGCTAGCAGTAACTCACATCCCATTTTTTTCTATAGAATCTGCCTTATTTTTGCCTCTTGGTTTCCTTTACTAATTTCTTCCATACGATAACCTAAAGCTCATGTAACCAAGTCCTCATGTACAGATATATCATGTATAGATACTGTATACATCTTGTTTAGACTCTGTCAAAATTTCAATCATCTCAACACTGTATTACCAAACCAAAATGCTTTAGTCTGCCAGAATATGCTTTTTAGTATAATGTGAGCCAAGCCTTAGTCAGACACATATTACTGGTTGAAAACAGGTTTAAGAGAATTCACAGAATCACACAGAATTACAGAATGGTTAAACTTGGAAGGGACCTCTAGAGATCACCTTGTCCAATCTCCTTCTCTAGCAGGGACATCTAGACCACATGGAACAGGCACATTTTTGAAGATGTCCAGAGAAGGAGACTCCACAACCTCCCTCAACAGCCTGTTCCAGTGCTCTGCACCCTCACAGTAAGGAAGTTCCTCCTCACATTCAGATGGAACTTCCCGCATTTCAGTTTGTACTCATTGCCCCTGTCCTGTCACTGCCACCACCGAGAAGAGTTTGTCCTCATCCTCTCTACATTCTCGTCTCAGGTACTTATACATATTGATCGTATCTCCTCTCAGCCTTCTCCTTTTTGGGCTAAACAGGCCCACCTCACTTAGTCTTTCCTCATAAGATAGATACTGCAGTCCATTAATCATCTTTGTTGCTCTCTGCTGGACTCTCTCTAGAAGTTCCACATCCCTCTTGTGCTGGGGAACCTACAACTGCACACAGTATTCCAGATGTGGCCTCACCAGAGCTGAGGAGAGGGGCAGAATTACTTCCCTCCATCTTCTGGCAACACTCCTCCTGATGCAAGCCAGAATCCCATTGGCCTTCTTGACTCCAAGGGTACTTTGCTTCCTCCTCATGTTATAGGAGACAGTGTTTAAGGCCTTTCTGAAGTCAAGGTGGACAAGATCCATGATCCATCCAGCCAGTCATCCTATCATAGAAGGTTATCAGGTTTATCAAACATGACTTCCCACTGGTTAATCCACGGTTACTACTCCTGATCACCTTCTTTTCCTTCACATGCTTAGAGAGGCTCTCTTGGATGAGGTGTTTCATCACATTTCCAGGGATGGAGGTGAGGCTGACCGGCCTGTAGTTTCCCAGCACCTCCCTCTTGCCCTTTTTGAGGATTGGACTTATGTTGGCTTTCTTCCAGTCCTCCAGTAGCTTCCCCGCTCTCCATCAGCTGTTGAAGATGGAGAGTGGCTGAGCAACAACCCTTACCAATTCCTTCAGCACTCTTGGGTGCATCCCATCTGGACCTATAGATTTTTACTTGTGTCCAATTTGCCAAAATAATCCCAAACTCGATTCTCCTTGACCAACGGAATATCTTCCTCAAGTTTAATGAAATCCCTCAAAGTTTAATAGAATCCAGTGTAATGAACTGTGACTGATGTGACATCAGACTAGTTGATCTAATGGCTTAATGATCACTGGAAATTGGTGAAAGAATATTGAACATTTTGGGATGCAATAGTTTGTTAAACATCTCACAGTTCATCAAGAATTAATTTCATATATATTTATCTTTATAAAACATCTTATACCTGAAACTTTCTATTTCTTGCCATTTCTGTTTACTCACATACTATAGTTGTTAAAGGAGCCAAAATGCATCATCCCATGACCAGGGGTAGATCTGATTCTAAATGTAGAAAAAAAAACAAACTACTCAGTAACAGGTTTCACTAAAATATCTTTCTATGGATTTCAGCAGTAGAGAAGCCTTAGGATGTAGCTTTTGCCTTTTCGACCTCTAGATGAACTGATGATTGTCCAAATCCAAGCAGTATCTTCATTTCATGGTAGTGAGATCAAAATAGTCTGAAGAAACAAAACTTATATCTTGTTTTTAAGTAAACTTTTTTTTTCTTTTTTTATGACCAGTAGTACTAAAATTGCTCCAAAAAGCAAGAATATTGAACATTCTCTGTTGCTAAATTCAAAGCAGTGTTTATGTTTATCATGGCCCAGCAGAGAGAGTATGACATAGAACCAATTAGCTGGACTTTCTATGAAGGCTTGAAGGAACTGCTCTTAGAATGTTCCTGTATACTTCCTTTATCTATTTTCAAAACACTTCTTAATTTCTGTTAGCTGGACTAATACCTTTTCTTAAACTTATATCAGAATTCCTGATTTTATAAACCTTTTTATGAAAAATCTAGCATTATCATAGCTGTATTTTTATTTTGAGGCAATTTTGTATTTCATTACCAACAAAAACAATACTAACAAACATTATAATTTAATAGAACCTTGCTAAGTTAATAGAACATCAGGATTTTATTTTCCTTTCAAATCAACCAATAACGTCACTATTATTTTTCTGGAAAACATCAGTGCACTGACATAGCACACAGCTTAATTTATTAATGTCAAGTTTTTTTTCTAAGTTTTGCTTTTTCTATTGCATTTCTGAAAAACTAAATTATTTCAAGAGGCAACACTCCTGTATCTGTTTTTTTTTTTTTTTTTCTTATTTGCTTGTTTGGTTGCTTGGTGATTTTTTTTTTTTCTATAATCCCACAAGGCTCTTAAACTTTCTATCTTAGATTCCTGTCTCTGATTTTGGATATCTATCAAGCTGAATTATTTTTCTCACATATCTTTTTTGAAAACTTAGTGCTATATATCCAGTGACAGGACATAATGGATGTAAGTTGAAACACAGGAAGTTCCATCTCCATGTGAGGAAGAACTTTTTCCTATGAGGGTGGCAGAGCCCTGGAACAGGCTGCCCAGGGAGGTTGTGGAGTCTCCTTCTCTGGAGGTCTTCCAAACCCACCTGGATGCCACCCTGTGCCACACACTCTAGGTGTCCCTGATTGAGCAGGAAGGTCTAGAGGTCCCTTCCAACCTTAACCATTCTCTGATTCTGTGATTCTTTTGAAACCAAGTCCACTATTTACTGACTGTACGTGAAAATTCTTTTAAGGAGAAGTTTGCCAATACATACCACTACTCTTTTTCAGCTAGTTCCCCTTCTGTTTTCTGTGAACCGATTCAAATGTAATATTAATGTAGATACCTTTGTGGCTGCAAAGGTAGACAGTTCATTGCTGTAAATGCTCTTTAATGTCACTTTTGTTTGGTGACCTTTCCGTTGCTGAGAAGATAAATGAAAAATCTGAAAATCTGTCTGTGGAGTCCTTTTATTATATGAATTACACACCCACAATTATATCCTTAGTGCATATTTTTAGCACTGCTAGGCACATTGTAATTGTTAACAGCAATGTTTTACTGCAGAGTGACTTAAATTTATGAAAATAAACCAAAGACAAGCCTCAGTTTTATATGAAACAAGAGATTGATATTCTCAGAGGAAGACATTCTAATAGAAGAATTTTAATAAATCACTGTAAATCTTTGTAGTTCTTTAGTCAGTTGCAGTGAATTAGTTAGCACTTACTTTATGCTTCATCATTTTCATCATGAAATATGAAAATATGCAAGACTGATACACTTTATCTTTTTATGAGGCATTTTTCATCCAAATTATTCATAGTTCTGCACAAAAGTTAGGAAGCTAGACTTTACCATATTCATAAAGCATAGCTGCAAGGTAAGCGTTATTTTCTTTTTATTTATAAGAGAATTCATGTACACAGGAAGATATTATCCCCTTGTAAACTTTCTTGAAACACTAGAGACATCCACTTTACCATGGTCATACATGCAACTTTTAGTAACAGCTAAAGCACAAACTTGCCCTTATTGAAAAGGAAGGAAGTAAGGGAGAGAGGGAAGGAGGCAAGCTTCATAACCACTTCTTGAACTACCAAATATAACCTAACTTTAAGCATTTGCAGCACCAACTTTACAGTGTAATATCTGAGCAAGTGTTTAAATGGAGAAGGCAAAGCAGCTTTTAATATAAAAGTAAAACCATATTTGCAATAGTTATAGGGTTGGAATAACAGACAGAATTATTTTACATTTCTATATACTTATTTAGAAGTGATTAATAAATGCTAGTCATTGATCACTTACCCATATTCTATCCCAGCTATAAAAGCAGCTATACAGAGAGATGATCATCGTCTACACAGGAGCAAACAGAAAAAAGACTAACATAATTTATTATTTGCAGAACAGTAAAAATAGATATAGATGAATCAAATACTAATAGCTTTCACAAGGACACTTTCATCAATGTCCTTATATATCACATACATACATATAAATATATGTATTTTAGCAATACCTTTTTAAAACCTAAAACAGGCGTAATCACTTTGGCCTAAGGTTACCAGAAGTGCTCACTTCATTTTTCCTTTGGCTTTTTAGCACAAAATAGTCTAATTTCTGTATTGTCACTACCTGAAATTAGGTAAAATTCACAGTTTTAAAGGTAGTAGAACTTTTTTAAAAACGTTTTGAAATACACAACTTGGCGTCTCTTTTAAAGTAGGTTTAAGCCACTATTTTTTCCTACGATTACAGTGAAAGTTTAGAAAGGAATTAAAAATGGGAGGCTTATTATATATCATCTCAGGCATTGGACAAATAAAATACGACTGGGTAAAAACAATTAGGAAGAAAAAATAGACATACATCAACTGTAGAGACTGTGTACATGTAAATAGGGCAGATGCTAAATGGATACATGCCAAATAGGGGACAATTTAGGGCATAGTTTCTTCTGCTATTACGACATGCAAAAGTACTTTAGTCTCTAATTTTTTTTTCAGAACAAACTTCAAAATCAAAAGCATGACAAATAACCTTACCTTTTCAACATAAAGGGAATTTGTTGAATGGGATTTTAAGTAAAAGTGAAAAGCTGTAACAGCTGTTTATTCTTATGAAATAACTTGCTCAACTCCTCTAATTCAATGTGTCATATGAATTGTGGTTAAATAACCATAGCTTATTTTGAAACACAAGTTAATTATCTATTACAAGCATGCTATTGCTTATCTCTTTCAAAGTCTCATTAGTATGCAAATAGCTCTAATTAGGTCACTGTCAGACAATATTTGTGTAGAGTCACTTTTCCAAGGTTTAATATGATGGTTTTGGTTCCTAAATGTTTATAAACAGCGTTCTTGAAATCAGCTTTACTTAATAGAGATCATTCTGAAAGTCTCATTAGTTCAGTGGAATTAATCTCTGATAACAAAGGGGATAAAAGTATGATTTACTTTTTTTCCCAAGAAGATGGTATCTTTTCTTTTTCATATACAATATTACCAGATTAGAGAAACAGTATTATATTTTTAATATACTTTATTAAGCCATTATACTTTAAAAGTCTTGCCCTATGAAACTGGGTGTGTTGTCTTTCCTCTTTTGTTTTTGATGTATAACTTGATAAAGACAAGAGAGTGAAAGCTTTATACATAATAAGGACAGATTGACACAGTAAAAATTAGGTATTGCGAACAGAAAAAAAATCTTTATGCATGAAAATATGTACAGTTATAAATAGATACATATAGTATTAAAGTAATTATAGTGAGAAGCATTAATCTAGTGATAGGGAGAAGATAGAGAAGAGATTGGTAAAAAGAAGGGAAAAAGAAGAGGAATGGGAAGAGAAAGGAACATATTAGTTGCAGCTGTTGCTCCAACTTATGTATTTGGCGATATTCATTCCTCATCCATTCTGTATTCAATACCATCTAAGAAAAAAAACCCATACTTCCTATCCATTATATGAATAACCTTTGATATCTTTACAGAACTAATCCCAGGATTGCAAGTATAACTAAAATGTTTATACTAAAATAGTGTAGTGCTCAATTTTCCTCAAATTTTAGAGCTAATTTGAAAAAAATTGGATAAAATGTCCTTCAAAATTAAGTTTTATGAGGAAGCAAAGCATGCAAAAACACTGAAGATGAACATTTTTTCCCAGAAAACTCTGAAAATTTGAATATAATTTGAAATAGCTTGAAGGATCAATCATAAGATTTGTTATTTAGATATGGTCAGAGAAAGACAAGACAATTATAGTTGTGTCATAATATGTATGATAATGTCCTTTTTTAATATTTTAATATTATTTTTCTCTTTATATAGAGAGAGATAATGAAAACTCTCAGGATCTTCCTGCTAAGCAGTCTTACCAGTCTTGGTTTTAAGTAAAGACAAATAACTGGCATTTTTTGTCTCCTGACTCATAGTCTATACTAGACTAGTGGTCATAATGAGCACCATAAAAACCTGACAAGGCAGAAGAGTGTTGCAGGTAAACTAGCAGGCAAACACCAAGAATGAACCAAATCTAATGGTAAGGAATGGAATAAGGGAGTAAGATATAGTCCTTATATCAGTGGGGAAAACAAGGAGAGACATGCATGAAGAGTTAGTTATTGTTATTGTTTAGAGAGTTATTGTTAGTTAGTTAGAGTTATTATTATGCTTTTGGAGCAAAAATCTAATGCTATCTAAAAATCAGAAAAAAGCATGGATTTATTAATTACCCTTTTACCCCAAGATCTGCTGCTAATTTTAAAGCATAGTGGAAACATTCTGAGAGTCTTGAAGAAGACAGCCACAGAAGTGTGAGGGGGCATCTCGCTCTCTGTCAAAAATAACATAATGAGTTAATATTCCCCCTAGTAGATGTTACTTAACAGCAGATTCTATTCTACTTTTGAAAATTAAAAAAAAAAACATCCTTATGCAGCTAAGTGAAATTTAGCAAACTAGCTTCAGCTCATTCTTAAAAAAATAGAACTCAAGCACTGTGAATGAACAATCTGTCATTGCAGTTGGTAGTTGAAGGGCAAGAGCTTAATGGATTAGCACAGAAGGAAATATAGTCTTAAAATCCTTCTTAAAATCTTACGTCAAGTCCTCAGAGAGTGAATCAAAGATACAGGCAAAGAAACCATGAAGGAGATGTGGATGACAGAACCCTCTTACTTCATTTTTGTTCTTAACTAGACTTCTCAGGCATTTGACTCTTATTCCAGGAAAGTAAATACTTGTTAATATTTTGCATTACCATGAATTCTACCTCTTGATGGTGCGTAAGATCAGGAAACATCTAGGTGATACATTTACAAAATCCACATCCAGAATTTTCCTACGAAGTAAAAAGAGAAATTATTAAAAAATACTCAATGATTTTGTTTGGTACATCTGTTAGATATCTTTGAGCTTGACCATACTACAGAAAGATACTATAGTTATATTTTACTCATTCAGTCAGTGTTTTCACATGTGAAGTCTACACAGACATTGTTAGCTGTTACTTCACATATTAACACCATTTCTTAGGTATTACATTCTGAGCCATTCATATGACTCTATTCTGTTTTGAAATGATACCTTCTGTGAAATTTTGTTTAGACTGTGTAAGGAGAATTCATTTTTTCAGTCCTATTTTCATAAAGATTCATTCTATAATTCCTATAGTCCTAGAGGTATAGATACAGGTTTAATGCAATATTCATGATTGTTTTGTTTAAATATGTTGAAATTATTGCAAAGTTTCGAAAAATTCATATCCATAAATTTATGAGGGTCCAGTTTGCTTAAATAATCCCTAACTCAATCCTCTTCGACCAGTCTTACGCTTCTCTCTCTTGTCGCCAGGCTCTGTAGTTCATGGAGACTAACCTTAGCATTAAAGACAGAAGCAAAGAAGGTATTTAGTAACATTGTTTTCTTTGCATCATCTGTCACCAAGGCACCCTCCCCATTCAGCAAGGGGCCAACATTTCCCCTACTCATCCTCTTGCTGCTGATGTATTTATAGAAGCCCTTCCTATTGTCCCTGACTTCTCTTGCTAACTAATTCTGTACGGGCCTTGGCCTTCCTTATTGCATCCTGCATTCTCTGACAATATTCCTATATTCTTCCCATGTGATCTGCCCTTCTTCCACATTAGGAATATGCTCTTTTTCTCATTAAATTTAACCCACAGCTCCTTGCCAAATCACACAGGTTTCCTGCCCCTCTTGCTTGACTTCTTTCTTGAAGGAATGCACCAACTTTGACCTTGGAGAAAGTGATGTTTGAATATTGTCCAACTCTCCTGGATTTCCTTTCCTTCTAGGACCCTGGTCCAGGGGATTCCTCCAGGGATTCCCTGAAGAGCTTGAAATTGGCTCTCTTGAAGTCCAGGCTTGCAATCCCACTTCTTGCCCAGCTTCCTCCATATAGGATAATGAATTCCAACATCTCGTGGTCACTTCAGCCAAGCCTGCCCCTAACCCTCACATTTCCCACTAGATCATCTCTGTTTGTTAGTTTCATGTCTAGCAGCACCCCTGGCCTTGTTGGCTCATCTACCACCTGCATCAAGAATTTATCTGCAAAGTTCTGCAGGAACCTCCTGAACTGTCTGTTCCTGGGTGCGTGATTATGCCAGCAGACATCAGAATGTTTGAAGTTCCCTC
The DNA here is from genome assembly GCA_032353885.1 of Nothura maculosa. Classification (NCBI taxonomy): domain Eukaryota; kingdom Metazoa; phylum Chordata; class Aves; order Tinamiformes; family Tinamidae; genus Nothura; species Nothura maculosa. The sequence goes on along the minus strand of JAUBOD010000982.1, from coordinate 1,480,515 downwards.
TAAGGATCAGAATCTGTGATCATGATACTTCTTGCACCTGCCTGTGGAGGATCTCACCCATTTCCTCTTCCTGGTTAGGAGGTCTATTGTAAATTCCAGCTATAGTGTTGCTTCTGTTGGCCACCCTTTAATGCTCACTGACAGGCTCTTGTCCTCCCCTAGGCAGAGCTCCATACATTCCAGTTGCTTTCTTGCATGAAGTGCAACATCATCAGCTGGCCCACCATTGCTGGCCCATCCTTCTTGAAAAGCCTAAAGTCCAGTCATGAGAGATGTCCCGCCATGTCTCAGTAACTGCAACGAGATTGTGGCCCTGCAATCATATACACATCTCCAATTCCCCTTGTCTATTCCCCATGCTGCTTGCATTTATATAGAAGCATTTGACTTGGGCTCCCAATGTGCCTTTCATTTTAGCTGGGGCAGCTTCAACTTGACTACCTTCACTACATGTGTCTTCGGTAGTTCTCATATTTTACTGTTTACCCTCTCTAGGATTTGAGCACCTCTCACAGGCTCTGGAGTTAGACTGCTGTAAGTGGCATGACAGCCCATTATCTACCTCATCACCTGCTTCCTTGATGATACCAACCTACTCCCTCGAATCTAGTTTAAAACCTTCTCCATGACCCTTGCTAGCTCATGACCCAGGACCTTCTTCCTTCTTTGAGAAAGATGAATCCCATTAGATGCCATCATGCTTGGTGCCGCATAAGGCCTCCTGTTGCTGAACAAACCAAAATTGTGTCAATGACAGCAGCCATGTATTGATCAACTGTATCTTCCCTTTTCTGTCTAAATATGTAGTCTGTGTGCTGTCTCTATGATTTCTGTCTATATGATGCTGTGTCAAAGGATAAAAATCTCCATTTTAAGGATATGTTTTAGCTGGTAATGTACAATCAACATATAGCTTGCAGAAACAAAACAAAGAAAAACCACTTGTATTCCTGCAGAATATTTAATGTGATAGAAACAACAACAACAAAAAAACTAATTTTGGGATTACTTGATACTCCTCAGAACTTTATTTGGAATTAGTTTTATCTAGAATGCTAAATGATGTACTGCTTGAAGTTTCACACTCCCAGGCACAAAGAGAAATATATACATATGTGTAAAACAAAAGTGAACAAACAAACAAAAACTGATGGCTGCATTTTCTGGGCAAATGGTGGACATATTTTATGTACATAGAAATTTCACAGC
>JAUBOD010000982.1:1469116-1479206 GCA_032353885.1 Nothura maculosa | reverse complement strand
ACAAACAAACAAAAACTGATGGCTGCATTTTCTGGGCAAATGGTGGACATATTTTATGTACATAGAAATTTCACAGCATGATCTCTATTTCTCCATGGCTAGAAGTGTGAATTGCTTAGAAAATACTTTTCCTGTTACATTCATATGGATCCCTGAATCTGGAAAAATCAATGATGCCTTCCTGAATATACTTTGCCTATACTTGTACAGGATTTTTTTTGGAAAAAGTACTTCATAATATTGTTTAAAAAAATAAAAGATGATTAGCTTGTGAACCTTTAAGAATCACTTGATCCTTAAAAATATCATAAAACTTTACCATTCTGATTTTGCTCTCTTTTATAGCTATCTATCATTCTCTTTGCAACAGCACATGACAGTACACAGATCTGTGTAGAAATAAGTACCCATATCTGAATAGGAGAGTTAAGGATTAGATCTAGATTTTGTGTAAGCCAGGAAATTTTATATCAGAAAAAAAAGACAGTCTGCATAATAAAATAACAGTTTGAAAAATATTACATTCAAAATTACCTCAATTGCTAAAGAAAAATGTTAAAGAATGTGTGTGTGGGGGGAAACAATAGCAACTAAGTGAAAGTAAGAAAGAACTAGATTAAGCTAAATATTAGATTTAAAAAGGCAAGTTAATCTCCATTCATCCACAGAGTAAACTCAGTGATAATTCATGGACACATCCAATTACTCAGGACAATACTGGATTGCAAAGTGTACACAGTACAAATAATACTGATAACTCCAACAGAAGTAAACTCAGACAATGATTTAATAGATGTTTCCATCTCCATTTTTTATTCCATAAAAAGCCAGTTGATATTTTTATTCATCATGAAATAACCTTTATGATACATTGTTGTTCAGTGCTCTGCCAGGGAAATTGGCTTTGCTGTCTGTTAAGATGGCCAATGGTATGTTACAGATCAATATATATACTCTGAGTTATAAAAATTATATTAAATTTCAAAACTCAGAATTATATATATTGCTCACCTCTTTTCGTCTTCACTTTTTTTTTGTTTGCCTTGATATTTGTGAAGATTTTGTGTTGAAGATGTAGTTTCCTACTATTTGCATCTTACTCTGCTTTTTTGTCCAGCTTGTCTTTGAAAGCTGTCCCTCCCACTGAACATGGAAGCTGTACCATCTGGCTGAAAAACCAAGAGACTTTTGATCTTTAGCAGAAGCTATTGAAGCTATAAAATCAATCAAATACAAAGAATCAACAAAAATAAGAGTAAAATTGCAGACTTAATCATTAATCATTAATTATGCAGTGATAATTATAGTGTTAATTGAGGAAAGGAACAAAAGATGCATAAAGGCAAGGAAATGAAACCAGCATTCAAATTCAATAACCCAGAATAATCAAGATACAATGACAATATATGAGGAGTTCTATTTTTAACCTTTTCTATAAAGATTTCAAACAAGATGGGTTTTTTTAATAAAAAAGTTTGTATTCTAATTAATATTTTCTTTTTTATTTTTTTTTAAATACCTTGACAGGAGAGGAATGATTGCTATAGAATTATGCATTGAGATAAATTTCTTAGTGAAGAAAGATTAAAGACATGATTTTATAAATAAATTCTAAACAGAAAATAAAAATTGAGAAATATTGTTTTGTGTTAGAAAAGTAATTAGAAAGTTATAAAATGCTTAATGTCATTAAAAATCTAGAATATTTTATGTATACAAGGATATATATATAAGGATTCATGTTTATTGCAGTGTATATTTGGTATATAATTTAGTATGCAAGTATGCATGCAAAAATATTCTGATCAGATGAGTTATTAAAAGTAATGTTTTGTATATGAATTCATTTTGCTTTCTCTTAGACTTGTACAAGTTTGTAATTTTTCTTTAAAAAAAAGTTATTGTTAAATCTTGCAATTTGTTGCTTTATTACCTTTTGATAATTTTGCTATGCTATATTCTGATTGTATATGTAGGCATTTTTTTTTTTAAACAGTGGAGAGAGGAATGTCTAATTAATCAGGTGGCAAGACTATAAAGGAGAGGCTATATTTCTGAGGTTCTTAAAAAGGAAAAGATCATATGTACAATTTATGTGTAGGCACGAGCAGCCAGCTTGCATTCTAAAGGTTTCTGTAGCTTTTACTATTAGAAAGTGTTCTTAGAGTTTCACGTACCACATTAAAAATGAAAAGCAGTGTTAGCTCAACAAGAACAACTCTTCAAACGTTATCTGAAAGATCTTGCATATATCAAAACCTTCTTTTGTCTTTTCTTTTTTAAAAAAGGCCCATGGGCTCTACTTAGACACTTGAGGAGTGTTTGCAAATGTTGTGCTATACATTACCCTATTAGACTCTGTAGAGATTGTGCTTTGCTTGTGCAGTTCCTGCAAAATGCGTATTGTACACTGTGATTCTTGTAAAAGAGGATCTACAGAGGCTACACATAGCAGTTCAAACCTCTTACATTCACCCTTTGGCGAGTATTGATATTTTATTCATGCAAATGTATACAGAAAGTTGTATGGGAGTTAGGAAAGTTTAAGAAATTTAAAAGTTACAGTAAATCAGCTGATGTCAGTTTTGTTTTAGGGATCAGAAATAATTCTATATATTTATGTCAAATTTTATAGTCATAGAATATATTTATCATTGTCTCAATGCCTAAACATGATAAATATTTCACCTGAGCACTTTTCTTTCACTACAGCTATATGATTAGCTTAAAGAGGTGGGATGTGCATCCTGAATAGCAGTAATAATGTCTGAACTAATTTAAACAATTTAACCATGAAAAATGTGAAGATTGTTTATTCTAGGAGATGAATGAAGCATATTTAGTCTAAGTTTGTTGTCAGATACATATAGATTATCCACAGAGACAGAAAGCCTGTCTTTATTGAAGTTAGTGTAAAATTCCTAGTGACTTTAGTGGAACTAGGATTTTGTCCAACATATTTGAAGCAACTGGGTTGGTGCCAGCCAGGTTTCTGATAGAATTATATGGATTTACAAGTGTGTTTGATTTTGATTGCCCTTGTAGCGCCAGAAATAATCTTTCTTCTAGTCAGTTAACATTCCCTTGATAAACAGTGTCTACAGAATAATGCTCAAGTATGTTCTAATAGTTAATTAGATACTTCTTTTCCTCCAACATGCATCTCTCCTTCTCTGTCTCAAAAGAATTAAAAAAAAAGCACTCCAGCACCACAGAAATAGGGAGATAGAATTCAGTTCATTTTATCAAATTACATCTTTTAATGATGGGCAGATTGTCATGGGGTTTCTTTTGCGAACAATGCAACAACAAAATATATTCTAGAAGCACTTTCTGACTGAGAACAAGATTCTGCCGTGTCTGACATCCAACCAGCCATGAAGGGAGCTAAATACAGTGGCTGCCCTGGAGAGAATCCAGCAGCCACCCCACATGGGAGCAGTATATAACAGATGGGACTAGGATGACTGATTTAATTAGAATATTTTAATAGAAGAATGGAGAAACATTGCACAGCTCTATCAGTTAGTGAAAAACTCCATTAAATTCCCCAAATTAATTGTTCCATGGGGAGAATATGTCAAATAAAGCATATCTCAGTGTAATCTCTCTCTCTGTCTCTTTCTCTCCTGCCTTGCTTTCTTCCCCCCAACACCTTTTCTTTTCCTTTGGGGAAATTCCAGATGATCTTCAGAGAAACAGATTTGTTAGATTTTCAGTATACCTAAAACTCTAAAAGAGAAATAAGCATTGAAAGATACTCAAACATTTATCTAGCTTAATTACTTAAAATGCTAGACTGCTTAGAGAATATAAATGTCTCATACCTGAAGTTCCAGAGATTCTTCATTTTTGAAATGTGTTTCTTACTGACAAATTTAGAAAACAGAATCTTTAGTGACAAATTATTTGCTATATTTCATATAATATGTAACTTTTGTCCTAAATAAAACTAACTGGAAATATTATTTTTGTTAATAGACAATGGTTAGCATTGTGTATTTTAATTATTCATTAAGGATCATAAAAGTGTAAATTAAATGATTTTGGTTAAGAAATGTTAAAAGAATTTTGTGTGAGAACTTTACAGTTCATGTCTCATTATATAGTAATAAGACTAAGGATTCTGTAAATTGTCTTTCCAGTTCTTAATATAATTTGTGTTCAATAATTTTGGTCATATGTATTTTCATCATTTACATTTGAAAAAAAAATCACAAATTTTACAAAACGGAACAAACCTACTAAATATATATAAAGAATGACATAGCAAAAAGCTTAGTAAAACGATCTTTAATGGTAAATCATCTCTTGTAATAATGGAATCTATGTCAATTAACTGTGACAGAATTTTCTATTCAGTAACTGCTCAGGTGCCAAGAAGATGAACAAATAGACAAGTCTAACAGCACAAGGAGAGAATCTCCATATTGCTCTATAAAACCTTCATATTACATGAGATGTTAAAGGTCTAGAGACTTACAGCAATATATTGAAAGAGAACAAACAGGATACTTGAAAATAATTCTGTGTTTCACAAAATTAATATTGATATTTTTCAACTCCTAATACTTTCCATTTTTTTCTGATTTTTCACTTGTTACTCTTGTTCTGATTAACTGTAACTAGAAATAGTTCTACAATATACAATTAGTATCTCTTACACTATTTGTCCAAATCTTGCACAAACACTTGATAAAACTTGTCTTATTTTACAGGCTCAAATATTATTTCACATACAAGACTTCATTTTCTCTGAGTGGCTTTAAGTGGCCTTAAACTTAACATTTGAATTAACTATTATGATCATAAAAATATAGTCAGCAGTATGTAAGAACATATATTGGAACAAATTTTCAAGTTTTTAAACGCTGAAGGTTGATAACTGACAGATTAGACTTATAGAATCTACAAGGTAGGAAAGGACCTCACGAGGTTGCAGTATATCCTCTTTCTTTTGCACAAGCAGATTCAGCTGTGATATCAAACCTAGTTGGTCAGAGCTTTATCCATTCATATCATGAAAACTTTTAAAGATGACTAGAAAATCTCTCTGGGTAACATGTTCCATGCCTGACTTCTGTCAGGGTGAAAAAGATTTTCCTTATATTCAATTCGAACCTCTCTCTCATGTCTATGTCATCCTAAGTATTTTATCTTGTCCTCCTCCCATGCCCTGCTGTGAAAAGCCAGTCTCTGTCCTCTCTCTAATGTCACAGAATCATAGAATGCTTAAGGTTGGAAGGGACCTCAGATGTCATCTAGTCCAAGCCCCCTGCACACGCAGGGTCACCTAGAGCATAAGGCACAGGGCTGCATCCAAGCGGGTTTTAAAGACCTCCAAAGAAGGAGACTCCACAACCTCCTTGGGCAGCCTGTTCCAGTGCTCTGTCACCCTCACAGTGAAGAAATGCTTCCTTAAGTTCCTGCGGAACTTCCGATGCTTCAGTTTGAATCCATTTCCTCTAGTCCTAAACCATTTCCCCTAGTCCTAGTTCTTCCATTTTCTTCATGTCCTTGTAGGAGACTTCCACTCCCCATTCCCTCAGCCTCTCCTTATAGGTCAAATGTGCCAGTTCCTAACTGTAGTGTCCTGTCCGTATTAGAGTGCTCAAAAGTGGATGCAATATTCCAGCAATGGTCTTAACAAGAAATGAGTAGACCAGTCCTAATAACCACTCCTAATACTTCAGCTGTCTCAAATAATCCTAAATACTCATCCATACTGGACATTCTCTTCCTTGCAGCCATTTACCAATCAAGAATGCAAAAAAGTTAATGTGTATCAGCATCAACTGTGTCTGCTGATTCTAAATTACCCTCCTCTGTCAGCACTGGAACCACCTTTTCCTCGATCAATATTTTAGCCCTGATTTATTGGTAGGAGGTTTTCTTGTTGAGCTTGGCATTGTTAGTTTCAACTGTATCTGAGCTTTCGCTTTTCTGAAGTCACTTGCACATAGTTGAATTCCTTCTTTACAAATTGATTCTACAGCCTGAATATTACTTATTGTTATTATTAATTCTCCACCCCTCCCGCCCCACACACACACTTTATAACTCACAATTGAATTCCTTTTTCATATAATCCAGTCTTCTGCTTAGAAGAGTTTGTCCTGCTTAGAGGAGGTGATTGTTATATATCCATAAGCTTTCCAAGCTTCTTTGCTCTTTGGAGCTGTATTAGCAGTAGTCTGGAAAAGTAAAGTCTGCTCCAGTGCAGTATGATGAGTTATTTACCTGAGGATCAACCTGCTCTTCTTCAATCCTTTCCCCATCAGCATAAGGATCGAGGAGAACACCACCTGCACTGCACTGCACTACACTGCACTGCATATCCTATCCCCCGGCCCCATACCCTTCTTCATCTCTACCTGTCGTGGTCATTTATTTTTAACAACTTGCAAAGTATGTCCACAATGAAGGCAAGTCATTTACATGGAGAGTAATTTGGACTTGGAGAACTGTATATGATGAAACAAAGGAGTTATTTAATAAAATATATATGTGTGTTGGTCTTATCTCCAAGTGTTGTGGATACATAAAACTTTGAGTAGAGTTTGTAATTCATAATGCCAAGATGTTTTGTATGAGTCTGTAGTGCACTCATAGAAAAAAATAAAAATTTATTGTTGAAGGACTTTTGATTGTACAAACAAATGTGTGTGAATTGAAATGGATAAGCTGACATGGCTTTGGTGAGACTCACATTAGAATGGCATATTCCATTCTCATGATATTTCGAAGTATGAGCCAGTAAGTAAACAATGTCTGACAATGACAAAGTTAAGGAGACCATATGCTCATTCAAATTAATTTTAAATCATGGTATTTAGCTCTTTGGTCTCTCTTCAACCACGGAACACCAGGCAAGGAGTTGAGTATTACCTAAAAAGAATAAAATGCATAGGTGCTCTGTGCTCCTGGATCACATTTTGCCCCAGTTCTTGTCAAGTAGTGTTGGATTTGTTTGTAGATTCCTTTAATTTAGTGAAAATATATAGTGATAATCTCAAATTTATAGTTTAAAATTAGTCTTTTAGGCAAAGCAAATTTGGAAATATGAGTTGAGTTCAACTGAGTACTAGAGCTGAAAAAAAGAAAAAAAAAACCCTTGCAGACGTTTTATTTCTGGAAAGGGAGATGAGACATTCAGAGATATCTAGAATATTTTAGTATATTTATATATTTTCTATATGAAAAGTATCTGAAGTAACTTCACCAGTAAGCTGTAACAGAATCCATAAAACTATCCTACTTTTAGAGAGCTGATAGTGTTGAAAATCAGTGTTTCACAGGCCTGCCCTAAAAATGCTACAGTGGCTGTACTGTATGATTGCCTCTCTGTCTCTGAAAGCACAATTGTTTTTCTTACAATAAGGTAAATACACATACCATAATGAGAGCTATGGGCAAAACTGCACATGGTAAGTAAAGTCACTAGTGTGTTTTCACCAGTTTTTCTGATTTTTTTTTGATTAACTAGATGTAGACTGAAGCATATACTATTTGATTTCTCTTTTCCTTTTGTCATACTAATACAGCCATCCTGAGATTGAAGCCAAGTATGATTAGAACTGACTTAAGAATTTCAATGTAATATGTGTAAAGTTGTAGTTTCATCATGTTTATAAATATTAATGTTAAATATTAACAAACAAAACTCAAAACTTTGATAAAGGAGCAATTGTCAAAATATTAGATGCATTTCTATAGTTCTCTGTTACTAAAAAGGTGATGTAGAAACTGTTAGGATAGTGTGTAAAATTCAGTCTTCCCTGGCTGATGTTACTAACGAGTATAGAAATTACTAACAGAGAAAACTCCAAATGAAGAACCTGATTAACAAACTTTGTGTGATTCTATCCAATATATCCTGTCCAATACTCACAAATGACAGCGTCATCTGGAAAAGAGCCCATTTAGACTGGTCGAAGGCTTAAATAAAATCTGTAAATTCAGGAAAAGCTATGTATGTGTTACAATATTATCTCAGTGTAAGATGATCTAGTATGTGCTCAAGGAGAACTGATACCAATCTTCCAGGCTCCTCTTCTGTTGTTCCACATCTCACACCATTCCCACAAAGACAGCTGACAGAGGCAAGGTTTGCATGTTCGTTAAACTTAAAACTACGTCTTTTTTTTTTTTTTTTTTAATACAAATGTGGCAAAGACTTAGTTATATATACCCTGATGAGTAAAAACAAGGAAAGCTTTCATACCTAGCAAGAAAATGGCATGAAGGCAATGAGAGAAAGAACTATAATTGGCAGATTCAAAGTGTCAGTAACTTGCCTACATGTCACACAATTTTTGAGGAAACATATTAACATACTTAGTAACATTTTCTAAAGAGAGGACAACTAGCTGTGCTCTTGGCTTATATGAAATAGGAAAAAAAATAAATAAACAGCAATGAAGACTTGATCCTAAATTCCTAAATATGGAAGCAGTAGAATGCCATATCAGAAGTGAAACAAATAAATACATTCTTCTGCTTTTTTAAGATTGATTGTCCATTTGTTTTTTCTTCATTTTCAGTGACATACACAGATAATAAATTCACTGGTATGGTATGCCCAAGTGTGTTTAGTCTGAGAAATGTTGGAGAAAATTCAAGTCTACAGCATTCTTTAAAGGTACTTTCCTTCTTTTTTATTAATCAAAAGGCAAATAACTTTCCAGAAATATGTGGCAATACAAAGCCCACATAATAAACCATATCTAAATTAATATCTTCTTTCTTTATCATCTTGCTAAATGTATATTTTTAATTTACCACAAACACAGAACATTCTAAGTGTTCTACAAGCTTTTCAAAAGGGACAGGGCAGGAAGGTGAGGTGTCGGAGTTGCTCTTTATGTGAGCGAGCAACTGGAATCCATAGAGCTCAGCATAGGAGAGGATGGAATGCTAGTAGAGAGCCTGTGGGTGAGGATAAAGGGGCAAGCCAACAAGGGCGACAGGGTGGTGGGAGTTTACTACAAGCCTCCTGATCAGGATAAGGAAATGGACGAAGCCTTCTACGGGCAGCTGTGAGAAGCCTCCTGATCACAGGCCCTGGTCCTCCTGGGGGACTTCAACCACCCTTGATATCTGCTGGGAAAATCACTTAGACCAGAACAGACAGTCCAGGAGATTCCTGCAGAACATTGCAGATAACTTCTTGACACAGATGGTTGATGAGCCAACGAGGGGAGGGGCACTGCTAGACCTGATCCTAACAAAGAGAGATGGTCTAGTGAGAAATGTGAGGGTTGGGGCCAGTCTGGGCTGCAGTGACCACAAAATGTTGGAATTCACGACACTGCGTGGAGGAAGCTGGGAGAGAAGTAGGACCCTGGACTTCAAGAGAGCTGACCTTGACCTCTTCAGAGAGCTCCTTGGAGCAGTCCCCTAGGTCAGGGTCCTAGAAGGAAAGGGAATCCAGGAGAGTTGGCTAATATTCAAGTACCACTTCCTCCAAGCTCAGAATCAGTGTATTCCCACAAAAAAATAAAGAAGTCCAGTAGGCAGGGCAGGAGACCTGTAAGGATGGGCAAGGAGCTCCTGGGCAAAGTTAACAAGAAAAAAAAAAAAGTGTACACTTTGTGGAAGGAGTGACAGGCCAGGTGGGAAGAACATAGGCGCATCGCCAGAGAATGCAGATGCGAAATGAGGAAGGCCAAAGCTCGGGTGGAATTAGAGTTGGTGAGGCATGTCAGGGACAACAGGAAGGGTTTCTATAAGTACGTTAGCAGCAAGAGGAAGATGAGGGAAAATGTAAGTGGGCTGCTGAATGGGGAGGGGGCCTTGGTGAGGGAGGATGCCGAGAAGGCAGAGTTGCTAAATGCCTTCTTTGCCTCTACTGCCAAGGCCACCCCCCACTAACTGCAGGACTCAAGTGGAAGACAAATAAATGGAATAGAGGAAGACCTTCCACTGGTTGAGAATAATTGGGTTAGGGATCACTTAGGCAAACTGGCCACCCAAAAATCTATGGGCCCAGATTGGATGCACGCAAGAGTACGGAAGGAATTGGCCGAGGTTATTGCTCAGCCTCTCTCCATCATCTTCGAGAGGTCCTGGAGAGCAGGGGAGGTGCCCG
>JAUBOD010000982.1:1451102-1462016 GCA_032353885.1 Nothura maculosa | reverse complement strand
GGTGGCCAAGAAAGCCAATGGGATCCTGGGGTGCATTAAGAAGAGCGTCTCCAGCAGGTCAAGAGAGGTGATCGTCCTCCTATACACAGCCCTGGTGAGGCCACATCTGGAGTACTGTGTCCAGTTCTGGGATGCACAGTACAAGAGTGGCTGTGGAGCTGCTGGAGAGAGTCGAGCACAGGGCTACCAGGATGATCAGGGGCCTGGAACATCTACCCTATGAGCAGAGGCTGAGAGAGCTGGGCCTATTCAGCCTGGAGAAGCGAATGCTGAGGGGAAACCTGATCAGTCTCTAGAAATACCTCAAGGGAACTAGAGAGGAGGAGGGGACCAGCTTCTTTCAAGTGGTGGCCAGCGATAGGACTAGAGGAAATGGATTCAAACTGAAGCACCGGAAGTTCCACAGGAACTTAAGGAAGCATTTCTTGATGGTGAGGGTTACAGAGCCCTGGAACAGGCTGCCCAGAGAGGTTGTGGAGTCTCTTTCTTTGGAGGTCTTTAAAATCCACTTGGATGAAGCCCTATGCTACGTGCTCTAGGTGACCCTGTGTGAGCATCGCGTTTGGACTAGATGACCTCTAAGGTCTCTTCCAACTTTAAGCATTCTATGATTTTGATTCTATGAAATAAACAATGTTTCTTTAAAAATATATAAAATATTTTCTTTAATAAAAAAGTCTTGGAATAGTAATACATTTGCAGAATACATTCACGTTACAGGGACAGGGACTCCCTGTACAGGGACTCCTCGTTCAATATGTTTATCAGGGCTTGATAAAATGAAACCTATTTCTCTCACATAATTTTAACTGATGAGGTATATAATCTTATGTGGACTGTCTTTATGAGGAATGGAAGCACACAAGTAATTCCAAGGGTTGATCCAAAGCCTACTTTAGAATAGATACTCTGAGCATGTAGATGAAGCGTTTTTCCAGGGATGTCTAGGGTGCTAAATTTGAGTGAAATCAATCCCAAAATACTAACAACATATTTGTGAATTTAGATTTGTATTATTTTGCTTATGATTTGAAATTATTCCACAGGTATTAAATATAGTCAAATTTAAATGCCTGAAAATCTCCCAAATTTTTCTGTAAAAACTGATTTGAGAGTGGATAGTAGCTACAGCACCATGAAGCATTTAAACAAGGGACTTCAAATAGATTTCATAAATGTCTTTTTTCCCATAAATACTACTTAAAAGCAAATAAAAGTACTTATTGCTAAAACTACTAAAATTAATTCATGACTTTTACTCAAATTACAGGTTGATTTGATTTTTTTCTGTTCATTCTTACGATGGTATGTTTTCTCACATATGTCCCCCAGCTCTCTACAGATTAACTGCTTCCAGAGAGCGAATCAGGTCATTTCTGCTGTTCAACTCTATTTATAATCATACTAAAAATTAAAAGGTCTTCATAAATATCTTCATACTAAAGTTTAAAAAGTCTTCATAAATTTCTTTGTAAAAATCATGGAAATATTCTGTGACAGTTATACAGGTCTAGGTTGTGAGTATTGATAGCATCTCATAATAAACTTTTTTTCTAAGTAAAGAAGTTCAGTCTCTAGACCAGTAATAATATAAATAAAGATTTTAATTATACCCTCATGTCTAATTATACCCTCATGTAACATTAATGGAAAAGAAGGTGACTTTAAAAATTGCTGGGAAATACATTTGTTCTTAATGGAGAAAGTACAGTTATGGGAGTTTATTTACCTTACTGTATGTCAATAAAATGACATGCACACAAGATGCTATATAAATAACTTTTTATGAAGTAAATTGTCTCCTTCAGGTTTATATAAAGAGAGACAGCAGATAAGTCTGTATAGAAATTTTATTATTACATATATTCTGGCATACAAACTGGCTGACACTAGAATTTGAATGGCAGTGAAGCTATGAATAGAGTGGATTAAAACATAATTGTGCATAGTATTTATAGTAATGTTGTTATATTTCTATCATTTTTTTAAGTATTGAACTATTTCTGTGACTGGTAACCTCTGCTTCTAATTGCACTTGGAAATTTAATTTCAATGAAAGTCCGATCATCTTCAGTTCCAGTTGTTTGCATCAAGGAAAAACAGTACCAAAAAATTTCCTTAGCTCAATCAAAAGGCTAGATTATCTACCAGTTAAACATTAAAATCATCTAGATAATGCTTATTGCCCATATCATTAATATAATTGAAAGCACAGAATCTCCTTTTAGAATATGTTTTAGGTTAAAAAAGTATACACACATGTGTGTGTGTGTGTGTGTGTGTGTGTGTGTGTGTGTGTGTGTGTGTGTGTGTGTGTCCTATAGATTGCTTAAATCACAACTCAGAAGAATAGTGAAACATTGACAAGAGTCATATATTCCCTTTCAGTGTTAAATTTATGGATTATTTGCTCAAAAAGGATATGTAGTGTTTATCAAATCAAAGAAACACAGAACAAAATACATTGGAAGAGACCTCAGAGTTCATCTAATCCAATCTGCTTCTCTAAGCAGATCTAGTTAAAGCAGGTTGCTCCAGGCCATGTCCTGTTAAATTTTGATTATATCCAAGGATGGAGATTTCACAGTCTCTCTGGGCAAATTATTTCAGTGTTTGATCACTCTGTGATAAAATTACATATATAAAAATACAGTATACATACTGAGCTTCTACATTTTCTTTTACATGTATGACAGAAATAATTCTTCTAGTGTGACTAGTGTGAATAGTGTGACTATTCAAACACCAGCTGAGAAACTGACAGATCAGATTACTTCTTTACCTACTTGCAGGTGTTTTATGTGGCTCTTGGTAATAGATATTGTGCCTGTTATCTGGCATCTAACAGAAAATAGCTAGCAACTACAGTGGTGCCCTGTAGCTAGCAATATATATATATCTTTTACTTGATATGAACTTTTTTTTTCAGAATATTCTAAATATTCCTAATGGAAAAAGTTCGTTTGCACTCCACACATTGCCAAACTGTAGAAAAGTTCATCCTTATGTTTTGTTGGAAACATTTATTAAAGATCTCATGAAGCAGTTAATAAAAATAAAAAAGACAATCTCTTAAGGAATATAAAGTGAAGTCTTTAAAAAACAAATGCACTATATACAATATGAAAACTTTATTTTATATATTTTGTATCTGAATAAGGATAAACTAACCTTGGATGTAAGAGGGATGTGGAGCTTCTAGAGAGGGTGCAGCGAAGGGCAACAAAGATGATTAAGGGACTGGAGCATCCCTTGTATGAGGAAAGACTAAGTGAGCTGGGCTTATTTAGCCCCGAAAGGAGAAGACTGAGAGAAGTTCTCATCAAAATGTACAAATAACTGAGGGGAGAATGCAGGGAGAAAGGGCCCAAACGCTTCTCGCTGGTGGCCAATGATAAGACAAGGAATAATGGGTACAAATTGAACCACAGGAAGTTCCAACTGCATATGAGGAAGAACTTTTTTCCTGTGAGGGTGACAGAGCCCTGGAACAGGCTGCCCAGAGCGGCTGTGGAGCCTCCTTCTCTGGAAATATTGCAAACTTGCCTGGATGTCCCCTTGTGCGCACTGTTCTAGGGGTCCCTGCTGGAGCAGGGGAGTTGGACTAGATGATCTCTAGAGGTCCCTTCCAACCTCAACCATTCTATGATTCTGTGATTCTGTGGTAATCATAACAGAAAAGCAGTTTAAATATCAAAATTTGTATGCTAGGTTGTTCTGGTGGGGATGGGGAGATGGAGTGGATAATGAATATATTGAAATTCTAGATTAATATTTTAAATTAAAATATTTTTAAATGACATTTTAAATACTTTTATACAAATTATGTTCAGCAGATATTGTAATGTACCACAAAACTCTCTGAATCTTCGATATAAAGCAACAGGACATCATTGAAGCTAATGGAACTATCTTTATATAAGAGGTGAAGACAATCTAAAAGATTTATTACACTTGAGGAAAAATATAGTCAATTTGTATAATTTATATTTTCTTTTTAGCTACAGATATATTCACAAGTTCTAATAATAAATATAAATTATCAGCAGAGTCATACTTTTAATAATAACAAATCAATAAATGTCAAATAAATAGATTAAAGTTTCTTTTTTTCTAGGTGATTCAGGAGCACAAATCCTACTGCAATCAAGAAAAAGTTAAAAAAATTAACTATATTTTCAATAAAAAAATACCCAATGTGTATATGAGTGGATAGAAATAGGTACAGCAGTCATTAAACAAAGAAATATATTTTTAACATGTATAAATCAAGAAAGAATTACTATGTTTTAATTTTTATTACGATATTTATCATCTAGTACTAGCTAATGTTCTGAATTTGAGCAGTCTGAATGGGCAAAATCCTGCAGATTCTTACAGAGATTTTAATTCATTGAATTCAAATGTCTAAAATAAATGCTCTGTTTGCTTTCTTCTAAAACAAGAAACATTCAGTTAACTGTTTCTCTATTAAATATTTTGGTAGATGAGCTGAAGGAAGGAGCTTTCAGTTTTCCAGTAGGTAACACTTTCTTCTTTTTCTCTTTCTCTTTTTCCTTTTTTTTCCTCTTTTTTTTTTCTTTTTCTCTTTCTGTTTCTTTTTCCCTTTTTCTTTTCCTTTTCCTTTTCCTTGTTCTTTTCCTTTTTCTTTTCCTTTTTCTTTCTCTTTCTCTTTTCCAGGCATAATGTTCATGAATGTAAATTGAACTATAAATGTGGTTTATTTGTATTTTTTTCTGTTCTGTAGAAGCATTTCATGCAGTCTAGTTTAACGTGTCCAGCTCTATACAGTGCCATAATTTGAAGAAAATAATAAGAATTCCTTATTTCAGATGATTGCACACTCTTAAAAGACATATCAAAGGAAACTTCCTCTACTCTTACTGGACTTTAACTGTTCATCTTCTTTATATTTTTGTGTGTGTGTATATAACTATTATTTCCCATCTCTGCAGTGATGAATGTCTCACAAATACTAAGTCAATTGACCGGCTACCTATCTTGTTATTTATGCTACACTGCTATCAATGAAGTGACTGAATACTTCTTGGGCGTATCACATGCATAGAATCTCCCTAACTGGAAAAGCAAAAGCAGAAAAGAAATTTATGAGTTTCTTAAAACAATGGAAGTTTTTGCATCTTTACAAACAGAAACAATTCCTTTGCTAAGGTGGTAAATGTTAACACTGGCATATGGTCCTGTCATACTGGAGGAAAATTGCACAATAGATTATTTTGAATCTTATAGTGGTACAATGCTTTGAGCAGTATACCATAAATAAATTTCACTTACACTGTAATTCTTCTGTCACGTCTTTCAACTTTACCGCTTCTCTCTGCTGTAATTAAAATAGTACAAAATTCATTAATATTTGGGCATAAAGGATATATGGTTCGTTTTTATTTGTTTAATTTTAAATACCTCCATCATTTATATTCCCTATTTTTTTCACTTTGTACTTACATAAAGTCAGTAGCAAAGATTCCTAGATCAGTTAATAGGCTCAGGTATTAAAACAGTCACCTATAAGATGGGAGTTGAATTCAATCCCTAAACTGAGGTCACCTACATTCTGTATCTCCACAAGTATAAATATCAGATATTATAAGGAAGCATCCAATGCTATATCATTATGTACAGTATTGATCAGAAATTGTGCTTTGCTCCAGGAAATATTAATTGTAGAAAGTGAAATGTATGTTCCTCTGGAAATTTTAATTTAAATAAGTTGATATATCCTGACATTAAATGGGTGCCACAATAGCTAAATAACCAGCTAAAAAGGTCTTAGGAAAATTCTGCCTGGAAAGAATGGTATAAAACTGGTTATTTGATGATGTGTTGTAATGCTTCACAATAGATAAACTAGTCTCTGTCCCTTCACTGTTGGTTATTTTTTTTTTTATCTGTAATGGGGAATACAGTCAATGTTACATAGTTAATAGTGTATACTGCAGTAGACCATGAGCTGCATCTGAATAACATTTTAGCAAACTTGGCAAAGCTTAAATAAGAGCATTTCATAGCTAAAATGAAAATGTATTTTTGCTTAACTTTGATCTTGAGCATAATTTTATAGAGTAGAGAGAAAGTTTGATAGTAAATGACCCTTTAAAGTAAGTTACATGGTACAGAATGACACTGAGACCTTTTATGTTGCTTAAGGGCAACCATACTTATCTCCAAAGCTATTTGTAATACCAGTGCAGTCATTAGTAAGTAGGCTCTGAGCACTTATTGAAGGTTAAGTTTGGATCAGAAAATTATAAGTCTCTATTTGGATAGTATCTTTCTTTATTTGTCAAAGCCAAAACTGTCTCTGCTCTGTATTTCCATTTCAGGCATGTTAAATAGTTTTCTTCTGTGCAAAAATCAAACATGAAAGACCAGAGATATTTGTGTTGGCTTCTGAGAGGTCAGTGTGCTGTATCCTTTTAGAAAGAGAAATGAAAGCACAAAGACATATAATGCTTTACTGAGTCTGGTTTTATGTACAATATATACACTCTCTCTGATAACTGTGTTTTTGAACAGAGGTATTAAGTAATCAGAACAGAACAGACCTTAATGCTGTCTTGTCCACAGAGAGATTGTGGGCTTCAAAAGTTGTTAGCGTCTGAATTTCCAGAGACATTCTTTATAGACAAGCTGCTACATGTGGCCCAAGGTACTGATTCTGTGTTGTTTAAATAATTAGATGCTCTGGTTATCATTCAAAAGCAACTGAGCCAGTGACCCAGATGTCAGTTAAAACTCATGCTGACTTGTGGACTTTTCTCTCTACCAGAATTTTACATGTTATGTAACTACAGTAATTTTCAGTAAATAATGAATATAGATAGAAACACCGGAGATGCAAGAAAATGCTCACTGATACTATATTTCATCATGAATTAATTTAATCGGCAGTAAATTATGAATAAACATATTTCCTGAAACTTGATGATATGATAATAAATTTGATTTGGTTCAAAGAATACAAACGATAATTGAAAATATAAATTAAATGATATTATTTTAAGTAATTCATGCAGTGTAAATATTACCTGTAAATGGTATGTAGGAAGAGAATGCTTTATTTTTTTGTAACTAATAGAAAAAGTAGATCAAAATAAAGATTTTGACAAATATTTTTAATGGTTACTAAATTATTATATTTGACTATGTTTGTGGTCATATGCTATTTCTTGTTATTTCTTTACAAAAAAAAGTAAAATAAACGTTACATAATTCTTAATAATTCATATGAAATTAAATTTAAAATATGTCACTTCTTTTTTTAAAGTTGATACCGAACCTTTTGAAAGTGGACGTTAAATGTTACCTTGATTTTATCAGGAAACTAACTTCTACAGTGTGATTCATTTCCCTAGCATAAATAGATTAACATTCACATATCAAATGTTTATTATGAATGCATAGAAACTCCATTTCAAAAGAATCATATCAAAATTTGTACCAGATCATAAGAACAATAAACTAAATATGTTTTTTCTAAATTAATTGTACAAGTCTAATCCATGCTTTTTTGAATAGACTTCATGTTCACCAGGATGAACTTAATGATATAATTTACAGAGCAACTTATAACAATTTATTTTATAGAACTATTTTCAGCTGCACTCAGAAAAAATATATTTTTCACTTGCTCTGATTTCTTTTTAATCAATATCTGAAAATAAATATATTTCACATATTTCTGCATTAGCATGACTACACATGTCCTAGTTTTAACTGACATTTTGCTTTACTTCAGTACTCCCACTGCTACCATGTAGATCTTAGAAATACATTAAATGTGGGCATATGGATCTACTTAAAATGGTTTCACACTAAATTTGTACAGTGCTTGATCTTCCTACTATATAATGGCACTTTTTTTTGTTGCCAACACATTCATGGCCTACAGCTCACTGCTTTTATAGCTTTTAATTAAAATCTGAAGTGGAAAGTGTCTATTAGCCTGTATGTGGAACCAGTCATAAAGAAGAGGTTGTACAAACTCATATGTATAAGATGGAAAGCAGTTACATCACTTTTCCCACCTTTGTCTTCATGATGAAGAGAAGCTCATTCAAGTTAATTATATCAAAGTGGGAGGTCTGGGAGGTAGAGCCTATTTGGACAAGTGCGCTCAATTATTAAAGGTCTACAAATAAATTTAAAAAGCAGGAGCTTTATCAATATTTTATTGACTTTCCCAGACTTTCCAGGGACTCTTTCCTACAGTTTTGAGACTGATTCTTATTCATGTGGTTCTTTTTCTCTTAGGTGATGAGGTCACCTTCTCTGTTATGTTACAGTCTGAGATAATAAATTTTCTCCCTAAAACATGTTTTCAGAATACGCAGAATGTGTATGCACATTTTCACTTCTGAATATGATGAATGTTAATTTGGTCCACTATAATACTTTTCTGTGAATCTTCTTTTGCCTTATATGTGTGTTTGTATATACAAAGAGTGAGGGAGTATTACCTAGGCAATTTCAGAGAACTCCTGCTTCATTGCCTCGGTAAATGAGAGGTACAGTGTCTCATTCCCTTGTAGACGTTTCCTCTTCTGACTCACAGGCATACTGTTGAAACACCTACTACATATTGAAAACGACTTAAGTAAAATGTTCGAGTATTTAATAGTCTTTACTAAGGAAATTTTTTACTTTCTTGAGAGTGTATTTTGATATTGTTTTGACTCCCAAATTTTTACTTCTCAACTTCTTCTCCTTGCTATGTAATAATCTTCCGTTTTCTAGTTCCCTTCTTCTTTTCTCTTACAGATCTTCTGGATTTCCTTAATTGCCTTCCTGTTGTTGCATCACTAAAATTCTACATCCCTTCATGTCTGGAAGCACTTTGTAGTTTTTCTTTAATTTTCCAGAGTAAACAAACCTCTCATCAAAGTGTTTGGTGTTCTTGGTGCCCCTGGTGATAGAATTTCATTGTTTTCTTTTATACTTTCTGATTGTTTTTTAAATCAGGCTTTCACTTCATAGTAGTGCAGGCAAGAAAGAAATCCATCTCATGAAATGAACTCATTATATACACTGGAAAATCTTCATGAATGAATTCTTCAAAACCATCACATGCAATGAAGCAGCATTATCATAGCGTTCATAATTTTGAATCTCCTCATATTTAAACTGAGATTCATATAATATATTAAGTCATTGTAAAATCATTAATGAGTTAATAGATTTTCTATAGATATTTAAATATGTTATATGGCACTATTTTACTTCATTATTTTGATTGAAATATAATCTGGCTTGATATTCTTCATTCCAAAAAGATGTCATATTTTTGTTCGTCCAGAACTGATCAAACCAGGAGGCCAGTTTAAGGATTCTAGCAGTGAAGGCCAATGTGCACTGCCTCTGTCAGCGAGTGCAATAATTACAACTTTACCCGCAGAACTGTCAAAGTAGGTTTACAGATAATTGTCACGTAACAAAGTTAAATGACATATAACTTGATGCTTTCAACTTGGCAAAGAAGATGAACTCTCTCCTCTTTAAATCTCCAGAGCCTGTAAATATTTAGTAATTACATAAAATGCTATATTTTCTAGTATTTTCATCATGTAAACAGCTTTAGGTATTTTTAGCACAGCTCTGTGCACTTGAGGTCACTGGATGAATCTCAATCCTACCTACCTAACTCTAGTTCTGTGACAGGTTTTCATATTTTGATTAAAGGAGACAGCTTTTCTGATTTGGCTTTGTACTTTGAACAAAGAGAGATTGATTAGTTGTGGTCTATGATGCATTTGCTGGAGTCTGCAAAAAAAAATCTGTCGCATGGTATGAACCTTCTTTTTTTTTCAACCACTTCTTTCATGGCAAAGAAAAAAATCCAATAAACACATGTATTCTATCTTTAATTTAATCTGTGGTCATATTTCTTATAAATGTAATTGCTAAAAGGGAATTTCTTCCCTAATTATTTGGGGTAGATATTTTTAAATGATTTGGATCTCTGAAATGGCAAAATATGATTCTATTCTGGAGGCAGAAGTAAATGTATTATGTATGATAATGCTTATAAGAGGTCAAAAATAGTATTTCCCATAATAAAAATATGCAACAGCGTACATGTATGTTCTTGCATTTCATTGGGAGTTAGTGGACATTAGGTTATCAGACAGAGGAGTATGTACATAAAATAGCTGTGAATGTGTTACTGCTTGTTTGTATTAAGAAAAAAATAATACATATTAATATCTCCAAATGCAGGAAAAAAATAATGCTTTCAGTGGAGTCAAGGAGGCTTGGACTTTCACTGTTTGTGCAGCTATTTGTAGATTCAAAGACCTAATTACAAGGCAAATATGAAAGATACAACTTCATTACCTAAAAATGACTGTTTGAAATGATTAAAAAGATGAATTGCATAGTAAAAGATCTTGTAAGTAAAGAATTTAAATGAATAAGAAATATTTGTTCAGGTGCAAGAAGAATATTGTTTTATTCACACAACATAAAAGATTAAAGTTTGTTCATATATGGAGCTTAGGAGGAAACTACTGGAATGTCAAACCAGTATGTCAGTCTGAAGTCTGAATCCAAGTTCAGAAAAGGACTCTGGGCCTTTTTCCGTTTTCTTTTGGGATGCTTATTGGGACTATGTTCCGAATAGAGATATTTTTACTGATAAAGGGCTGATGTGAGTGAAATTATTTTGTCTAACATTGTCTGGTCTTCTATTCTACCCTACCCTACCCTGCCCTACTCTATACTGCCCTATCCTAAACCTACCCTATCCTATCACATCCCATCCAATCCCATTCCCACTCCACCCCACACCACCCCACTCCACCCCATCCTGTCCCGTCCCACCCTATCCTATCCTATCCTATCCTATCCTATCCTATCCTATCCTATCCTATCCTATCCTATCCTATCCTATCCTAT
>JAUBOD010000982.1:1423358-1451002 GCA_032353885.1 Nothura maculosa | reverse complement strand
TATCCTATCCTATCCTATCCTATCCTATCCTATCCTATCCTATCCTATCCTATCCTATCCTATCCTATCCTATCCATTATTAACTACTTTTAGACACATAAATTTCAGTCATTTCTGTAGTAGGAAAATCTTAAAAGCTAAAACAATAATATCTGAGTGTATATTTATTTTCTGTTTCATTTTTGGTTATGTGCTATGTCATTCCTAAGAGTTTAATTGTCTTCTACCTTGGGGTAAGAACAAATAAAGTAATGGGGTGGATATTCACAAATGTCTCCACCGTTCTGTCATCCTGAATGAAAGCAGGTCTCAATAAACAGAATGAGAGTATATTTATAGCAGGACTTGAACAGAGTTAGTGCACCTTGGAAGACAACTTGGATGTGTTTAAAATGTCTTAAGAGACTGAGGACTGTGCACAGACTGGGACTGTCATGGAAGGTTATTATCAAGATAAGTCTGTTGTGTTGCAAGTACAAAGAGGCTACTGCACTGGTAACTCAAAAGGGATTTGACGATTGCACCTTTTCAGATAGTTGTGGCTTTTATCAACTGTCTTCTATACACTGTGTATTTCAAAGGAGTGTGTTTTGTAAAAGGTGCTACAATGACTGATAAGTGAATAGTCTGTCCATTCTCACAGAATAAAACAAACAGTTGCTGCTATACCAGCATTCCTCAATTTATAGCCATCACCCGTAATTGTGGGCAACAGGAGAAAAAGGACAAAGTTAACAAAGTGTAAAAAAATTGTAGCCACAAAAAAAAAAAAAAAAAAAAAAAAAGAAGCAGCTAGGATAGTCTTTCTGCAGAAAATTTTCTTTCTACAGATTTATTTCATTTTATTTCATTTTTTAATCCATGGGACACTATTGGAGCAGATCATTTTTTAAAGGCTTACTGAGAAGAAACACATTATCTGAACAATACACTCTGTTAATATTGTGAATGTCTTAAGGTGTTTTCCAGCTGATAGTTCTTAACAATTCCAGCAACAAACTCTGCTAAGTATACTGTCACAGAGACTTAGCTCTCTGAAACAATAAAAGAAAATGTTTATTTCCTGCTAACATCTCTCAATTGCAGTCTTTGTAGTAAGTGTATGTGTATGTAGTTTGTAGTGTATGTGGTATACGAAGCTTGCCAGTCTTAGTCAAAAGCGTAACATAAAGTGACAGTGTTCCTCTACAGTGAAGCCACAGGGAAAGAGGAAAAGAAAATAATTTCTGTGGAACAGACAGCTCATTTACCAACAATGCCTTTTATTTTATATGTTTCATGTATGACCTGATGAGGAAAATCACTTTATTCTCTGAAATATCTGTGGCATATTACTGAGGAGAGAGGGGATGCACTTTGGTGTTACACAATGATTACTATTAGTTATTTTCATCCTATGCTCACATAGCATGAGGCAACACAATTTAGTAGTGTCTCTGGGCAAATTCAGTCACTGTCATGATAGAATTGCATTTGCACAGAACACTGCAGTACAAGGCAGATACAAAACAACATCTGTCTTCCCTTGCACAGATGATTCTTCTACTAACCTCCGACTAATTCAGCTAAAATGGTTCCTTCCTTCATTAGCTTTTCTGCATGGGAATGAAACCTGCAAGACTTTCTTAAAATGAACCTGTAAACCACCACAAAGGATGTCCACAAAAACTGTAATAAATAAATTAAAAAACTTAAGACAGATGATGCTCTCCTTTCTCCTCCCAGAGTGTTGAACTTTCTAAAGTGGCTATAACAGATGGTAAATTGCAGACAAATAAACATAGCAAGTGCCCTACTTGCTGTACCTGCTTATCTTTTATTTTTATTTTGTTTTGTGTTACATTGAATCTTCCCAGGTCTCTGGTGAAAAGCAGACATCAAAGGCCTTGCAACGGGACAGATGGGGATTTGGGAAGGTCATCATATGCCAAGTTCAGAAAAAGGCCATACCTCTGCTTCACTTTATGAGGTGCCACTATGAGCATCCAGTGATGACTGAAGCAGAGCATTTTCATATTTTTCACCCTCCAGCTGTAGGCACTACAGGTAAGTGATACAGGCACATCTGTCATGCAGCAGGAATGTGCAGTGACCCCAGACAGGCTGGAGAAGAGAGTGTTGATTGGGGCACTTGTGGCAGCACATCATCTAGAACCACTGTTGAATTTGGCCTGGGATCAGCACTGCATGTAGCAGATCTGTTGCAAATGGGACTGGCATCTATCCAGTGGTCTGACTGATATGCCAACTACTGTTTCTATGAGAGTACTTTTTTTTTAATTCTCCTAACAACTACTGCCTTTTTGCCAGTCCTAACTGAAAGGCAGATTGAGAGGTTTAGCTTTTTCTTTTCTTACTATGAAAACTTCATCTTGTCGTTTTAATTATAAATATATGATGCACTCATGTACAAAGAAAATTGTGTCCAAATGCAACAGCCTCGGGCACTTTGCATCTATGGTAATGCATACTTCTGTTAGTCAGTGATGTTGACTCCTAATGGGAATGGAAATTAAGTACAATAAGTTGTTTGGTCATTTCAGCATTGTTCTCATATTGTCACATAATTCTTACTGTCAACAGAAAATAAGTGATAATTTACACTGAGCATATTAATGGATTAGATTGTCAAAGCAGCCCTTACATAAACTTGTCCGTGGCATCAAATGGTCAGATGACTGTTGCACCCTGAATAATTATCACATCTTTTAATAAATCAGCCAACAGCTAGCCAGACTTTTGCCTTTTTTTTTATTCCATGAGCAATATGTGCAATTATAGATATTCTATGCGTATAAAACATTTCTTTATGCACCACATGTCTCTAGAAACAGCATAAAACTGATGTTTCCTTATGAAATAGAATGATGAGGATCTAAAATGTTGCTCTTTTGCTCAAAAATGTATATACAATTCCAGGATCCTACTCTTCATATATTGTGTCCATAAGTAGCAGTCAAAGTTATATTATTATATTTTTCTTGTGAAATTAAAAATATGACAGAACATATAGGGACTCTGCACTGGCTCAATCTCATAATTTGCCATCAAATTAGTATTCAACCTCATGTTTAGAGGCTTAGATATTACAATTAATCATGCGGCTGTAGAAGGCTACCTAATATTTTGTCCCTATGTATTATTTAATTATTTCCATATTGAGATGTATAGGCAAGAGATT
Organism: Nothura maculosa; assembly: GCA_032353885.1. Lineage (NCBI taxonomy): Eukaryota > Metazoa > Chordata > Aves > Tinamiformes > Tinamidae > Nothura > Nothura maculosa. Next base: position 1,447,821 of record JAUBOD010000982.1, on the reverse strand, counting down.
AATTAAATCAAACCCCTTGGGGTTCATTTCCCACTGAGAAGGAGAGAATTTACATGCAAAACTTGCGTTAACATTAAAGAAAGTCTGTTGCATAGCTCATTTAGGCTTTGAGAGGAATACTAAGACGTTTCATGGCTCTCCTAAACACCTCTGATATCATTGTTGCTCATCTTTCTTAGTGAATAATGAACAAAAACCATGAAAAATAATACTTATTTTTTCTGAGTTTCCTCTGAAACATACTGCCTTTGCATATTACCCAAAACTACTGAAAATTTAATTAATCTTCTAATAAGTCTCATTGTTAAATGGCCTTTGTTCATGCACTCAGTAATATGCAATTTTCATTTTTATTTTTTCAGTTCTTTTTGTAGTGAAATGAAATACAAACCTATATTCTATAGGATTTTTTTTTATATTTATATATATATATATATATGTAGGATAAAGGTTTGAGACATTTGAAAGTTCTAAAATCAACGTCATGGCAGAACATACAAGGGTATATACAGTTTCCTTTGTGGTGAATCTTTGGTTCTGGATTTTTGTTTCTCCAGTGTTTCATTTAATAGTAGCTTTTCCTTTGATCTCCTATTTGACATTTTACTCACTATTAGCATTGTCCTGTTTATTTCTCTTAGGAAGGATAATAGCAATAATTACACAACAAGTGTGAAAAATGTTTTTCAATTTATCACATTCTTTTTTGATATTATTTTCTGAATGAAAGTCTTTACTTCGAAGAGTTCTTTCTAGCACGCTCTGTAGGCAGACAATCATTTCCATACATATCTGAACATGCCTTTCTGCAGAATCAGGCCCTATCCACTGTATTCTTCTTACTTCTGTATTTTGTCAAGTTGACAATTTGTTTATGTTCTTCACACTTTATGTATGTTCTATATATTTTTTAAAATGATAGTTAGAGGTGAATTTTTAGGTTTTCTTAGGTGCAGTAAATTAGCTCACCACCTTCACAAGACGTGTATTTATTTTTAATGCTGAAATTATATACTTTGAGCATCTTAATCGGTGTATAACTGACTTGCAAACATATTTTTTTCAGTGTGCTTCAACCTATTCTTTAACCATATATCCATAATATTTTAAATGGTTCCATTCATACTTAGCATAGTCTTTTAAGACAGACACTAAACCTCTCTCCTGTCTGCTTTTCTTTTTCTGTCATAAAATACGCAAACTAACAGATACTGCTATTGCATCATAGGACATGATAAAGACAACTTTATCCTATTGAAGAGTCATTCTACCATGACTACTTAATTAATTATGCAGTTCATAACTATTATTTAGTCAAATACATATACCTAACCAGTGAAGTATAAATTGTATGTGGAAAATATATCAATTGACATTTAAACAATGCCAGTATACAGCAGCTGTTCCTCAGGATATAGCTATGAGTATAACCATGACTTTCTTCTGTGTGACTCCTTCTTTGAAACAATAATGAAGCTACATCATTCTGTTCTCATTACTGTGGCTGGGTATGCTTATAATGCAGGAAATATGCTTGCAAATAATTCATTCATTGTCACCAAGAATTTCATCTTCTGATTGTCTGCTGCATATTTTCATGATATTTTAAAGTATCATTCCAAAATGAAAATTGAGAAATATCATAAACCATAAAAGCAGAAGTGATTGTTATGCAAAGTGCTACAAATGACTTAGTATTAAAGGTGTATATTTTTGTGTATATTTTTGAATCCTGATTTGCTTGTGGATTTGCTTGTAGCAGTGAATGCAAAAGTATAACTGGTTAAAAAAAAACAGTGCAGTCTGCCTTTTAGTTTGGAAGCTTTAATTTTCCTAAAGCTACTTCTGCAGGCCACATAATATCTATAAAAGTCTATTTATTTATACAACACAACCAATATAGCTTATACTTTAGATATCACTTCTCCAAGGATTAATTTCTTATAGTATTTTTTTCATACCTTAGAGTTGTTTTGATAGTTAATGAAATTCCTTAGATATTCCTTATCTAAAGGAAGTGTTGCATAAAGACACTTAAAATGCTAAATACCTTTGTCCAGAAGTGATTAAGCCTAGCTTCATGTGTTTGCTCTTGTAGTATTATCCATATCTTAGTGACATTCAGGAAAACAAGAACTGTATTTAGTTTTAGTAGTTTTATGCAAAAAGGGGGAGGGAGAGGGTCTTTTGGAGGAATATATCATGGAAATGTCTAAGGGAGAGAGAGAGCGTGAGAAAATTCTAGCAAAGCCTGCTTCACACTCCACTGCCAACATGGGTGCTGACTTCTCTGAATCAGTCGACCATTGTAAGCAGAAGGAAGAGTGGGAAAGTGTTGAGAAGATATAAGCTACCATTAAGAACCACTGACCAGAGGAAAAATATGTTGGAAGGATAGCTACTGGTCAAGGAAGTTCTGTAGGAATGGAGGCAAAGACAAAAATCAATGAGGACAGTTAAAAATTACTGGAAGAAACAAGATTCAATGGGAAGTAAAAGGATCTGGGAAGAAAGCAAATGTGAAGAGAAAATAAAAAGGAAAAGAATAGATGGACAAATAGGGCAATACAGCACACTATTTCTCATACATTGGAAAAAACATCAACCTGAAAAAAAAAAATATTGAGACACTGCTTTCATAGAGGAGCCTTTTCAAGCAATATTGTGAAAAGCAAAGGTTTCTTTAGAAGGATATACAGACTGGCTGTAAAAATGAGTTGAGTTTTAGAGAAAAAATAGCTAAGTGAAGAAAACAGTTTTCTATGTTTTAGAAGACTAGATAGGAAGGAATGGAAGGAAAAAGTCCACTATGAAGTTTAAAAACATGGTGTGTAAAAAGACAGAATATGAATAGAAAGAGAAATAAATGGAAATTAGAGTAAGCTGGAAGTTTGCAAGGCAACAACTATATGAACATAAGTTAGTAGGGAGAAGGACAAAGATGAAAAATAGATGAAGGATAGAGAAAAATGAGAGAAATAGAAATGGAAAAGTAATCTAAAAACAGGGGGAAAATGTGTCAATTCTGTTCAATATTATCTAATCTTTGAATAACATGGCAAAAAGCAAACTTTATTATTCAGTTTATGAATGAGATATTTAAGCCTGTTCAAGGTTAGAGGACATTAATTCTGTTGTCTTGGTTATTCCTTAACTTGAGAGATTAGCATGTATAGGAATTAATTATGTTCTGAGGGAGCAATTCCCTCTGTACTCTGAAGGGTATGTTGCATGGGGGACCTATGAGTAGTGGGATAATGTTACCAACCAATCTCTGGTGAGCAATGGAAAGGAATTTTAGCTAGAAACTGTCTTTCATGCTCAGTACTCAATCCTGGGAGGAAATAGTTTGTTGTTGCCTTTAAGGCCCTTCATATGTTTGAGTTTTATAAAATAATTATTAATTATGTACTGAAGAGATCTGCACTTGAATTACATTTGTGGAGATCTGTTAGTTACCTTTTAAAATTAATTTCTAAATATGCTTTTGATCCATTTAGATTAGGCAAGAGAAGCATCCTAACCCCCTCAGGTTGATACTGACAGTGTTTATTGGTCTAACTTTTAAAAATTAATCTGCAGCTTTCAAAAATCATTTTCACTTCATCAGCTTATGAGGATAGACTGAAAGTAGAGTAAATGATTCACTGGCAGGCAGATTCAGATCTTATAATTTAATTAAGTCCAACAAGAAGCAGGCAAATGCAGAAGTTCCTCATCGACTTCCGTTTTGTTCCTTAAACGTAGCTGACACTGAAGATTAAATTAAATCAGAGCTATAAATAGAGTCAAATAATAATACTGTAGACAGTTTTCTAGTTTACTCACTTGCCAGTTTCTGACAGTCTCTGAAGGTGTATGTTTCTAAGATCATGAAACAGTAGTTATGACTAGAAAGGGAGTGTGAGATGTCTTCCAATTGAAAATTTTTAGCCTTTCCTCTTTATTCCTTCTATCAGCACAAACCATGAATGAAATGCTGAAGACCTTTGAAGACAGCTGCTATTTGTTTTATTTGATATTACTTCCATAAATTAGTAGTCCTATTTTTCAGATGTTCCTAAGAGCTTTAAGACTGGAACTAACTCTACAGATATCAAAAGATTCTGCCTCGCTGTTATAAGGGTCGGTCTTCATTTTTTTTTGTCAATTGTAACCCCAAGAATACTGAAAAAATCAGTTAGTTAAACAGACTTTTTCCTCCTATGTTTCTTTCCTGCTCTGATTCATTGGCTTGCAGAGCTGTACTGTGATGCATCATATCCCCTTATTCTTTTCTAAGTCATTTATAGCTTTTCTGAAACACAGAGTGAGCTGAATTGTGCTGACTGTGTGCAACAGGATGTCATTGTCTACATAGTCTTCCAAGAGCAGGAATAAGCTCATGTTTTCATGGCTGGTTTAACTGAAGTCCCATTTAAACTAGAATCATTGTGGCTACACTAAGGTTTCACTGAATGTAAGCTTATATACCCAGCCTCATCTCTGGCTTTATTATTATTGGCAGACACTATATCACACGCATTTACATTCTATCTTGCATAGATCTTTCTTGTGTTTGGCTGAGCTTTGAACAAAACCAAAGTAAAATCAAACCTAACTGGAAAAAATATCAGAAGTATACATACACATACCATGCAGAAGTACACATAGCTCCGTCTGCCCACGGAGATGTGTATTAGCTCACACAGTCCCTTTTAATTCAAAGGAGTAAAGATCAAGTGAAAGCAAAGTTAAGACCTGGCTTGGTTAGAGAGTTGTTACATGAGTCTTCTGATTCCATGTCAACAAGACAGACCTTTACGCTCTTTGTGCTGAACATCATATTGTATTACAGTTTGTACAAGGCTCAGCTCTAAAATGACTACATATTTCTTAGAATTGATAAATATTAATGATGTTATTATACAAAGAGAAAGGTGGACTATTTTCTTTAAGTACATCAGTTTCCTGTAATTTTATGGGTTTTTGTTGTTGATAGTGGTGGGGGGGGGGGAGAGATTTTTTAGCTTTTACAAGTATGTTGTGCTTAGGATATATTTTTGAAATTTCAAAATTACTTTTGTGTTTAACATTTATCTAGGTGGTGTAAAGGCATATTGCATATTCTTAACAAGATGAAATATGTTTTAAAAATAACAAATTAAGATGTGTATATATAGTAAAAATATTTTAAACCTGTGAGATATGTAATGACAGATAAAATTTTGGTAGCTACTGTAGCTGTACTGTATTTTATAAACATATACTGCAGCACATAAATTTATACTTAATTAGATAAATGCTTTTTTAATGCTCCTTTTTTAATACAGTAGATTGGTGGATTTTGTAAATTCATAGCCAGTTAGAACTGGAAATCAGGTGCTGAATGTTAGAGACTAGTCATAACCTGAGTAATCCAGCTAACTTTCAACAATTTATTATTTCTACATTTTGGGTGCTGTTTCTTTTTATTATTATTATTTTCTATTTTGACTATAATGTACTATAACAAATGTTCTGTGTATATTTTTGGCAATGATAAAATTTCTGTGCCTTCAAACCATTCACAACTTTTCCTTCTATTTCAAGCAAGGAGGAAATCCATTGCTCAAATAAAGCTGTGCTGTGTTTCTTTCCACGTGTTCTGAAAGTCCTATCAGTCTCAGATTTTTCTCCCTTGGTTCTTGAGTTCTTTCAATTTGTCATCCAGTAGCTCCGTTTGCCATTCTGTTTGTTGATTATCTCTCTGTTTTGATCCAGGTTTCAAGAATGCAATCTGTTCTTCCATATCTGAGATACCTTTTTGTTTCCTAAAATGTCCATTTTAGCTTCCTAGTTGGTAAATTTTGAGTGGCTGCATTAATGTTGGCTTTTGTAACACTTTGTTTGCATGCCTGTCTGGAAGTTATTTTGAACATTTCCTCTTTCCTCTAATTCTTCCCTTTTCTTGCATTTCACAACAGATTTGTATCAAGTTGAACATGTGTGTTTAGCTCTCAGGTTCAGGTGGAGCAACTGGTACATTGGCTAGTAAGGCCCTAGATCCGGGCCTAATAGTAAATGAACAGACGATACCGTTGTTATTTTCACAGAACTGCAGAATTACAGAAAGGTTGAGTTCTGGCTTCTGCTCTGGCTTTTCAGGACGTTTTCCAAAATAATGTCCAGTTGGCTTGAGAGACTGGCCAGCAGGTCTTTCCATGCTGCACCAAGGTGGGACCAGTCACTTTCTACAGCTGGCAGCAAGGGTATAGCTGAGCATTGCACAGAGCTGGGAGACCTTCCTCAACAGCAGCTCTGGAACAGATTGTCCAATTGCTCCACATTATGGTGTTCATTGTGCTGCCAGTGTGGCTGTTGTCCATCTCACCTTCTCCCAATTCCTTAGCTGAGGAAACTTAGTTTTTTGATTCCTGTCACCAGATAGGAAATTTCCTCTTCGCTGCCAGCTGCAAGCGCTGCCATTTCTTGTGCAGGCTGTGAGAAGGCAGAGAATGAGAGGAGAAGAGCTCAGAGGACAGAAGGACAAGCTCTCTGTCCACTTAGCCAGTTCCCTGTGCCCCTCCTCCCCTGCTCTCTGAACTACAAGCAGCAAGGCATCTGACTCATGCCCTTACTACTATGGCGGGACAGCCTTGGCTCCTGTGAGAGCTAGGCAGTGCCCATGTAGAGCAGCTCTGCTCTCACCGTCTCCTCAGCTCCATCCTCCATCCGGCACCCAATCCAGGTCCACGTGTTTGGGCAACTCCACCACCTACCTGGAGAAGCTCCAGGGAAATACTACTGCCCAGCGGGCAGCAGCTGCCTGTCGCCTCTCCAGCTCCATTTCCACTCTCCAGTGCCTCTCTGGCAGCTGGAAGCGGACAGATTTGGGGGGGGGGTCAATACTCATCCCACCCTGGTGGAGCATGGCTGTGACTGCACTCAAAGTCACTGACTCCAAGCTGTCACCACCACCAGAGGTACCGAAGATCCAAAAGGACTGCTCCAAGTCACGGACTGCAACCACGGAACGACCACTTGGCACCTCCCACCTCCTCAGTTGCCCAAGGAGATGTGGGACCTGACCAGGAGCTCTTGGCTGATATCAGCAACCAGGTCACTGTGATCCAAAAGTGTCAGTGTTGATGTGCAAGGGTTGGGTGCCCATGTCAGAGGGAGGGAGGATGAGGCATCTCCCACATGCCTACCTCACAGATATGCAAAGAATCACACAGAATGATTAAGGTTGGAAGGGACTTTCAGACATTATCTAGTCCAGGCCTGCTGCATGAGCAGGGTCACCTAAAGCCTATTGCTCAGGATGGTGTCTATATGGGTTTTGAAATCTCCAGGGAGGAAAACTCCACAGTCTGTCTGGGCTTCCTGTGCCAATGCTCTGTCATCCTCACAGTCAATATTTTTTTCATCCAATTCAAGTGGATCTTCCTGCTTCAGTTTGTAGCTGTTGCCTTTTATCCTGTTGCTGTGCTCCACTGAAGAGTCTGTCCTCATCCTTTTGACATTCCCTTTTAAGATAAGGTCCCCTCTTAGCTGTCTCTTCTCCAGGTTGGACAGACCCATCTCTTTCAGCCTCTGTTCCTAAGACAGATGCTCTAGAGCCTTAATCAGCTGTTAATCAGCCCAACACTGGAATCTCTCTAGCAGCATCACATACTGGTACTATATTGTACTGGGGGCCCAGAACTGCAACCAGTTCCCCAGTTGTGGCCTCACCAGGGCTGAGTAGAGGGAGAGGATCCCCTCCCTCGACCTGCTGGCAATACTCTTCCTAATTCAGCCCAGAAGACCTCTTGGTCACAAGGGCACATTGTTGGCTTATTGTTCACTTGTCCAGCAGGACTGCCAGATCCTTTTCCATAGAGCTGCTCTCCACGAGGTTAACTTGCAATCTGCCGTGGTACATGGAGTTATTCCTCTCCAGGCACAGAACCCTGCACTTCCCTTTGTTGAACTTCATAAGATTTCTCCCTGAAAGACTTCCCAGCCTGTCCAGGTGACTCTGAAAGTCAAGACAACCTTTTGATCTAACATTCACTCCTCTCTATTTCATATCATCAGCTTGCTGCAGGTGCATTCTGACATACAAGTCACTGAATAATTTAAACAATACTGGATCCAGTACTATCTTCTAGCAACACTGATAGCTACATACCTTTTCTGAGCTTTGCCATTCAGCCACTACCCAATCTGCCTCACTTAGACTTATCTGAGCTTATGTATGAGAATGCCAGTCATTTTCTACCTCATGCATGAGCTTTCTCCTCTTGGAAGTCAAGGCTCAGGAAGGAAAGAGACAAAGATTATGTACAAGTGGATCATGCTGACACTTGTACATACTGACATGAAATAAAAACAAGCACTCAAGCCTGAAAGTTAATGTCTTCCAGTAACAAGCTGTTATTTTAATACACAGTTGGTAGACAACTCCTAAAGGACAGTCAACAACAAGGAAAATGGGAGAAGAGAAAATGGAATAGACTTTTCCACCTCTAGTTTTCATTATTCTTGAATTATGATATAATAACATTATTTTTAGAGTTGTTTTCACAACACTTAAAGCAGAGAGACAAGGGACTTTTGAAGTCAGACATATGAAATTAGGACTTATTCTATTAATTGGTTCCAGTCTACTGAAAACTTTAACAAATTCTGTTATAAATAGGCTAATCATTAAAAAATAGTCTGCTAAGTTAATTTGTGAATATATATGTACATATGCATACATACACATATACACATGTTTAAATATAAACAAAATCTTGGTAATACTCGAAGTACATTCTGAAGGCAATAATAGCCCTTTACCTTCTTAACTCATCTAACACTTTGTAGATTTTGTTGCATTTGAGCACATGGAATGCTGGTAATTTTACAGGCTTTTGAAGAGTTTAATGGGGCTGCCAGAGAGAATAGGGCAATCCATATTGCAGCAGCTAATAAAGTTATATACTCCCTACAGCTAGTAAAGTGTGTTTTGGGAACTACATACAGTTAGTTGATATAAAGCAGAATTATCCATGCAAGTGATTAATGTTGCGATGTTCTTACGCAAATTATATAATTCTCTGTCACTATAAGGAGCAAACCTGAGGCTTTATATATAGTTTGAGTTTGAAGCATACTTGAGTGTAAGTATTCGCGCATGTGTAATTGATTGTAAGTTTGTGATTTATAACTTCATTAATACTTGAAACAATTCACAAGGTTTTTGTGCTTACTAATCTCAGCTCAGGGTTTAGCTACAGAGACAAGTCCAGCCTAAATAAAATAGGTAAGAAGAGGTCTCAATTCAAGCTTTTGAGGATTTAGTTTTTTATCTTTTCAAAAATCAAAGGTACTGAAACACTGGGTGCTATTTCCATTAATCATTCCTAGCAATGAAAACTGTGGTAATATTTTGAAAAATTGAGAAAATATTGTGAAACCAGTACAGTTTGCTGAAGAAGATATCACAGCTCTGGTGACTTTGAAGTCTTCCTTTTGCTTGTTCAGAGTTATGGGTTAGACTGCATCCTTGAATGGAAAGTCACATAAGATGCTTGTTGCATGACAGAAGAGGTATTTTAACAGTAATTAATACAGTTAGCAGATCTATCTGCAGCAAGAGGAGCAAATGAAAGAAGCAATTATATGGAACTACAGGTGACTATTTTTTTTTTTTTCTCTCCTAGTGAATCAGTCTCCACACACTTATTCAGAGAACACTATACCCCATAACAGACAACTTATGAACACTGGAGTCAGGAATGCTTGAACTTGATTTCTCCTGACAAATGATAGGGATATTAGGTACTTCTTGAAATGTATTATGACTCAGTCTAGACAAGCACTTACCCATGAATTAATAATCTGTTCCGTGAAGGCAAAGAGATTTCTCATCTACTTAAGAATAAGCAGGCAGTGAGGTGACTGCAACATTTAGTGTTATGATTTCTTGCTCTCAGCACTTAAGCTACTTTCTCAAATGGCAGGACCTTTGGAGAACACCCTTGAACATATCCAAGGTAAGAAGAAGGCTGTATTCCTGAAATCAGATAATCTATGATCCTCTGCTTCTGGAAATAAACAATTTTAAACAACCATAAACAATTTTAAAATCTTCCATTGATTTCACTTTTTTTTGCTCGATATGTTGTTCTCAGGAAGTAGATTCAGTGATTAGACATCCAAATCACAGTTGCATTTCCTACCTAGTAAGTGGAAAGATTAAAAAAAAAAAAAATTATCTCATGCATTTAGACACAGAGGTCTAAAATCACAAGATGAACTAACCTAAAGCCACCCTTTTCGCTTTATTGACTATATAGTAGATATCTAAAGAAAGCTGAAAGAAATCTAAATCAAGCTATCAATATAGGCTTAGATCTTAATTTTGTAACACAAACACTCACACACGTACACATAAAGTGGGTAAACAGTGCAGGCTTAAAACTACTAAGTTCCCTATTAAATTAGTAGAAGATTGGTTGTTCTGATATTGCTTGTTTTTTTTACTTGTCTCTCAGTAAATCTTTTGAATAAGGCTTAGAATTTGCCTACTGGAACTTGCTTGTTTGCCACTATGTTTTACCTATAGATTTTGTGATTCAGCTAATGCACAGAATTCACAGCTGAAGAATCTTGAGTAACCATTCCACAAGGGTTTGCTGAGTAGTTTAGGCATCTTATAGATGCCATTTATACATCTTATAGAGATGATTCTGAGGTGTCCATTCGTATTTTCTAAATGGGTATTATTTGGAGTACCAGGAATTCTTTGTTATCTATATCTGTTATAATTTTTATATTTAAATATTTATCAATATATCTTTTTTAATAAAAACAATATGCAAGCATGTCTGTTTTGGTTTACATGACAGTGAAAATATATACATATGTATAACAACACAGTCTAATCATCTTTTGTCAATTAAATCCTTAAAAGACCAGCATTTCTGTTGAAGCTATTTGAATTTGGATCTCTACCATGTCAGGATTTTTGTTTTAACTTATTTTCACTTAAAAACTAAGCAGTTTTGTTGGTCATTATTAGGAATATCTCAATCTTGAACATAAATTTTATATACAAACCTGTGCCAATCATGTATCATTCTGAAACTGTTTTAATGGAAATGTCATTTTGTTCTTAAGTATAGAAGAAGAAAGTTGCTTCTACTGCTATTTAAATCAAATAATTGACAATTGAATGAAAAACATCTAACTTTAAATCCTATTCATGAAAGAATGGTAAGGGTTGTGACAAAAATGCAATACGAAAATGCAATATTGCAGAAAGTGTAATAATGAATGTCAATCTCACATATACTAACACTTGCATACATACAGTCCCTTGCATTAGTTATTGCACTTCATTTCTGAAGAACTGTAAGCCTCTCTAGCGGTATCGATCTACAGACTCTCTGAAATTAAACTGCCAGGTATCACTGTGTTCTTGATAAATTATTGATTTTCTTTGGAATGTTTTGGAAAAAAATGGGACAGAGCTATAGGACAAATGCAAGGTCTCAGTTTTATATAGTAGATAACTTAATTATGCAGCAGCTGACCATGACTGTTTGTGAGAGTTTTTCCCACTTTTTTTTGTTCTTCTTTCATTTGAGTTTTTTTTTAAAATAGGGACATTTTTAGGAGGTAAAAATGCCCTCCTGAATCATCAGATCCTTATGGATTTGATTTCGAGTCCTTCAGATAGTAGTATTCTCAGCTACAGCTTTATGAGCTTTATGGCAGTGTTAAGTAAGTTTGATTTACATCCTTGGGAGACTGTGATGGAATATATACATATATATGTTTATATTTATATATATATAAATCCAATGCATCAACAACAAATCTGCTTCTTGTTTATAAGCATAGTTCAGTTCACATCCTAGATACAGAATTAAGTCTCACTCATCTGTAATTCTCAGGGTCACCTTTATAAAAAAGATAAATTTTTAATCAGCTTATTGATCTAATACCACTGATTCAAAAGGGATTTCATATTTTTGTTATCAGCAGCAGAATCATTCTTTCAGAAATATTTTCTATTTCAGATAATTAACTTCTAGTTTAACCATTTTTATTCCATTCTATTTTTATTTCTTTATTCTTAACTATTGATTTCTCCTTTTTTGATTTGCTTGATGTCAATAGTATCATTAGAATTTTTACTTTGTTTCCATTTGTTTTCATGTTTACCTCTTACATTTTAAGCTCTTTATATTTCTTTCTTCCAGCTTAAGTGTTACCAACTATAGCTATTTTGCCTAGTGAAAGTATTTCTGTCTTCTTGACTTATTATCTTGCTTAGGGTTATCTGAGGTGAGATATGTCCCATCTGTCTTCAGCCTTCTAAAACTTACATGTCAACCATAGGGAAAAAAAGAATTCACCAAGGAGTAATAAATTCTGTGCCACTGTAGGTTCTATATCATTCGAATCACCTTCTGGAAATGTCTTTCTCCATCAGTTACCAAGGGAGTTCAGAATGACTAGCTGCTTAACTTCATGTAGACTAAATAAATACCTAACTTTTTGGTGTCTAAAGACAGGCAAAATGGTGGCCATTGACATTTTGTGTCATTTAATGCAAGAACTATGGTTTTAACTCTCTCATTATTTTTTTAAGTTTTCCTCTCACATTGATTTTCTTGTTTCTTTGCAATCTGTCATAGATTAGAGTATTACAGTATAGCAAATTCTCTTAATGACTAGATTCTATTTAGTACAGAATTTACCTCACCTAGCTAGGCATTTAAGATAATTCCACATCCTGTTAAGCAATACGCTTACCCACAGATGACTATTTGTTTCATGGAAAGACAAATATCTAATATAACTGAAATAATTTGATCTTTAGAGATAATGTAAGGAGTATAGAATTCACCTTCCATGACTTCAAACACTTGAAGAGCTCTCTTACAGTTCATGCTAGTTTTCTGTCCTCTTTCATAACTTTCAAGAAAAAAAACAAATGTTTATATCTGTAAAGGATGACTAGATACAGCTGTCTTACATTTTTTCCTGAGCTACAACAAACCATTCTGTAGAGGCAGAAATTTCTCTTGATCAAAAAAATCAAGGAAGCTTAAAGTGGATATCTAGCTTTAGACAGATAATGTTAGATGATAGACCTATACTGAAAAAAAAAATTGAATTTACAAGGTACACCATAGAAACTTAGTTTTAGACATATGAACAACATACAATTCTTTTAAAGTACTATGTATATTTATTTTCTTTGGGGATATATGAGGTTGCCTGATACAAGGGTTGCATTATGTATGGTTGAGATGTTGTGTACTCTATGTGAGATTGTTTTAAAAGATAGTATTTCAGTTTTAACTTTAAATATTTATGTAAATGGAATCCATCATCCAGTCAGTACTCATCAGCTGTCAGTTTTCTCAGAAAAACAAAAGCCAAGAAATAATAAAAGGGCAGAACTCTTATCTTTTCCCATCTTCCCTCACAGTTACTGAGAGGGAAACTTTGTCTTCAAACCACTACCTCTTTGCAATCCCCTGTACCATAAATCACTATGTTTCCTGCTTTATTGTAAAGAAATTGGAGTATGAAATAAGATAGTTGAGGTGATCATTATGTTCTAATACAATTTTGGTCTTTTTTGGAGTTCTGTATGATACATACTTCCCTCACCTGAGATCAACTGAGAAGTCAAAAAAAAAAAAAATCAAAAAATCACCATCACCAAGAACAAAAAAAAGAATGCAAGTGAGATTCATCTTTGTATCTTTGTCATAGTAGAGGTAAAAAGCAGGTGACCGAACTTGGATCCAGTCAAATGGAGGGCTTACCATTAATAATACCTCCATATATCCTTTTCCTTGATTGCAAGTTTAGCTGCTTCAAACTCTTTGGCTGATGTCTCACTACTTAGCATACTAAAACATATACCACTACGAAAAGCAAATTGCAACTCCTTTATGAATTCTGTAAAATATCTAGGCTCATGCTACATAAATTCAAATGTTTTAGCGTCCACAAAATCACATAGAGTGCATGAAGGCATTATTTGTCAGCGTCACTTTCACTCACCTCTGATATGTAATATATATATTTGCATATATGTATGTGTGTGTATGTGTATTTACTTGAAAAACTTTTTATAACATTTCTGTTTCAAAACATTATGATTCTTTCTTTAGTAAGAAAACACTTTAAGTTGTGTTTAAACAATCTAAAAGCTATCTACAATGGGATGACTGGCTGGACAGACGATGTGAGAGCTGTGAATGTTGTCAACCTTGACTTCAGCAAAGCTTTCAACACTATCTCCCATAATATCCTCAAAAGGAAGCTCCAGAAATGTGGATTGGACAAATGGACAGTGAGGTGGGTTGAGAGTTGGCTGGCAGATGGCAGAGTTCAGAGGGTGATGATAAATGGGGCCAAGTCCAGTTGGAGGCCTGTGCTCAGGGGTGTCCCCCAGGGATCACTGTTAGGCCCAGTGCTGTTTAACATATTCATCAATGACTTGGACGAGGGCACTGAAAGCACCCAGATCAAGTTTGCGGATGATACCAAACTGGGTAGGATGGTCAACACTCGGGAGGGCTGTGCTGCCACTCAGAGGGACCTGGACAGATGAGGGAGTTGAGCAAAGCATCTTGTGAGGTTCAACGAGGAAATGTGTAGGATCCCACACTTGGGGAGGAATAACCCCAAACACTAGTACAGATCAGGGGTTGACCCGCTGGAAAGCAGCTCTGCAGAGAGGGACCTGGGAATCCTGGTTGACACCAAGTTAATCATGAGTCAGCAGTGTGCCCTCGTGGCCAAGAAGACCAATGGTATCCTGGCCTGCATTAGGAGGAGTGTGGTCAGCACGTCAAGGGAGGAGATCCTGCCCTTCTGTTCAGCTCTGGTGAGGCTGCACCTAGAGTATTGTGTGCAGTTCTGGGCTCCCTAGTATAAGAAGGATGTGGAGCTTCTAGAGAGAGTCCGGCAGAGAGCAATAAAGGTGATTACGGGACTGGAGCATCCCTCATATGAGGAAAGAGTGAGTGAGCTGGGCCTGTTTAGCCTGAAGAAGAGAGGTTTAAGAAGGGATCTGATTAATATACATAAATGCCTGAAGGGTGAATGTAGGGAGGGTGGGGCCAAAGTGTTTTCAGTGATGGCCAGTGATAGGACAAGGGACAATGAGTACAACTTAAAACACTTCCATCTCCATATGAGGAATACCTTTTCTCCTGTGAGGGTGACAGAGCCCTGAAACAGGCTGCCCAGGAAAGTTGTGCAGTCTCCTCTTTTGGACGTCTTCCAAACCTGCCTGGATGCCAGCCTGTGCCACCTGCTCTAGGTGTACCTGCAGGAACGAGGGCTTTGGACTTGATGATCTCTAGAGGTCCCTTCCAACCTTAGTGATTCTGTGAATCTGTGAATTTCAGATACATTTTACTAATTACTATATGATTGTATATATACAATCAACTTTCCGATTATTCAAGCCTTCATACGAACATATGTTAATTAAAATGGTTATTTTTCAAGTATCTTTTTTCTGCTGATTCTAGGCAAAGTTGGAGTTATATTGAAGGTTTATGGGGGCAAAAGATGACAATTTCCTAAAATATTCCCTGACATTTTGGTTCTGATTTCCTTTCTTTTTCATTCTTTTAATTTCTGATGCTTAAACAATTTTCTATAAGAGCAGCTGAATTATCCTTGACACATAATGGTTGTCATATTTTACTAATTCAAGGGCTACAGAAAGACTTAAGTACTTCTTTCAAAAACAAGAAAAACAAAAAGGTGGATATGGATGAGGAAGAGAAACAAGCCTTGAGAGGAAATAAACCAGGTTTCATCTTGATGGCCAAGGCACCTCTAAAGTGAATATCAGGACAAAGTTACACTTAAACTGTACAGAGTGAATATTCTGCATTGAAAGAGTAATGTAACTTCTTTTTACTACTGTTACAAGAGGCCATATGGAGAAAAAAACCTCTGAAATGTAAACCAAATCCAAACTTGGTTTTCCATGTAAATAGTCTCCGCCATTTCCAGTAACCAGACTCAACTAGTAAACCGAAATATATATATATTTTATAGGACACTGACTAAAGAAAGTAGTGACATTGGTTTTCAAGGAGAGAATAATTTGAAATTTTGGAAGCCTACTACTGTATGCAGCAGTACTTTATTTGCTGTGGAGAATCTATATCAATATGTCAAAGTTAAAATGGAGAAATGCAATGTTTCTAGTAGAGAATAGAGAACAATGACAGGGTTGATAAAACACTGCTTATAAGACAAGCTTATTGACACTGAAAATATATCTAGATAGATATTTTACAGAGGTAGCCAGGGTTAGATAGAAAGTATGCTATCATACATAAAAGTGAACGATATTTAATATAGTGACAGCTTTTCTGCCTTTAAAGTAATATTAATGTCAATTTAGCTCAATACTCAGATTTACTGAATAGACATAGCAGGTCAATAGTGATGACAACTATAGTGAATCAGATAATACAGTGATTCTGTTAGATGCTTCACACATGTGTGTTTTTAATTCTTTGGCTTTTTTATATTTGGTAGGAAATTCAGAACTGTTTCTTGATTTAAACTTCAAAATATAATCATAGTTTCAGGCTATGTAATAAGTACCACATAAATTTATATATATCTCTTTGCTATGTGAAAAGTGATCAAAACTTAAGAAAGAAGTGGATACAAAATTATTCATTTAATTTCAGTGGACTCAACCACATGTAATATAACTGAAATGGATTGTTTTATAGAAAAGATAGGTAGGCTTCAAGTATACTGTTCTTTAGAAAGAGTAGTACATTTTTTAATTAGTTGTAGACCTATTCCCTTTCTCATCCACTTGAAACAGAAAAAAACACTTTTCATTGTAGAAGGCTATCACAAGCACAGCTGACCTAAATATAATTAATGAACATTGAAGTGATGAAGGCATTAAACATGAAGCTTGTTGATGATTGAATATATTTGTTGCAGGTTAATAATCTTCCAGTGATTGGGTTATTGATGCTATTCCCAAGATGTGAACATGGCAACTAACAAGAAAATTAATACATCTTTGTTTGCACTCTTAAATAGTTGTACTTCATGACATGACAGAGAAGAGGCTGTGTACCATCTAAGTAATTTAGTTGCAGCTCCATTCATATGAATTCATATGAATTTCTGAAAATTAATCTTTTACCTGAGAGACAGTAGTATTAGTATTAATAGAACACAGGAACAATAACAGTTTTTATATAAGAAAAAGCAAGTACCTCTTTTGGGGGGCTGGGAGATTAACATTTTATCAGAAAAGTGGAGAAATTGAATTTTGCTATCAGTGTATCCAATGTGTCATTAATGGATAATGCTAGAATATAGTGACTGAACCTGGATGATGGTATGCAATGTTTTAAGCTTTAAGACAATTAGATTTGAAGAAAGTTTCCTACTTTGTATTCTGCATATGCTGTATTCAGTCTAATTGGTTTTTCATGTATTTGGAGACACATTCGATAGATAGGAGTGCATCTGTTTTCCCCAAGACAAATATTATTCTGATTAAATATTTGAAATTAAGATGGAGTGATTTTATGTGTTAGTTCTGATTATGCTGGTTGGTTAGCTGAAAAAAAAAAAGCCAATCTCTTAAAAGTGTTTCAAGAATCTGAAGTAGCATGACTTTGTGATTAAAATTGTTTAATTAGCATTTCCTAAAATACTAAGATTTAGCCCAGGAATTAAATTACTCCGTGGGTTATCTGGAAAATACTCTCTCTACATAAGTAGAGAAATGTTCTCTACATAAGTAGAGAACAGTATCTGAGATTGTTCATTTGCTCATGACATAACAGAAAGCCAAAAAAAAAAAGCTTGTACCAGTAGGAAGTCAAAGCTTATATTTAGTGGTTAATTCTGTCTATTTAAATGGGGCAGATTTTCTTGTTATTTTGCAATGCATGTTGATTCCTAGAATATGACTTTATTTCTTTGTGCTTATAAGCTATTTGAGCTGTTTTCATTTAATTCATGTTGTAAGTCTACTATGGGATCTATTTTTTTTTTTAAAAAAAAAGGTTAACAGAAATTCAAATACTTTCAAGAATAGGATTAGGAAAAAGAAAATTGTTATTCTTCTGTTAGAAAAATCAATACCAAAAGAGATTACTGACCTTTTCAATGAACATTTCTAGAACCCCCATGGCTTGAAAGCATGAATTTGACATTTGCCAAGTATTATTTTTAGATTTGGAAATGTGTTTTACTGCCCTTATCAAAATACACAAAATACTGGTCAAATTAGAGCTGAAAAAAAGAGTTTGTTGTAGACTTCTTAACTTTCCCATCAAAAATCACCAAAGACTGCATTAAGGTGAGTTGATTTTTTTTTTCTGACTGTTCCAAAATGCAACAATATACATAGTATGCAGGCAGTGAATTTGAAGGAAACTGTAATTTTCATGCCTTCAGTTGTTTGCAGAGTTCAAGAAGCATTGGCTTTGGTATCAAGAGACAGATTTGAAATGAAATATGTTGTATAAAGCCTAAATGAGGATCTGAAACAGAAGATCAAGTATAGCACTATAGAGGATAATAAACAGAATCACAGAATGGTTAAGGTTGTAAGGGACCTCTAGAAATCATTTAGTCCAATCCCCCCTGCTCCAGCAATGACACCTCGAGTACGTGGCACAGGGTGACATCCAGGTGAGAGAAGGAGACTTCACAAGCTCCCGTGGCAGCCTTTCTCTTATGTCTTATCTATCTCTGGAAGCACATTTCTCTGTCTTTTGTCATGAAAAGCAGTATAAACTAAAAGACTAGAGTAAGGTGAGCACTAACACTTGCTATGCTAACTGCATCTTGAGTAGGAAAAAAAAAAGTCCATCATTTGCATTTTGAAATAGGCTGTTTTTTTCTACTTAAAATGCAACATTTCTATAACTGTCAGAATTTACATATAGCTGCACTTTCATTTTAGATCTTTTTAACAGGATGAATGGGATCTGGAGCTGAAGAGCTGCTTTCAGTAGTCTCCGGAGGAAAATTTTATAGGTATAACAGAAAAGTAGTTGCATACTTGGCTCATTTTGCATGTTGTCAGAAGCTCTAAGTGGGTATTCTGTCTACTTGCATACAACGAGCCTAAGGAATGTTATTTAGCATATTATGAGCAAGTGTCTATCCAAACAATATAAACATTTAGATATAGTATTATCCTAAGAATAATAATCTTTATATTTGTTTTCTTTTTAAAAAATATTTTCAGGAGCAAATCGTGCATACCATTTACTTACCTATTTTGAATGAGTTTCATAGTGCCTGTTCTCTTTTCATCTATGAATTGTCTTACTAAATATTAATGAAACTGTTAATAATGCTATTTAACTTGACCCTGGTAACAAAGAGGGTCAACAAACAACTGCTTCTACTTCTGAAATTGGCAGCTAATAGAACAGAGTGCCATCAAATTGCCAGTAATGAAACAAAAACAAAATCCATCTGAATAACCCAGTATAAGAGGGACGTGGAGCTTCTAGAGAGGGTCCAGCGGAGGGCAACAAAGATGATTAACGGACTGGAGCATCTGTCGTACGAGGAGAGACTGCATGAGTTGGACCTGTTCAGCTTAGAGAAGAGAAGACAAAGAGGGGACCTTATTAACATGTATAAATACATGAAGGGGGATTGTAAAGAAGAGGGGGACTAAGCTTTTTCATTGGTGGCTAGCGATAGAACAAGGGGTAACGGGTGCAAGCTAAAGCACAGGAGGTTCCACCTGCAGGTGAGGGGGAACTTCTTTCCTGTGAGGATGACAGAACAGTGGAACAGGCTGCCCGGTGAGGTTGTGGAATCTCCTTCTCTGGAGGTCTTCAAAATCTGCTTAGATGCCACCCTGTGCCAGATGCTTTAGGTGTGCCTGCCTGAGCAGAAAGACTAGACTAGATGGTCTCTAGAGGTCCCTTCCAGCTTGAAGATTCTGTGATTCTGTGTGATTCTGTGAATATTTTTGCTGCACAGTAATCACATTGTCCTGAAAATCACTAGCTTCTGGCCAAAAAGGAATGCTAAGGGAAAGAATGAGCCAAATCTGTGTTTCTGTCTGATTTGAGGTCGACATCACACATGTTTGATTCTAGAAGCTGGAAGTAAGAATATACTCGCCAGAGAAGAAAACCAAACATGTTTAAGTATGACATGTTAAGACATGTTTAAGTATGTCTTTTCATATATATAAGCCATCTCTCCATTTTGGATGATCCCTAGCTTCTTGTCTTTTGGGGAAACAAAACAAAATTCATATCCAGGTACTGAGATCTCTGAGAATTATCTGTAGAAGTGCACTGCTAGTCTGCAGGTGATATAAATTTCCATGTCTTACAATAAGAAGCAAAACGGCTAATGTCAACTGCCATATTTTTATTACATACAAAACTCTTGGTATGTTTTGGTGAGGGAAGGAGTCAGATGTCACAGCTCTGGAAAACAGATATATTTTGGGTTAAGGTATTTCAGCAGATGCTTCAAGCACTCCATCTTCCAAAGCTGTATTACTAAATATCTTTAAAAGTCAAGCGAAAAGTCTTGACCTGCCTTTTTTTAACTACGATTGAGGTGAGGGTAAAAAAAAAAAAAACGTATTTTTGTTCATTGTGAAGAATATTACTGATGTTGTAAGTCAAGCAACCCATCTTGCTTATAAATAGGTCTGAGCTCTCATGCTGATAGAAAGATAGGAAGCTAAACTGCAGTTAGAACTGTCCTCCTTTACTTATGCAAAGTAATTTTAAGAAGATAAGATGCTCATTAAGGTGCTTTTGACAATAGAGGGAAAACAGCCATTTACAAATTCCTAGCTGAACAGCTGTGGTAATTAAAACTCTATAATTCTTTCTGAGGAGACTTGTAATGCAAATACTTACTTATTTAAAGCTCTCATCATAAAAATAATGATAATAAATGTTCTTATAATACATTTGTTTATGTATGGTAAGGTAATTTCTATTGTGTCATAAGCAGAAAAGGTGAGTTCCCACCTGCTAACGCTAAATACAAAAAATGAAACATTTCATTTCATGAATGTCTTCTACAAAAAAGTGTCTTGTTAAGAAGGGATTAATCCTATCCTATTCCTATCTAATCTGTTTTTTTAACAGGTAATTAGCTGAAAGCCACTGTAGAAGATATTATGCAGGTGATCTATGCATGAGTATATGTGTATATTGGAGGGGAAGGATGAGAGATTAGACTATGAAAAACAGTGTGAATGATCAGGCACTATTCAGCGCTAGCAGAAATTTCTGGCTATTTAAAAAAATATATCAAATGTTAAGGGTGTGAACCTGATGATAGTGTTTCAAAAGTATTTTTAATATGGCTATTGTAGATTACTTCTTCTAAAAATAACTTGCTATATTTTCATCTTGTTATCTATATTTTTAATATGTAGTTTTAGTTCTAAGCTAGCTAAGCTTTCTTTTTTTATTATTATTTTTTTCCTGTAAACCAAAATATTCCCAGGCAGTATAACAGTATAATGGTGATTATATATGAGAAAACAAAACAAATCCATCAGGAAAAAAAAATGTATTAATTTATAGGAACATGTCTCCTGAAGCCCATATCTGCATTTTCAGGATTTTTATCTGCAAGACAGACTTACTATATGATCTGCTGCAGGATCACCACCATTTCAGTTGATGGCTCAACAGCAGGGAACCCACACAGGCTGTTGAGTACTGCTTAAAATGAGCTCTGGAAGGTATTCAGAGTGCTGGGTTGATACTCTGGTTGTGTGATGGCCTGCTGGCCACAGCTGAGTGGAGCAGAACATTGAAATGGGCTGCATCCAGCCAGTCATGGGATGATATGAGGTTGGACAAGTCTGTCAGAAGGAAATCCCCAAGTCAGGGAACCACAAAATTCAGATATATTTTACAAGATATTTGTGAAGCCACCTCGGTATTATAATTCAGCACTCCTGACTAGGTACTCGATATAGCTAGATCTCTCATTTGTCTTGTTGAACAACCAATTTTTTTTTTGTTCCTCTTGGTTTAGTTTTTCTACTCCAGGTCAAGTAAGGTGGGTTCTGTTATAGTTCTTTGTGATATCTGCCATAATTTAAACTTGAACTCATGGCACATTTCACTAATATTCCCTTATCAGTTTTATAGAGCACTTTATACAAAAGAGGAGATCATCTATGATGAGCTCCCCTTTATTCCTAGCATTTCTTCATCTCAAGTGATTTCATGCAGCCTTGAAAATAAGAGCAAGGAACTAAAACACTGGCACTGTCCAGATTTTACAGAATGCAAGTAATAGCAGTTTTGTGTAAATGGCTTTAAAGTGTGTCTTTGCATTTTTCTGTTCATAGCCATCCCTCTGGAACATGTGGAGGTCACTTCTAATTTATGTCAAGCTTCTGTGGCCACAGAGTACTGAAAATAAAACTCACCACTTACTTAGTGCTAACTGCAAAGACATTTCTTTACTTCCATAAGAATAAAAGGAATGATGTGGCACTTTGTGTGTGGGGTCAGTGCCCTAGATTTTATCCGTGGTTTGGGTTGTCCTTCCTTAGCTAGGTAATGTCCACCTCAATATAAAATATTTTTATGGATATTAAAACTGTGTTTCTTCAAAAATTTACAAGTGAAGCTCTGCCTAAAACAGAGCAAATATTTATTTGAAAACCTCCTTATATAAAACCAGTCACAGAAGAGTATGATGTCCCATACACATTATATCAGATTTATATGTGTTTCAGAAAGTCATAGAGAAATTCTATGATACCAATAATTCACTGAGAGATCAGCAGTATAAAACTATTGTGAATAAGGGGAAATAATCTATTTAAGATTTTTGCAAAATTTTTCAGTAGTTTGAATTCCTTGTGTGCCAGTGGACATTTGTCTTGTTGTAGTCTACCCAAAATGTAGCATAAAGGCTGTCTCTGTTGTGCATTAGGATTATTATTCCAAGCTACTTCATCCTAGCCATTGTTGGGAACAGTAGGTATACAAATGTTTTTCATTTAATGTTAAAATTCTTTGTCAATTAAATTCCTATTGGAAAACTAAAGCCAGTGTCCTCAACACTGGATAAAAGTATCTTTAATTTCTCAATACTTCTTTCAATTTTGCAGGAGATAAAAAAATATATATAAATTTATGTTCCTTTCAGACAAAACTTCATGAGAAATTACATGTATTATAGAATTGGAGACTATTTTTCTATCAGAGCAGAGGCAGCAAAGTCAACTGAACAAGAAAATAGCATACATCTTGTAAAGGTTGAAGGTGAGTGAATGCAGAGGGAAAGAAAGATAAAAGAAGCTTTTAATCTCAAAACGTTTTTTGAACAGGCAATGATTTGTTAGCCAGCCTTAGCTCACTAATGTGATAAGTACCAAGACTAAGAATATTGAATATGTAGGTGAGGTTAAATACATTGGAACTGAACACAGAAAAATCTCCCAAAGACTCTATGAGAAGACAGCATCTTTTTGGTGTTACAAGGAATATTGCAATGTTTTCTTTTTAAGATGTACGCTTGATTATAATTGAAATATATTATCCATGAGAGACATTTAAAAATAATTTGGAAAAAGAAAGTATTGGTAGATGTGATTTTCTTTTAACAGTAAATGGGGAAAAAGTCATTAAAAATACACCAGAGAGATTTTTTTTTAAAAAAATCTCTATATAATTAAATCTCTTACTATAGGTATAAGAAACAGTGTATATTTTTGGATATAAAACTTTTTTGTTCGGAAAGCTAACATATAAAGTTTGTAAGCTTTCTAAGCAAGCAGAGCAATGATTTCCTTAATGTTTACTAACTACTGTATAAAAATGTAGGAAAAAATGTTGTGATTAAAGTGAAACAGTATAGGAAATTGAATGATTTTGTTGCAGACTCAGCTGTGAATTTTCTTAAGCAAGGATATACTTACTTGGTCCCAAAGACCTCATTACTGAAGGATGTGAGTAGTTTGATGAGAATTTATCATAGACATCAACATATTTTCTAGAGAAGTTCACTAATGTAATTTTTAATAATATGACTTTGAATTGACATTCCAGAAGAACTTCACCTTCAAATTATAAATCACCCTGAGATAGAACACTCTTTACAGTTCCTATAACTTATATAGAATCATAGAATCTTTGAATGCTTAAGGTTGGAAGGGACCTCCAGAGATCATCTAGTCCAACGCCCCTGCACACGCAAGGTTACCTACAGCGTATGGCATAGGGCTGCATCCAAGCATATTTTAAAGATCCACAGACTCTCTGGGCAGCCTGTTCCAGGGCTCTGTTTCCTGTAGAACTTTTGGTGCCTCAGTTTGTGGCCATTTCCTCTAGTCCTATTGCTGGCCACCACTGAAAAGGGGCCGGCTCCCTCCTCCTCACTGCCTCCCTTGAGGTATTTATAGACACTGATGAGGTCCCCCCTCAGCTTTCTCTTCTCCAGGCTGAACAGGCCCAGC
>JAUBOD010000982.1:1390786-1404589 GCA_032353885.1 Nothura maculosa | reverse complement strand
GGTTTTGAAGACCTCCAGAGAAGGAGACTCCACAACCTCCCTGGGCAGCCTGTTCCGCTGCTCTGTCACCCTCACAGTAACTAGTGGAGATTTGCAGAGATCATGAGACCATCTGTAATCTGTATTAGATATAAGTATAAAAGAAGTACAAAAGAAGTATAAAAGAATTTCCTTCCAGAGGCAGGGACACCCTGGATTTAGGTATTACTTAGGCATTATAAACTTTTTATATGTTTGAATGCTTGCTAATTAAATTTGCTTCATTAAGATTAAAAGGAATTGTTATCTTACATGTTAAAATATTACCAGCTAATATAGAGAGCTTTATTTGTGAAAACAAAAATAACCTTTAATCATCAATACTACCAAACTATTCTTACCATTTTCTTTGAATTGAATGTGGAGAAAAAAAAAGAAAATAATTCCAGAATCTGATGCATGTACCCTGTTTGATCACCTCACTTATTTGAAAATTAATGTAAACTTTAGAAAGACAATGCTATTCACTTCTACTGAATGCTTCTTATTACTTAGAGACAGGACTACTGAAAAAGTTTGGTAGCAGTGACCCCGAAGAGAATGAATAGGAAGTTTTAGACACCTACATCCAGTCTTCCTAACTGTTTCCTAATGGTTGTTTTTTATCTTCCAGACTAGAAGGTCTCCAAGGAAGCCCTAAAATTAGCTTCTCCTAAAGAAGACTTAAGGATGCTCACAACCTGTCTTAATCTCTCCCTTCCTCATCCTGCCTGAAGTTGTTGATTTTGAAACCCAGAGGAGCAGTGGAAGAATTAGAGCAATGAAAATGTTAATTGCAAGATTTTTATTTTGTATATCACTTTTAATTTGGTATTATTAATGAGAATTGTTTAATACTAACAGGATAGTTTAGATAGTGACTCTGTTAATGTCATTGTAACTGACATGATAGTTGTTTAGTTATGCTAATGTGTGGTTTAACATATCAAGTATATTCACAAATTTACCCATAACAAGATTTTGACAACTCTGTAAAAAGAAAAAAAAAGAGACATGTTTTGTTTTTTGATCTTGAACTATGTTTGACTAAAGAAAAAAATACACACAGTATTGAGAAGAGGATCACAAACCTACATATTCTCTCTCCTAAACTGATTCTTTAAATAAAGCATAGTATGGAATTAGTTTTTACCCTAGTAGGTCAATTTTTGAGGCTTTCCTTGAGATCTGCTAGTCTGGATGATAAAGCAGTCTGAGATGGCAAATAGTAAAGAATCTATCAGAAGCTAGCAGTGCTTGGTTTTTCTGATTGATATTAAATAGATGTTTAAAATTAGATGCCTAGAAATTTTTCAGGATATCTAGGAAAGTGAACACTATGTGATTCATATCTATTTTTTTTCTCTTAGTGCTGTATGGGTAGACTTTGTGCTGAAAATGTTGATGCAATTCATAAAGTCTCTGCAGAACATATAAGCCTGTGTATGTGGGAGTGACAGACACTGACAACAGCTGTGATATGGAAGAAGTGAAGGACTTAGAAACACAGACCTGAAAGCTCTATCTGGCAGCCTGCACTTTAGGTAGAACTTTGAAGAGATATCTCTTAATCCTGAGAGATTTCTTAGGAAATCCATACAACTCCAGACTTCCAAATGCCTTTATATGGGCATATTTTTGCTCCTCGGGTGTTTCTAAGTTTCCCTGTTTTCCATCAGTTTATCTACAACCATTGTCAACTTGTAAAGAAAAAGCCCGTCAATCAAGGAAACAAACAACACAAGTAATTTTAAATTTGGTCTGTATAAATTTTATATATTGCTATATGGCAGACCTACTGCTTATTGGTGCTGCATATTACCTACACCTACACCTACACATACAATAATGGCCTTCCTATGCAACTTGTACATGACATGAGTCTACGATGCTCATCTCTGAAGAACAAGACTCATTTCTTACACCAATTCATGCATTGTAGGGACTAAACAGAACAAAAAAAAAAAAAAAAAAGAGATCACTGTGTGGCTGCTGGCCCATGATCCTATTTCAATTACAGAGACATGGTAGGATAGTTCACGGGACTGGAAGGCTGTCTTCAACGGCTATATGTTTTTAAGAAAGACTGGCCAGGAAAACAAGATGGTGGAGTTGCTCTACATGTCAGAGAAAAACTAGTATGTATTGAGCTTTGTCTAGGAGTGGATGAAGAATAAGTCAAGAGCTTATCGGTAAGAATAAAAGAGCAGACTGATGTGGGAGACTCTGCTCTGGGAGTTTATTACATACCTCCTTATTAGAAAGAGGAAAACAGTGGGGCTTTCTACAGATAGCTGGAAGTGGTTTCATGATTATAAGAGGGAGAACAGATAACAGGAAAAGGAGTACTGTTGGACCTTGCACTGACAAACCAAGAAGGAATGTTTGGAGGCAGGAACCATAATATAGTGGAGTTGGGGATACTTCAAGATGGAAGAGCGGCAATAAGTAGAGCCCTAGATTTCAGGAAAGCAAACTCTGGCTTCTTCAGGGACATACTTAGTGGAGTTAGGGGCCTAGAAAGATGAGGGGGTCCAAGAGAACTGGTTAATATTCATGCATCATTTCCTCCAGACTCAATATCAGTGCATCACTATGAGTAAGAAGGAAAGCAAAGAAGGCAGGAGACCTGCATGGATCAGCTAGGAGCTCCTAACAAAACTCAAACAGAAGAAGGAATTATACAGAACGTGGAAGAAGGCCATGCCACTTGGGAGGAATATAGGAACATTGTCAGTACATACAGAAACATGACAAAGAAGGCTCAAGACCTTTTGGAATTAAATCTGGCAAGGAATGCCAAGAACAGCTTCTTCAAATATATCGGTAGGAAAAGGAAGACCAGGAAAAATATGAGTAGGAAAAGTGAGCATGTCAGACGTCAGATGGTTCTGCTCAGCAGTGCAATCTCATCGAGGTCTGTAGATAATGATGGCCTCCAGGGGTCAGTACTGGATCCAGTCTAGTCCAGTTCATTCATCCCTGATCTGAATGAAGTGGGCCCCCTCAGCAAGTCTGCTGATGATGCAAAACTGGGAAGAGGATTGATATACCAGAGGGCAGTGCTGCCATTCAGAAAGACCTGGCCAAGATAGAGAGTTAGGCAGAGAGTTCAGAAAATTGCAGGATCCAGCACGTAAGGAGGAATAATCACCAACACTGGGAGAGGGCTGACCTGCTAAAGAGAAGCAGGAGAAGGACCTGTGGGGCTTGATTTTAAAAGACAAGTTATCCATGAGACAGCAATGTGTCCTGGTGGCAAAGAAGGTCAATGGTACCCTGGAGGTCAAGGGAGGTGATCCTTCTATCTACTCACCATTGCTGAGGCCACATGCAAAGTGTTCTGTCCAGATCTGGGCTCTCCAGTTCAAGACAACGGAGTGCAGAGTTATGAAGATGACTGTGGTTAAGGGATATCTCCCCTGTGAGGAAAAGTTGAGAGAAATGAAGACTGAGAACAGGTCTTAGGAATGTAAACAAAAGGCTGAAGGGAGGATATCAAGAGGATAGGGACAGACTTTTCTCCATGGGACCCTGCAATAAGACACGAGGCAATGAGCACAAACTGAAACATAGGAAGTTCTCACTGAACATGAAGAAAATAGTTTTTACCCTGAGGGTGACTGAGAACTGGAGCAGATTGCTCAAGGAAGTTGTGGAATCTCCTTTGGAGATATTCAAAAATCATTGGGACACATCTGGGAATTCTTGAATTCTGTTCTAGATGACCCTTCCAGAGCAAGGAAGACTAGATAATCGCCAGAAGGCCATTTCAAACCCAGTCGTTCTGTGATTTTGTGATTTCTGATTGCTTTTAATTTTCTGTCTCCTCTAGCTACATGTGGAAGTACTGAAAAAGGTCATACTTTGGAAATCTCTAATATACTTCATGCTTTTTAATAGGTCAGAGAGAATTGGCAGTGTGTGTGAGACAGAGCTGTTGTTTTTTTGTTTTTTTTTTGTTTTTTTTTTCAGATCAACTATAAATCTATCAATTTTTCTTTATCCATTACTACTCATCTAAAATTGGGCTTAAGGTGGGACAAAGAGCAGAGGAAGAACACAGCAGTATAAATGTGAAACGTAATTGGAAACATCTGACTATGTTGAGCATTGAATCTGACTAAAAGAAAGCCAAGGAATAGTAGAAAGAAAATAGCTCACATAGAGGCCAGTAAAAATACCAATGGTTGTAGGCATTTGTAGGTATCCAATATATTTTTACATAAAAGTTTACAATTATATTAAACTCCAGCCGTGAATAGATTTAGCTGTTTTATGTCACAGTAGCTGCAATTTTTTTTGAAGACTAATGAATCTTGGCATAGAAGCTCATTTGGCTGTTTTTTTCTTTTTCTTTTTTTTTTTTTTTTGTTAGTAGGATTTGTTGCAAATACGAGTTTGACTTTTGTGTATAGACATGAATTTTCCATTGTGTCCATTTCCTTTGCATTTTCCCCTCAAAAAATTTATATTTCAAAAGAAAAATATTGAGAAATGGAGAAATCAATTATACTTTTAATTTGATGTACCATTAACAAGTTTTTATAGTGGATTATTGGAAACTAGAGGTAATTAATTCTATATTGTTCTTATTGATCAATTATGTCAATGATTTTTTAGTTTAGTACATAGTGGAAGTGGTAAAGAACAGTTTTATCTGATAAGTTTTTGAAGATAAAAATATATTAAGATCATCTCACCAGTAAAGACTGAGATATAAGATGAGAAATCTAAAGAAAATATAGAAGAACTCTTGTTCTTTACTATAGAAAACATCAAATCCAGATATATTCATCTTTTTAGGGAAACATATTCTTTGCTGCCAGCTGCCCAGGCACATTGACCAAAACCATTCCAGTGATAGTTATTAACTTCTCTCACAGCATTGGCAGGGTAAATTAAAAAAAAAAAAAAAAAAAAAAAAAGATTGCAATGAAAAATTTTGTTTTGCAATTCCATCTGGCTTAAAAGTGTGGTTTTAGTTGCACAAAGTTTCAAAAAGCTGCCAAAGTTCTAAGAAGTTCTAAGACCTAGAGGTCTTTACAATATCTGTAAAATTAATGATGTTGGATTATTATTTGAGAAAACAATATACTTGAGCTTTTTTCTTTATTAATTCAGAGGCTGCCAGAATGTGCATAATGGTGACAGATTTTCTCATCTAGCCTCCAATAAGACTCTTTCCACTGATTATGATACTGGTCTATCTCAGCTCTACTTGGAAAAAAAAATACTTTTTTATAGAATTACAAACAATACAGACACTAAGAAAATGAAGAGAGTCACAAAAATGCCAGACTGATTTCTTAAAATAATCACTGCTGCAAGACAGTAGATATTACAATCCTACAACACTTCAAGATTTCTTCAGAAGAAAAAGTGGAGACAGTGGACTAATCTTCCTCTCACTGAATTAAATAACATTAGAACAAACCCCAAGGATCTCAATATATCAAAGAGACAGAAGAATTATATTGTATATTGTTGGCTTATGATGACAAAATGGTGGACTCTGCAGTTTGCCACAATAATATAGAAAGATAGCAAATCACAAAGTCAATTATGTCATAAAAATGATTCGGAAGTGTTGGCATGTCATTTTAATGAACATAAATGATGGCAACTAAATGTTGCTATATGTGTTGCAACTAAAATGTATATTTTATAATGAGGAGATTGACATCCAACCATGATTTAAACTGCCACTTCTAAAGATTATAGTGAAAAGTGGAATAAACACTTGAATCTCTTCTGCTGACAAAGCTGAAAGCCCTTTTTGTAGGATCAAGGTTTGAGATATTTTATAGCTACTAACACTAACCTTGAAGTATGTAATATTATATCACACAAGTGTACATCTGCCTCATGTCCAGTTAACTTAGTTTAGCTGAGTTTGCAAGGTTTTGTTCTGACTGCCTAAAATGACTTCAGCATGTACACTCTTTAAAGGCTTCATGTGAACAAAAATTAACTTTGTATAGAAGTCTCCAATGTGGAGGTCTTTATAGTTATTTTAATTAACACACTATTTTTTTTTCCAAAGAAAGCTTTTTTCTTTGCCTTCTGTATGTCTCCTAGCGTACCATAGCTAATTAAATTATCCTCTCTTTGTGTGCATTTCAAAGTGTTTCTTAGTATATCAATAGGAGGGGGTGGATTTCCTGTGCACCACAAGAAATATCCTGAATCTGCTTTAGTATTTTCTGGAATTCTACAACTTTCCATATGTCATATTTTTAATATAAGTAATTTAATTATGTCTGCTGGCTTATCTAAGCACATTTCAGGAAAAATATTTTGAATTTTTGTCTATCGCTTTAACAGACAGTACAGTATGGCAGTTTGAGACCACAAAAAGACCTACTGCATTTCCTTGCTCAAACAGTATTTCCACTATTTGTCTTTCCAAACCAAAGGCTACACTCACATTTTTTAAGACATCTAGGACCCATATAAAACACCTATTTATAAGGTAAAGCGCACTGTGGCTGACCCACTCCTCCCCTTGAACTCAATGTTCTTCCAGCACCACTGAGTGAGTAGTGTATATTTTTTAATCAGCAGAAAGTACTTGGAAGATAAGAACTGAAGGTTCTGTCAACACAGAGGTGTGACTGGAGAGACATACTTCCTTCCATATGTGCTTGGCAAAGAACAATTATTCTTTCAGATATTGTCTCTGCAGCAAAAACTTCCACCGACTTCATTTTCAGTTGAAAACCAGAGTTCTGCACAATAAAGCATTTTAAAAATTAAAAATACCTACTTTCTATAGAACTGGTAAAAATATCATTGAAGAAATGAAATCAAAACAAAGAACAGTGCTGTGCCTATGTACAGGTTTCTTGTATAAAAAAGGAGATGTTTATATTGCTAATAAAATTTTTCTAAAGCAAGGTAAAAATAAAAATCTTTCTAGCAGTAGTAAATAAATAAATATAAATATCTTTAAAAAATCTTTAAAAGGAATATCTAGACGGCCAAAATTGGATTAAAAAATCTATAATGGTCAGTTTTACAGAGGAAAGTTTTAGACACCAAATACTTTTGGAGTTAAGCTCAAAATCAAAGAACCAAAGATATGACTGACTTATTTGATCTATCCATTAATAGTTTTTATTTGTTTGTTTTGTAATTTATAGATGGAATTCTAGAGCTGCGACAGAAACCTGCAATGTTGCTTGAACTTGTGGCATGTATATCATACATGTATATAAAACATAAGAATTATGTTTTATTTGACTTCTCAAGAATCCAGCTAGAAAACTGCAAGCAAATTAGAAGCCCACATGAATGTTTGGTGGACATGATATGGCCAACTCCATTATATCATCCTGCAAATTATTTCACAGAAGTACAGAATGGTTAAGGTTGGAAGGAAGTTCTAGAGATCATCCAGTCCAAGTCCCCTGCTTCAGCAGGGACACCTGCACGTGGAACAGAATGGCATCCAGCTGAGAGAAGGAGATTTCACAACCTCCCTTGGCAGCCTTTTCAATGACTCAGTTACCCTCACAGGAAAGAGGTTCTTCCTCATATGCAGATGGAACATCCTGTGATTCAATTTGTATCCATTGCCCCTTGTCCTATCACTGGCCACCACTGAGAAGAGTTTGGCCCTAGCCTCCCTACATTCACCCTTCAGGTATTCATAGATATATAATCAGATCCCCTCTCAGCCTTCTCTTGTCCAGGCCCAAATGACTTAGTCTTTCCTCATATGAGGGGTGCTCCAGTCCCTTAAGCATCTTGGTTGTTCTCTAGTGGACCATCTCTAGAAGCTTCACATCCATCTTGTACTGGGGAGCCCAGAACTGCACACAGTACTCCAGGCGCAGCCTCACCAGAGCTGAGGAGATGGCTGGGATTACCTCCCTCCACCTGCTGGCAACACTCCTCTTGATGCAGGCCAGGATCCCCTTGGCCTTCTCAGCCACGAGGGCACACTGCTGCCTCATGGTTAACTTGGTGTCAACCAGGACTCCCAGGTTTCTCTCTGTGGAGCTGCTTTTAATTGTTCAGAGAGAGAATTCTTTTCTTTTGCATATCAACAGCAGTAGTCAGGACAATGCTTGTTGAATCTTTTGAGAAGCTTTTGCCTCTTGAGAGGATGTGAAAGAGAGAATGACAATGCTTGTAATTTACTTCCTCAAAATGGTCTATAGGTCATTTGCACTGACTTTTCAGGGCAATCAGAATTGGAAAATGGCCTCTTCATGGAAATTAACTGATTTGTGAAAAATATCGTAAGGCACTTTTACAAGGTGGTTAGATGTGAGGCAGTTCCTGTCCAGAAGCAATGTAAATGTTTTAGCATGATTCTGTGCCCAAATGAATATACAAGATCTTAATAAGACTTGGATGTGCTGATCCAGTTGTCTGAAACAATGATTAAAATATTAAAGTACTAACTGTTCTTCTACTCCATGTAAACTAGAAACAAGAAATAGAGAAAGTACTCTTATCTAAAAGTGAATAGAACTTACAGAGATGGACTAGGACATGAAACTGCTCAAAGTAATAGTCATGTAATCAATTCAGTTAAATTATGAGACAAAGCAAAATTTTTGAAAGTAATCCTCATTATAAATCAAAGATTACTTCCAAATTTACCATTTCCTCCTTAAGCATACCTTTCCTGAAGCACTTGTATTTTGAAACCAAATGCAAGCAAAAAGACAGTGCCTGCTACAGAGTGCATAAATCACTCCAGCAGTACCTAGCAGTCTCTTTCATTATCAGATGCATTATCAAAAATGCAGTAGTTGAGGAGAAGGGGCTTGCTGGCAGTGGATTAAGTGCTCTGCTGTATAACTTTTTTTTTTTTAAATTGTTGGTTAGGAATTAGGCAGAACATAATACATTATCCTGTACTCCATCCGAGAAAACTAACTTCTCAGAGTTCTTTATCTCATAAAGGCCCCTGTAAAGCTTCGGATAAGCACAGGCATCATCCCAAACACAGCCAGCTTCAGATTCTAGTCCTACATATTATAAGCATCAATTAATCAAATTATTAATCAAATATCAACAAATTCAAAATTTTATTCAAAAAATGATGGCTGTTGTTCCACCTTGAATCCATTTCTTAACTTTCTAATGTGTTCTAAATCTATAATCTCAATTTCTTCTTTTCTTTTCTCTTTCCTCTCACCCCCTTAATTATCTTTTTGTACTTGCCTATTCTCTTCTATTATTAGTTCATTTCAGGCAAAGTTTCTTAGTTATCAACAGCAAATCTGGAGAGAGATGAAAAACATTTCCTAGCTTGGTTAAGTCCCAGACACATTCCATCTCTATGTCAGGCTGAGACTGTTGCATATTTCTCTCACTATTTCATGCCAAAGACAAAACCTAAACATTTGCGAAGAGAACATTATAATTAATAATTATGTCCATGACTGGAAAGACTGGAGAGTGGGAGGGTCTCTGAACATGTAACATATGCCAAAAAGTATTTCTTGCTGTCATCGACCCCACCTATTTCTAGACTTCTTTTTTTTTCATAGTCTTTCTTTTCTGCACACAGAGAATACCTTTGCCTTCACTTTATTGTCTATATCTATACTATCAAACCAGCTCTTTGCTGGAAAGAGGCATTATCAAAGGATTGCGAGTATCCATACTGTGAAATTATGAGTATATTCCCAGAGATGACACCTACTTTTGTAGACAATGCCCAGATATCATAAGTATATTCCAGGCACTACTTCCAGGAGAAAGTTTGTCAGCAGTTGTGCTGTTCTGTACTTTTTAACTCTTATAAAGGAAAGCCTTATAATTTCCTTTTGAGACCAAAGATATGGCTTTGTGTAACCATTTAATTCAGTTTCCAGTTAGAGAGGTCTTAAATGTTAGCTTCAGCCATAACTAGATGAGTTAAAAAATATGTTACTAGCTGGAAATAGCCGATGAAGATCTTCAAAAGAACAATCAAGAAGTGGAAAGATTGAAAATTAGAGGATGTATGGAGTATATCTCACTTTGCCTACAGTATTTACTTGTTCTCTTTAAAAAATTGCTCTGTAGTGACCATTTTGTCGAGGAATACAAGATTGAAAGATCTTGTTACTATTGCATAGTCTCACACTAGAATGGATTGAAAAAAAAAAAAAGAAATCAAGAAGTACAAATAAGCCTCATATTTGTGCCATAAATAAGTTATATGTGTAATGGGTTTCTTAGGAGGCTTTCAGTGATTTCGCTCTTTTGTCGTTTGAGATTTCAAGTGACCTATGCTTTGAAAGTTACACATTTCTATTTCATTACAATTTTAAAGCTTTCAAAGATTCTTAAAGAATATGATTAAATATGAGGAATAGTGGTTTTTTTTTCTCAAGATTAATAATGAAACTTCTCATGAACATTTCAGTGATGCTTCAGCTTCAGTAAAACAATGAATCATCTCTGAGGAACACTATAATTTAACCATAATAAATGCATATGGAGATTTCTTTACTATATTTCCATTCTATTGATGCAATAATTATGACACTATTGATTAGCTTAAGGAGATGATTTTGTAAATATGACAATTCAAGTAGCTGTTTAAATAATACCTACTTGAAATTCAATTTCTTTGTGATTTTTCCTTAACATATTTTGGAATAAGATTGATAGGATGGAATTTATTCGTTGAATTGACATCAATACCATAAACAATACATTTGCTAGATTCACCTCTCACTGTTTCCAGAGACAATGAAAAAAATTGTAAACATCTCTAGAAAACACTCATGTTCAAGTAGATGATTGTAGATGAATTTTGTCATAAACAATATTTAGTACAAAAGGAATCTAAGATGTAAGATATAGGTGTTTACTCCAATGAATCCACTAAATAGAGGTGCAAATGATACAGTAATTTGTTCATTAAACCTAGTGGACCTCCCTAGCACTCAAGAAATAAGATTTTAGAAATGAGTAAAAAATGGCAAAGAACTTAGTGGTTGTATTTTCCTCTTGTAAAGCAGAAAGAAGCAAGGCAAACTGCAAAAACAGTACAAAGCATTACCAATTACCAATATCAGAACACCTGGATAGATGGATACAAAATATCTGAAATGGTTAAAAGCCAGAAATCCTTTTAAAAGTTGTTTTTGCTGCTCCCTACCTAACCATACTCAACCCAGAATCAATAACAACATATCCAAAAACAACAAAAATCTTCATTATTTTTCACAGAAGTTATCCCAATTTAAAGGTCAACAAATAACAAAATATCACTCAGCACAAATTCAAATAAAACCTTACTCATTGCAATAAGTACAAACCTTGGGAAATTCCACCCCGCACAATAATGACGTACAAATCAAATGAATAATCCAATTCATTTTACAGAGAAATAAATCTTTGAAATTAGGAGTTGATAGTCAAAAAAATTACTCAAGTCTAAAACTATGCAAGTGCTATCAAAGAAAGAGTCTGATGCCAAAACTGAAAACACTCTGAACTTCATATTCTTTCATATCTACTCTTGAAGTAAAATTAGCTGTTTAGGTTCAGTTACAAATTTGATTTATTAATATAGCTGAAGTCAAGCAAAAATGACTGATATGGTCAAAGCTAGGCATATTATAAATTACCATTCAGTAAAATCAGCAGTTTTCAGCAGTTAGGCTTTCATCATTTCAGAACAGTGAAGTATAGATGACTGCAGAGTATGGAATAGTTGGTAAAATGTGCGAAAGATAGTAATTTAGATCAGTGAACCTGGTAGACACCTGGATTCACTTTACGCTCTGTCATTATCTCAGCATGTGGCCTTGGGAAATGAATGCCTCTCCTTCCGATTTTATGTGCAAATAGGAAATATACTACTTTCCTGAAACCACGTTCTGCAGTCTTCCAAGTTTCTGCTTACACAGAAGTAAAATTAATTTAGCTATTAATTTAGTTAGAGTACAAAATAGTAAAAGGTCTCTAAAAGGAATGGACTTTTTTTTTAATTTAGTTTAAATTTGTCTTTCTGAGAAGGGTAGCATACTGTCTACATATCATCATGAAAAACAACAACATGCATCCTTCTTCAGCTGGTTATCAGTGAAGTACTTTCCCTGCGGGTGCTTCAAACCACAGAAAGCTGCCTATGTTGCATGACGGTGAGTCATCCTCAGAACTGCTTTGGCTCATGATACTTCTGAAGAGGGATGGTTGGCTAATAAACCACCGGTGCCTCATGCCTACATCACTCTCCAGTGTTGGTATATTTTGAAAAGGCTTCAGCTTTGTGCCATTTTTATCTATTATTCTCTGTCTAGGTCATATGACTTTAAGAGGAAAGGTCACCTATTGTCCTTCTTTGCAGGGCTCTTGAGATTCCTCTAACTGGGATTTGATGGGGTTTGTAGGCAGCCTAAATTTAGTCTGACAGCTGCAACTATCAGATTCTTGCAGTCTGGAATTCTGTGCCCTTCCCAAAGACTTCTACCAAGCTAAGATATTGATGGATAACATAATAATGCAGTAAAAGATGTCACACATTTTCCAAACAAAAACAGTAAATAAATTAAACATATATTTAAAAGGTCTGGCTTCAGACTGAGAGAATTTCAGCATCTAGCTCAATAGAGCATTTGTCATAGGATCATCTAATCATAGAATGCTTAAGGTTGAAAGGGACCTCAGAGGTCACCTAGTCCAACCGCTCTGCAAACGCAGGGTCAGCTAGAGCACATGGCACAGGGTTGCATCCAAGTGGGTTTCGAAGATCTCCAAAGAAGGAGACTCCACAACGTCTCTGGGCAGCCTGTTCCAGGGCTCTGTCACCCTAACTGTAAAGAAATGTTTCTTAAAGTTCCTGTGGAACTTCTGGTGCCTCAGTTTGTAGCCGTTTCCTCTAGTCCTATCGCTGGCCACCACTGAAAAGAGGCCTGCCCTCTTCTCCCTCACTCCCTTGAGGTATTTATAGACACTGATGAGGTCGCCCCTCAGCCTTCTCTTCTCCAGGCTGAACAGGCCCAGCTCTTTCAGCCTTTGCTCATAGGGCAGATGTTCCAGGCTCCTGATTGTTTATGAAACAATACGAACTGAAGTGATAGAGTAATAATACAACTGGAAATGCAATATGAATAATATTCAGGCAGTTCTGCAATATCTTTGTGAAAATTAAACATATGTGTTCTTTACTGGTAAAGATATCTTGTGGAAATATTTTTTTCTTTCACACTTTGCTACTAGGTGATGTATGGTCTTCTTGCTTAGGTCCTATAAATGCTTAATTCAAGTTTAATATAGGCCACTGTAAAAATTCAACAGTCCTATCCAAAACATATTAGACTATGTATTGATTACTTGTTCACTTAAAATATCTTTACTGCCATGTTGGTGCAGAGGTTTAACTGAACAACCTGTGTAAATTTCATGTATAGAAGGGGTCACAAGACCTCTCCTTGGGTGAAAAAGGAAAAATCAGTTCACATCATCTGACTGCCTCATTGAAAAAAAAACACAAAACTGGACTTGTGCACACTTATGCAACAGGGACATGAATGCATATGATTCCCAACTAGAAGAATGAATTTGTTTTTAACCCTATCTTCAACAAGTCCATAATTAAAACTAGTTTATAGGCCAAATTGCCATAAAGAAGTCAATGAAGTTCATTTTATGTTAGCAGTGAATAGAGCATTGTGAATAGAGCTTTTTTTCAGTGGTGGCCAGTGATAGGACAAGGGGGAATGGGTGTAAGCTTAAGCACAGGAGCTTCCACCTGCAGGTGAGGGGGAACTTCTTTACTGTAAGGGTGACAGAGCAGTGGAACAGGCTGCCCAGGGAGGTTGT
>JAUBOD010000982.1:1365315-1384242 GCA_032353885.1 Nothura maculosa | reverse complement strand
GTTAATGAATACGTTGAACAGGATGGGACCGAGGACTGACCCCTGGGGGACACCGCTCAGTACAGGTCTCCAACTGGACTCAGCCCCAGGTTCACCTGCCTGTAGTTGCCTGGATCCTTCTTCTTGCCTTTTTTGAAGACTGGAGCGACATTGTCTTTCCTCCAGTCCTCCGGCACCTCCCCCGTTCTCTAGGACCTTAACTCACAAGAAGTTACTTACAAGAGGTTACATCAGAGCCTAACAAGCAATATGTGCTTCTTGAACTAAGACTGCCTCAGGTAGGGGCTTATACTTTGGTGCAACTTCTACTTGTCTGCATTATCAGGGATTGCCTGGGAGGAATAAGTGAACTGGAATTTTTTGTGATTAGTGCTTCCTTAAACCCTCCTTAAAGGGGTGGTGTCACTTCTCTAAGTATTTATATGCTTCCAAAATGTCCTCCAGAACATGCTAATAGAGGAGATAGGACAGCAACACTTTGAGTCAGATGAATAAATACAATCAAGGTTTGTAGGTGGACACAACTCTTTGAACTGAAATATGACTCATTCTTACATGGCCATTATTCCAGATGATAAAAAATTAATTAGTCTAATAATTATCTCTCTGAATAGCACATGTTGCATGACACACATTACTAATATCAGGTAAGATAAACAATTCCTATGTGGATAGCTGAATTTCATAGGCAGTGTAATATATATGAAAAGATTTTTCTGTACAGCTCATGCAAAATAGAGTTTCATGTCATCTCGAAGCAAGAAGTTTTCTATCTTAACTTGTTGATCGGGGACTGTGTCTCCAGAGATTTGAGATTTAGTTTTTAATGGAATTGTCATACTGTCTGCAACAACAATGACATATCTTTTGTTGTCCAACTCCATTGTATATCACATCTTTTCACATTTTTTGTTTTCAGCCCAGATGTGCAATTTGTTGTTACAACAGTAGCTGATTAAAAAAATCAGAAAATAAATAGCTAGACAGTACATACTGAGAGAAACTCTTAGGCAAAACTATTTCAGATTAACTTACATACCATTTCACCTGCAATTTGTTTTTTTCTCATCATTAATAAGCACATGAGGATTATATCACTAAAAATCAGTAATTTCCTTTTCAAACTTTAGATGGATTATTCAGTCATAGTCATATATATATTCCAATAGATTGAAGATGCATGGTTTAAGTGGACAGT
Organism: Nothura maculosa; assembly: GCA_032353885.1. Classification (NCBI taxonomy): domain Eukaryota; kingdom Metazoa; phylum Chordata; class Aves; order Tinamiformes; family Tinamidae; genus Nothura; species Nothura maculosa. The sequence continues at coordinate 1,383,044 of JAUBOD010000982.1, read as the reverse complement.
AACTATTATCCTGAATTAATTTAAACTTGAAAATATTTATTTTTTTTATTCTTAACCTTTTTCTTTTTTATCCTTAGCCGTTTTTTATCTTTTAGCCTTATAGAAAGATTTCTTATCTGTACCACTGTATAAAACAATCTTTGTTTATGCATATGCCAAGCAAGCTTACCATGATAAACGCATAGTGTTTAGAACTGAATTATCTTTTTTTTTAAAATGAAAGATCTACCCAGAGAGTATCCTGGTCTTTGAAAATAAGAGTTAACTGTCCCATATGATTTTTTAAATTGTTTTCAGTAATCCTGAATAGAGAACAAAATTCTAAAATCCTTTGAGTGAAACTTCTATATTAATGCCATTTGAATATTTATCTCAGGAATCAAGCATGCCATGGCAATGATTGCCCACTGTTGCCCTTGGCATTCTTTGGTTTTTGATAGATAAGATGAAGGAGTTCAGTGGAAAGGCATCAGTAATGTGGGAAAGTTTCTATGAGAAACTCCTATACTGTTTCTTCTACTTACCTTCCCTATTGCTGGATGAAAGTTAATCCCCTGAATTCTATAAAGTAACCATAAAGATGATATGGTTAATATTTATAAAACAATGAAGAAATACTATCCTCTAAATATTTACAGAATAGGCAAAGTTGGAAATACACATGTATAAACATGTACTCAAATGCACAATCATCATTCACATTCCAGACACACATTTATATATATATATATTTATACATGTATTTTTTCTTGCTAACATTACTTATTAATAATATTAAATTAGTTATTGCTTATTACTTATGTTATCTTACTGCTGATGTGGGTTAGCCGAATGAGCAAAAAGTACTAAAAGTAATTTAGTCATGACATATGACATGGAAAATGTGCTTTTTTCAATTACTTTATTTGATTTTATGATTTAAAATAAAATATTGATTCGTTGATTCAGTATATTGACTTTTTATGGTAGCTTTCACTCCTTTGTTTACATGTTTGCTTATTTAAATAGCTAATATGTTTTAATTCACTCAGCAATGTAATGGTAATACAATCATAGTTTTGGAAAGGAAATTAAGAGCTTATCTAGACTTTTGTCTAAAGAAATTAAATAATAGAGTTATTATATGAAATGACTGCTTGTTATGTTAACCCCTGAAATAATATGTTCTTATTATTGCAGAAAATATGCATATAATAAGAATTATAGTGACTCATGAAGAACTGGAAGTTTTTGGAGACAAAGCAAATGTTGAAAAATGTTGGAGTAAATAACTTGTTTTTCATAGATATTGTGTCTACATGTCAACAACAGTGCTAATAACACACAAATAAATATCTGACTCATTTGGAAGTTGGATTATGAACACTATATCTTAACATCCCTTTCAAAACCAAAAAAAAGTAAAATTAAAATTAAACAATATCTATTTAGAACGATAATTGTTTTCTTAGTGACATTCATATACTGGACGAAAATTATTGCAGTAGAAAAAGAATATTTTGTTTGACATGACCTTGCTAATTTCTGACATACAAGCATAAATAGGAGACATTGACAAAGGAAAATATTAGGAACCTCAGTATTCACAGAATTTTATAAAAATATTCCTTTGCTTGTTATGATAAACAGAGAAAGTTTCTCTGATAGCAGTCTGGTTATAGAGAACTCATAACTGTCTTAGTCAAAATAAAATAAGGACCTGATGCTAGATGAACTTCAATGTTCCCACTTTAGGAACAGTACAGTCAATAACAATAAGAAAAATTCATTAAACTGAATATAGTAAATTTATTCATTTCATAGGGTTTGTTATTTTATTTTGTAGTCTATATACAATAGATGTATAATCTAAATACAATGAAGATACATATATAAAATTCCTTCAGACTTAAAAACACACTGTATTTAATGTCATATAATAATTTCAAATATGCAAATTAACAATGTGTTAATGATGTAGTATCAGTTTTCCTCCTCCTTTGAAAGTGTAATGTTTAGTATCAAAAGAAAAAATTAATGGCAAATAGAATGTGAACTAAATATTAAACTAGGTACAATGGAAAGTGAAATCTTAAAATAATGGTTCCCTTGACACTTTATAAAAGTGGCCTGTATCAATTTCTTGGAGTATATATTATTGAAACGTAAGTTCTCAACAGCTTGTTATTTCAAATTATTTAGAACTATAAAATGCACTATGCATTCCATTCTTCACCCAAGGAGTATATTTAATTAAAATCTTTGCAAACATTTTAGAAGGAAAAAAAATAGTTACACAATGTAAATTTTTAATTTCTGTAAGTTGCAATCTAAAAGTAAAAACATTTAAATACTACATGCCACTGCCAAATATAATAAGTTAATGAAGAAAGACTCATTAATTTATGAAGACTTTCATAATTATTATAGATAGATGTAACCACTTTCTGAATCATCTGGAATAAAAAAAATTAAAAATCAATTCTGTAACATAAAATTATTTTGGTAATAAAATGTATTCTAGTTTTAAGAACGATTGAAATATAATTTATGAGTGAGTAGATGCATGAGATAGATAAACAATGTATAAATCATAAGTACTACTTGATTAGTTTTGTGTTTCCAAAGTCACATATTGTAATTTAATTTGGGATAAAATCTAGAGTTTTGGATATTAAGATAAATATTATAATATTAAGATAAAAACATTCACCTCACATTTTTATTGTGGGGGGATGTAAACAATAGGTTAATTAGGTTTAGATAAGTTTTTGGAAATAATACTCAGAAATATTCAAACCCACTGACAAAACTGGTCTTGAGGATGCAAGAAGTACCAAATTGAATACCTGGAATATTTGTTATAGGCTGAAGTGATCAATGCCTTGCTAGGAATCAGAAGTATGAAAATACCATTTATTTTCTAATTTCTTCCACTACAAAAGTAGAAAAAAGGGTCATAATGTTTTTTTTTTTTTTTCTGGGTAATAAAAAAGACTTAACTAACATTAAAAAAAAATACATAGATAACACTACAAAAATAAATATTCTCAGTTAGACTTATATGGTTAATGTGCCCACATACAAATGAAATTATTCTCAAATGATACACAGCCAAATTCCAAAACAATGTATTACAGAAATAAAGATGTCAATTTAAGGGATAACTTGATTAGCTTCATTTTCAGGTCTTCTCCTGGGAACAGGGTCCTGAGACAGAGGTAAAGAACACATGTGGAAAGCAGCTGAGCTTCTGAGGTCTTCAAAGGCTTTCCATAGGATTGGACTTGATTTGAACTTCATGATGGAATGCTGCCTTCTCTTGGCAGACCTCCCTGATTGTGACTAGGAGCTGTGAAAAAAAGTCTCAAGTCATGATGGGTGGAGGCTGTAGCTTTCGAAAGGGTAGAAGGAATCTACTCATGGCAATGAGCCTGATGTATTTTTGTTGTGTTTGAACTACATTCACCAGAAGACCAACTCTTGTACCATGACCATGAGGCAGCAGTGTGCCCTGGTGGCCAAGAAGGCCAATAGGATCCTGGGGTGCATTAAGAAGAGCATCTCCAGCAGGTTGAGAGAAGTGATCATCCCCCTATACACAGCCCTAATAAGGCCACATCTGGAGCACTGTGTCCAGTTCTGGGCTCCCCAGTACAAGAGGGATGTGGAGCTGCTGCAGAGAGTCCAGCGCAGGGTTACGAGGATGATCAGGAGCCTGGAACATGTGCCTATGAGCAAAGGCAGAGGGAGCTGGGCTTGTTCAGCCTGGAGAAGAGAAGGCTGAGGGTGACCTCATCAGTGTCTATAAATACCTCAAGGGAGGAAATGAGGAGGAGGGAGCCAGCCCCTTTTCAGTGGTGGCCAGCGATAGGACTAGAGGAAATGGCCACAAACTGGGGCACCAAAAGTTCCACAGGAACTTTAAGAAACATTTCTTTACAGTTAGGGTGACAGAGCCCTGGAACAGGCTGCCCAGAGAGGTTGTGGAGTCTCCTTCTTTGGAGATCTTCAAAACCCATTTGGATGAAACCCTGTGCCACGTGCTCTAGCTGACCCTGCATGTGCAGGGGGATTGGACTAGATGACTTCTGAGGTCCCTTCCAACCTTAAGCATTCTATGAGTCTACGATAAACTCAGATTGGTAATGCGCTCAAAACAGCCAATATTTTTTTTGTACCTGTTAAATGTCAAGGTATTTGCAGAGTTTTCTCTTCTTTTTTACTACCTGTACCTTGCAAACAGAAAATGTAACTTATGGGTACACTAGTTTTATAACTCCTAGTGATATTATTAGAAGCTACACATGCACAGAGTGATGTATGATTTGAGCTTCAGAGAGTAAAAGGGTCTATAAATAAAATCTTTGCTATTTACACCTTTGTTCTTCAAAATGTTCTAAGCCTTTGCTATTCTAAATCTAAATTTATCTTCTAAATAAATAAACCCTAAATTCTAATCTTCTAAATATAAAACTAAATCTTATTGTTATTAGTCTTTAAAATACTGGGAAGCAATTCTTGTCTAAAATGATTGAGGACATCTCTGTTATATTTATTGAAAACAGTATGCCAGGTAGGGTCTATGAGGAAAGCTTGTGTGAGGTAAACCCATAGATCTCTGGTGAGGTGACTATTCACTCTTGAGATATTCACACTTTCACTCTAGGTGAAACAATGATTCACTGTTTTGTTTTATTTTCTTCGAAATTACAAGTCTTCAAGGCATTTAGAAGATATTCTGTGCCTTCATACTGTTTTCCTGAATAAAGAGTACAAATAAAAATTATATCAGTATAACTACTGTTCAGTGTAAATGACAAGTTGGAAAATTCTTTTTCTGTCAGTGTTAAACAATACATGGCCAGTATCTGCAAACTGAATGTAGAGTCAAGCAACATACTACTTCCTAATCACAGAGACAGATCTTGTTGAAGAACAAGCTTGAAGAATCAGAAAAGAAAGGAGAAAAGACAACAATATTTTAGAAAGAGAAGATTCCTCTGTAGAGAGTGAGATACAAAGTGTTTTCTTACTTGCTATGCTGGTCTGTAATTACAAAGAAGTTAAAAAAACTGTATTTTTAAAATAAGTGAATTTGAAATACTTCATTGATAGCCCCTACATTTAAAATACAGAATATATGAAACAACAAGATTTGAAGCTTTCAGACTAACATAGTTCTGCATTGAATGTCAGCAGTTGATGGTTATATCTAAAAATCCATAAGTGAATGTATAATTTCCATAAGATGAAGGGAGGGTGCTTATCAAAGTTTTGGAGATTTGTTTTTGGTCAATGCAAACATATTTTTTTTCAAGCAGAGAGTTCCCAGTGGAATTAGGAAAACTTAGATTGTTCATTCATTAGAAGAAGTTGCTATTGACTCTGGTAGAATCTAATTATATATCTATGTATTCCACTTACTCCTGTCAGACTATTGGTATTACCAAGAGTATATCTGAATGAGAAAAAGCCCCAAACATTGATAGGAAATATATATATAAATAAATAAGTGAACAATGAAAGGAGTAATGTAATATGCTATTTCTGTGAATGATAAGTAAGTTTATACCTCTGAAATAAGGAGAACCTCTGAATAGCCATGCCAATCTGCAATGTTTTATTCTGGCAGAATAAAGTCTAGGGAGCTGCCACGACTCTTTCTTTTCAAAAGTCACTTCAGTGGAAGCTGTGGCCGCTCAGTGCTCCTTAAAAGGAGCAAATCACATAAAGTTTGGGCCTAACCTAAAATTTCTATAAATCTATGTTTTTCAGGTAAGAGAACTAGAGAGCAGGTACCCTGAATTTAACTTCCTTAGCAAGTTCCAATGAATTAATCTGTGCATATGTTCTGTATGTATTTTTCAAAAGCTTCCATTTAGGAAAGTCCCTAACTAGTAATAGAAAGAAATTCTGTTACCCTTATAGTTAGTGGAAATCATGTTATTGATTTCAATGGAACAAGGTTTCTATTGCTAATGATTTAATACTACCTTATAACTTATAAACAAATCATTTCCTTAAGCTTACCTTACTCTTAGCTGCAGGAAACTTTGGATTTTCTTATGCAAAAAAGTTTATTTTTATCTCCAGAAGTAGCAGGAGAAATTGTGTACCATTTCTTCAAGCTCATTTCCTTATATCTTGTTTATCTTTTTTTTTCCTTGTTTCAATGTATGCTTAGAATATATGAAAGCATTTTTTTTCTTTCTTGTTTTGAAGAAAAAAATAGAGAGCACTACACAGAGCCATTTATGAAACCTAAATCATTTATAACAGAAAATGGCTGTAGCCTCTCCAAATGTAGAAAAAGAGCTTCTCATGAGTATACAGCACTTATGAGGTTTTTTTTTCCTGTTTACATTCAGGCAAGAGAGGCTGTTATTGTGTAGAGTGTTTCATCTGCTCAGTGTAGCATTAAATAAATATATCTCTGCAGTTTATAGCTATGCCAGCAGGGATCTGAGAAGCATGTGTGCACAATTGTTCTCAGTGTCTTAAAAAAAAAAAGTGAGAGAGTTCAAAGAAAAGAAAGCCTGCTATACAAAATGCACTGCTGTATGCCATACACTGTGCATTCCAATCTATTTCCTAAACTGAGATTTCTGATTGTATGAAATAGGGTTAGATAAGACACTGAAACAACACAAATATGGGAAAAATTTAGCATGTCAAGTTTCTACTAAAATTTGTCAACATATGCACCTATTGTGACTGAAGAAACTATTTTACATATGAATTTCTGCTTTAAAATCTAAATTTCTCTTTTTTTTTTCTTTGCATAGGAATGGCTCTTTTTTATTACTATATGACTAAGTAAAAGCTTGAAATAAACCATTCTTTATAACTCACACTAGTATGATTCAAAGAATTGGATTTGTGCATCTATGATGAATAACTTGCCAAACAATTCTAGAGCCTCTATTTTGAGTGAGGCAATAATTAAGCAGTTGGAGACATGGAGCAAGGATGCTCTAGAAAAGTTTTGTGGCATAAACTCTTAGAAAGCAGATGGGATAAATCTTATTAATAGTGCAATTCAAGTCTATGTCCTAACTACAGTTATTTGGGATTAACAGGCTGGTGTTGCTGAATAGTGTCCAAACTCTAAATTCTATGAAAAAAGTTTGTCTTTTTTATGTTATCTGAGAACACTTAGGAGAGCAGAACTCATATTGCATATTTCACTTAATAGCATATTGGTTAAAACTGTCAATTACCAAGTCACTCACCTCTTCTGTATACCTCAGAATGTATATCTAGAATACTTATGCCACTTTTTTTCTGTATTAAAGGCCACTTAGGTTTTTAACTAATATGATGTAGAAAATCCATGTGTGGAGACATCAACATCCTCTCTGCATGTCAGTCTTTTAAGTCATTTCTTTTATTAAAATAAAAGATTAATATAATCAAATTCATAATATTTATCTCTAAGATGCAAAAAAAGATATTCTCTAGAGGGTTTTTCAAAGGAAAAAAAAAGTAAAGTAATCTTGTATGTCTACAGTTATTAATAAAATTTTTTAATTAAAAAGGTATAAGGAATAAGCAAAGCCAGAGTAAAATAACAGTATAATGTGCACTGTGCACTGTGTTGAGCCCAGGCCCTCTTGCAAGCGTTCTTGTGTTCATCTGCAATATGCATTGTTTGAAGCTCCAGAGATAGAGAATTCATCATTACTGCTGGAACTTTGTTCCACAATTTGGATTTGGTTCTTCTTAATCTTTTGCCTAATCTTTTCTCCTCAGTTAGTTACTTAGGCACTTGTAACACCTTTCTTTCTTGCTCTTGTTTTGTTAGACAGATTGAGCTCAGTAAGTCTTTCATTGGAAGGCATTTTTTTTCTTCTCTGGAATAATTTGTATGTCATTTTTCATTTTTATAAGTTTTCAACATCCCTTTTGAAATATGACATAATAAAATATTGATTTTTTTAATCTAGATAACTGTTTCAGCAATACTCCCAATTCTACTCTTCTATTATTTATACAGCAGAGGATCACACTGAGTCTTTTTGTCAAAGCATCATATCAAGAATTCAGGATGCTTTCTGGCTGCTGGATCACTCTCAAAATTATTCATTTCCAGAAGGCATTGTCCATGTCTAAAAATATAGGATTTAAACATTTGTATGTAATGAAACTCTCTGTAATGGGTCAGGATTGTGGGATGCTTCAAATATCTCTTTCTTGCTCCTCATTTAACCATGCTGTCAATATATGTATCATCATCAAGTTTTATCAAGAGTGATTTTTATTTGGTTCCAGCAAACTGAGGGGAAGGGTGACTCTCATTGGCTGTTAACTATCCCTGTGAAAACTTACTAGAAGTAGCTATGCTCAGCTTCTGGATGTAATTTTTGTTTGCATCCAATGAACTGGAAATCTCTTCATCCTTCTTGTGAGATAAAAGTACATCTACCTGAAGCTTTTCAAACATAGGCCAGAAATATTTATTGAACATTGCAGTCCTTTTACTAGAGATGTGAATTTAGCACAACATTAAGGCTTCCTCTCCCTGTCATTGTTCTGCCTCTCATTTTCACTTTGCAGTATTCTCAATAACATTGCTATTCATTCTTTCTGGCTCCCTAGGTTGACATGTAATTTTGGATGTTTGGGGCTGAAGAATAAAGAAATATATTTGTCTCATGGAAATGCCACAGACTGCCTTCTCACAAAAGGATGCCTATAGACAGTGAGAAGAAAAATTTTTTTTTCTTTTATCACGTTGATGCTCATGACCTCTTCTTTATCTATTTGTGGGCCTAGAGTATCAACAGGATTTACTCTACACTGTGCCTTTCTGGTGTCCATAAAAGTGATTACTTTCATTCTTCACTCTTTTGTTTATGGAGAGGGATTAGAATATTATCTTTCTCTTCTCAGCAGAAGCCAGGTTCAGTATTCAGTTGAACTAAAGTATTGTGCAAATGAAAAAAAGATTAGATCATTAATTTTTTTTTTAAAAAAAGTATATTCTTTGGAAAAATAGTTTAGGCTGTGTGTATGCATGTGTAAATTAACTACACTTTGCTTTTCTTATTGAGCAGCAGAACATGTTCAAAGGAGATGACAGAGTCCACATTTCCTAAGAAAAAGTTTACATATATATTGCTGAGTACCCGAAACTGAGTACTTCTAAATGAGTAAACTCTGCTTCAGGAAGAGGTAGATTGGATTGCTGACAATTATATCAGTAGTAACCGATTCATTTAGTGAAAAACATTTTTATTTTGATTAGCTTCACCTGAGAGTTATGCCATACCTCAGTGAGTTGGTTATATTTAGTGTACGAATGTTGCTAACTCAAAATAAATTACCAACAGACCTTTTGAGTTTGGCAGCAATAACTAATATCTGTGTCCACTGTGCAGAAAAAAAGAATAATATTTTCTGCTACAATGAGTCCAACTATTTGCATGCTTTTTAAGATTGGATTGAATTATAAAAATCTGTATCTCTTAGTACCCAAATAAATTAGACATTGTGGGTCAGATCTTCAGCTTGTATAAATCAGCATAACTGTATTAACTTCAGAGGATTTGCATGCATTTAAACTAACTAGATATTCAGACCAAATAAATCATGAACATGTGTGTGTATTTGTGATGTATATTTTGGTTCTGTTACTTAATTTCTGTATATGCATGAAAAAGCATTTATGACTAAGGTCAGGTCATATTCAATTTCACTTTCTCCTATATAGCTATCAAAAGTTAATTAAATTCTCCTCAAGTATTTTCTGTAAATATGCTAGATATTTTTGTTCTAGTCATTTGGTAAACTATTCTCATGATAGCTTGTTGGTGTCACTTTTATGTTATGCTATATCAAAATGATGCAAAAATATTAAAAAGAAAAGAAGTATTTATGCTTCCCAAGGGTTTTCTCAAGATTATTTAATAACTGAAGCATCAAAGTCAGAGAGCCATTATGCCATTTTAGTTGAATCATTAGAAGGTAAAAATGAGAGCAAGGTCATGAAGCACTTGGTAAAAAAAAAAAATAATAATAATAAAAAAATAATCTGACAGTTAAATGGAAGAAATTAACAATAAGATGAAGTGACTTGGCGCTGATCGTTAAGAAAATTGTCCTCTGAGTCATTGTGTGTATACAGTATTGATGAAACATTCATAAATACATATAAGTATGTAATCAATAGCCAAGTATGAAATGCTAAATCTATTTGGAAAAACATCTATAATAATGCAAAAATGTTCCTGTGATCCAAACACAGGAAAAATACAAGGAAGATGTTACCTAATATTTCTACAGGAAGAAATGAAATGGAGTAGGGATGAAAGTATCAGCAAAGTGGGAAAACAGGAACGACAATGGTGACTGTATTTTATGGCTTTCAGAAAGGATCCTTAACATATGGAGTCTCAGAGGTCAGCTAAAGGGAATTACTCCTTTTCTCTTTGATTTCCCACTGGTAGAAAAGCTTTGGACAAGATATGTCTGTTTTGAGAAGGGTGATAACTGAGTGCTGAAACTTTGCAAAAACAAGAGAACTTTAAAGAGTGAATAATTTGAATACAGTGTCAATGAAAATATGGTCAGCTCTGAGTTCAAGTAATTTATGCTGCGTTTTAAGAGGAAGAGGTCTTGTACAGTTCAGAGGTATGATGGCTGAAAGCTGATTGTTTCCATATAGGGTCTTGTACTCACAAGTCTATTATGGACAGTGTGGTTGCACTATTATAAAAATGTTTTTTCTTGTAAGTAGAAGAGATGAGAATTGTTACTCCAAGTAACAAGTAACAAGTGTGTTGCACTCATTACCATTTCTGTTCATTGACAGTAAATTCACTGTGCTGTTTCAGATATTTTCTAATTGAAATGTAGGGGCTAGCACTGAAGTAGTATTTCAAGTCTTATGACAAAGACATGACAAAAATCACTCCTCAGACTTTTTTAAAATGACTATATCATTTTGGGCCTCTTTGTGCTACTTTGTGCCACTGTGCCAGTATGGTGTTTGTCTCATCTTTATTTTGGGAAGAAAAAAAGAGAGAAAGGTGAAACGAATCAGAAGTTTAGAATCTGAGAAACAGAAGACCCAGAGCCAGCAGAGAAATGTCAGTGAGAAATACATCAGAATCAAAGAAAAGAAAGGCAAAAGCTGAAGAAGTAGTTGTTTCCTCGTGTAATGATGTTAAATAGAATTGAGTAAAGAAAACCGAAATAATTTCTTCCTTAGAAAAAAAAAATTCCTTAGAAAATAGAAAGATTTTTTTTCCTTACTTAATAATTTTTATGGGAAGAAAAAATAGCTGACAGAATTACCAAAGTAATTTCAGTAAGGAAAGTAAATCACAACAAAACTTGAGGAAAATATTTTCAAAATAGACACTGGTAATGATAGTCTGCTAGCCAACAGTGCTGTGATAGGAGCACAGATCATAGGGACAGCCTAGTATGCATCTTTTAAAGTCTAGTTTAAGCTACCACATATTAATATTGCATTCTGCATCCTATAGCAGATGATATCCTGATTTTAAAATTCATGGGTAAACTTTACAAGTTAATGGTGGTAGTTTCTGCTTCTGCATAAGTAACTAAAGCATTTCAATAGGCACTGAAACACAAATGTCATGTCATCTTTTATTAGCCATAAGATTTGGAATAACTTTTTTGCTATGATTCAGTTAATGACTGAGTGACTATATTATGAAAATACCATATAATAGTTTCAAAAGGAATAACTGAGAGCCAGTCCAAACACCCATCAATCTGTTGGCTAAGATATCTTCTAAGGAGATGTCAGATGTGCATCAGAAGAAATTTTCTTAACCACAGAGTAAAATAAAAATAAAAATAAATTCCTAAATAGAGGAATTCCTGAATCCAATGTAAATCCATAAAAAATTCTGAGTCTAAACCAATTTACTTTGGTTTAGGGTGTTTTGAAGATAAATTGTTTTAGTTTGGGCTATTTTTTTTTTCTTTTTTAAGGAAGAAAATAACCAAAATTAATTATATATAGCCAGAACAGAAGTTTATGGGTTTTTTTTTTTTCCCTCATTAGTCAAATCCATGAGTCACCCAATACACTCTCAGCTTTAAGTGGCAAAGAAGAAACAATTCAGCAGAGATGGATTTTCTTGAACAGTATGAAAGATAAGCTGAAAAGATGTCACTATGTTCAACCAGAAAGTGTCAAGAGCTCAAAGAAATTTTGTGGAAGTATAAGTTACAGTCAGACTGGGTCCTCTGAATATGGCTGATGTAGTTGAGATCCTTCATATTGTCTCAACTTCAGAACTTTGTTACAGAAGAATGTTTGATCTCTCTCATACGTAAGTTATGCCTAATCAACTCAAACTATCTTAGCTGATGGTCTGTGCTGAGACAACTGTCTAAATACTAAAAAGTGAGTTCTGTTGCCAAGAATCTGCTGTGGATGGTATTGGTTTTGGTTGTTTTTAAAGGCAATGAAGTTCAAGTACTTCTTTATGTTACCCGGACTTTCCTCACAATTCCTTTGAACTGAGACAGATTTTCATTTTTCCTCCTGTTGGAGGCATTTAGTTTGACTGAAGCAAAGCAGAACTATTTCTGAAGTCATTTCTTCAGTGCATATCTTTTATTTTAATCAAATTGTATAAATGACACTCACTACAGCAAAACTTTTTATTTTTACTTTTTTTCCTATTAAAACTGTCTTTTGTCAGCCTTTTTCACTTCCTCTTCATTTTTTTCTTTTTCTCCTCCCCGTTCTGTAGTATTTTCCTGCTTTCAGATAACAAACAAAAAGGACATCTGTTCATTTCAGATGATTTACTCTTCCATAGAGGTACTAAAACATTTAGTACCCACATATTAGTGGGTTTTCTAGCTATTTCTTTTTGCCAAAATAGTATAAAGCTGCTGGAATAAGCTAGAAAATTGAATGCAGTGATTTCAGATTTTGCCATGAGAGCATTCAAACAGTGAGAAATATCTATAAAACATCTATAGTTTATCTTTCTTTTCTTTTACATTTTTAATACTCCTAGAAGACTTGATATTACCTGAAATTTGTACAGCCCCCAGATGAATCACAAAAATCACTGATGATCTGTAAATATTTTATAAATTGTGATGATTTATAAATCAGACCTTGAAGGAAAAACAAAAACTAAAGTGATCCCGATAAAAATCTCAAAACAAGAAGAAATATAGACAGGTGTCTAGCTGTCTAGCTTGTCTCTTAGCATTTCTGGAGATAATAAGTCTGCTCATTAACAAAAAGCCTTAACTTTTAGATTGCAGTAATTTAGGGAATTCTCAGAAAAACAATGAAAGGAGATGGACTTTCTTCACACTAAGGACTACTTGTCTTTGTAAATTAAAATTTAAGCTCCAAAATTTATATTATAAGAATTTACAGAAAAAGTTTTACATATATATGTGCATATTTATAGATAGGAGCATATATATACTTATATTTATATATAGGTACATATACACAAACATTTACACATATACTGCTGAGCACACTACCAAGCAAGAAATGAGAGATTTTCAGTTCTTCCAAAAGCATTTATCTTCTATTATCTATTTACTATCTCAAATTACTTATTGTGTGCATGTTCTCTTGTGGAGATGACTGCAAAGGAGTTTCTTTTCCATTTTAGATAGTTGATACATTGTGTGACTTGGAGAGATACCTCTGTAACCACCTCTGCTTTGGTGGATATTGTCTTCCTTTGAATGGATCTAGCATGTTTTTCTATTTTGCTGAATGTTTTCTTTTTTTTCTTTTCTTTTTTCATCTCACCGACCTGACTCTCAGGTTTGAGGAATATATGGTTTGGGAACATTCATTAGGGGTATGATTTGTTTGACCAAAACCCCAAGTTGTAATGCAGATATCTATGTCTCAGCAGCTCACCTAGACTCCTAATAGTTAAATGTCCAAAATGACGTTCATAGGGTAAGATTGCTCTCATATCTAATGTGAGTTTGTTATCTTGCACTCTATAATGTTATTTTTCTCTCTGTTAGTTACAAAGGCAAAGAGTCACAAAAGGTTAAAATATATGCATATAAGAAAACTTAAGTTACCTGAATATACAGATCTCTTGAAGTGAATGATTTATTTTATAGACATAAATGAAAAGGAGAAACCAAAGAAAGAATACATTAGTTTCTTCACTGATATCAATGTTTACCATTATTGTAAATGAGTCACAAAACAAACTTTCATTTCTTTTTTTTTTTTTTCCCTTTAACTCCCAAGGCCATCTTGCTCCCTTCTTTCATGTTTTAATATCATAGCTTACAAAGAAATGCCTAACTAAAAGTCCCACCAGAAAAGGCCCTTCTCATTCTAGCATCTTCAGCATCTGTGGGAAACAAAATAAAACACAAAAATTAGACACTGCTAAAGAACCTGGCTCTGCAGGGAGGGTTTTACTAGTGTGTGAATAAATAAAACCATTTGTGCTTACGGACTCATGCTGACTGTGCTCGAAGGAGGTTGAGGGTACTTCCCACTCCCCACTCAAGATGTTGCTGTTAGAATAAGGTTATCTGTTCACCAGCTTGTTTTTCTTGCTTTTAAAAGAAAACATTCACAGCAATCTTAGAAAAACAAGAGGCAGTAGAAGCAAGTGAGAAATCAATATTATATAAAAGGATATTTATAAATAATTTCACTCATAAATAAATTATCATCTGCTTAGACAATATGTTTATTCTGTAAGTATTTTAATTTTTATGAAAAAGACTATTATTTTACTTTTCTCGTACTCTAACATATTTTTCATCCTACCCTTGTGTTGTAGCCTCATTTGTTATTAATTTGCCTTATACTACCATTTCTAAGACAATATTTTTAGTTTCATATAACTTTGTACAACTATGCTTATGTCCAGTTTCCAATGCTAACAACTTGGTTCACATGATATTTTTTTTTTTTTTAGTGGAGGGATTTTCTTTATATTTTTACTGAATTTTTATTTATTGAACTGATATTTATTTATATTTTTATTGAAAAGGCTATTATTACTTACATATTCCTTTCAGCTTTCTCAGTCTTTTCTTGTCTCCTTTGACGGCATGACTTACAGAAGAAGGACTGTACGAAAATCCTCTGAGGGATTTTCAAACTACTCTCAGTCTGCCATCTTCAGCAACTGTGGAAAAGACAGGGAGAACATAAAAAGACAAGTTATCTAGGGAAACCTTTAGTTATTCATTTGTAAATATTGTCTAAAATATGCTTCCTCTGGTGCTTCTTCTTCTCCTTATTTTTTGAATACTAAAAAGATTTGTGAAAACCAGCTATATATTGTAAAGATTTAGTAAAAACTGAAATTTGTACACACATTTAGCACAGAATTTCTGCAAAGCCTTTTGGAGTTTATTGTCACTGAGTATGTGCCAGTTCATTGAAGCATTTAGTGCTGAGTTGATGATATAAGCAAAATCAACACAAAATTTCAAAACTTGGTGGAAGGGCTAGGAGATTAACTTTCTGGACATACAGTAATCCTAAAGAATTGTTGATTGAATAAAGTGAGAATATGGAGCTCATTACAAGAGACACAGTCCCAGAAGCTATCTTGAATTTAAAAATATATTTTATGTTTGCCCTCCCATTTTATACCCTTGGAAAAAGGAAGAAAAAAAACAGATATAACAAAAGAAAAATAGGGGCAATTTCATGGCCTATGGTAGGCCATGATAGTGCCTGCTCTGCCACCTATCACAGTTTATCTTGCTTTTAGACAATTCAGTGAATATTTTTCCCCTTTTATTTCAGTCTCCTCTTTTCAGTCACAGTGCCTCAGGTGTGAATCTGAGCTCCTAAAATGAGCTATGTCCTGTCACTTGTCAGCTTCAGCCTGCATTTCATATAGTTGTACCTTTCCACTTTTTTTTCCCCCATTTTTCTCCACTTTTTCTATAGGCTACATGCACATGGCTTCTGTAGGGCCTTTGCAAATTCAAGGAGAGTTGTTGTTGTTTGTTTTTCCTGAACTGCTCTCAGGACGAAAGACATTTGAAAATACAATTCATTCTGTATAAAATGTTCTTATTCTCTCTCGTCTGTGCAGAGAAAATATTTTAACTTAAATATTTTAAAAAGCAAATGCTTGCTATATAAAGGACAGTTCTTTCATATGATAAGCAAGATCAGTCCATTTTTCTCATATTTTTAGTTCCAAAAAATCACAGCACTGCCTTAAACGAATTCTTTGCAACTGGGGATACTGGAATAACAAGAGCCCTCCTCACAGCTGCTACTTGTCAATAGTGTTGCTGTATCAGCAACATGCTTAAACAATCTGGGATGACAGGAATGCTATTTCCTTTCTCTCTCCAGGTGGGAGCCACTCCCCACTCTTTCCATGATTAAAGAGAATGACCCCAATGTCAACTGCCTGGCATCCAGGAAATATACTGCCTTTTTGTAAAGACAGTCTTAGGATTCCAGATTTTAGAGAAAGTTTTTTTTTTTTCCCCCTCCCCTTTAGAAGAGTGAGAAGATAAGGAAAAAATAGAGAAATGGAGGAGTGGTTTGTATAATCAATATGTTCACTGGGGCAAGTCTTACCTTGTTTCTTATCAAGGAGGAGTACATAGCAGCTTGCTATCTCTGTTATTAATTACATTTACAAAGGACTTTTTAAGTGCTTTTTCCTCTGCAGTGTCTTGATACACATTAAACACAGTGTACATATCCCTTCTCAACAATATGTCATTCCAAAGTACATTTTTACCACCTAAGAGGAAATCGTGCAAAAAGTAATCATATTTATATATAACAAAAAAAAAATCCCACAGTGTAATTGAATGAAATTGGGCTAACCTTATTGTTTTGACATTTTGATGACAAACAAACTCTATGGGAATAATACAAAGTCTTGTATGGCCCTCCTTTATCATAAATGTACTGCTTCTATACACTAAGCAAAACTTCATATACACTTGATATGTGATTATATCAGTCATTAAACTGACATATGTATCAGGGAAGGAAATGCATGAAATGACTTAATTTGTCCTAAGCTGCACACACATAAAGATTCACCTTCATTGTTTGTGTTATTTGGATTTACTGTTCCCAAACAAACTCTCATACATGTAGACAGGACATAATTCTTACATGTATTTGAAGTCAGTTGCAGAGGGGATAATCTCTCCTTGTTTACAGAAGCTACTTTGCTTTTGTAATAATATAAAAAAATGCTATTTTGATAGAAACAGACATGGAGAGAAAATTAGATTTTCTGAAGACCCATAGCCAATCCTATACATGATTCTAGAGAATTAGCTCTAAAATAGTTTTTTGGGTTCTAGAAATTAGCTCTAGTTTGGTCTTGTAACATTAGTGTTCATTAACTGCTGAGAAGCAGGGACAGATTCCTGGTCATCCAACTGAGATGCTTGAGATTAACTTGTGAGGGCATGATTTCTCCCTCAATATTTTACAAAAACCTCTCTTTGAGAGACTGTATGGATTAGATGCAATATTTTTGATAGCTCAAAATTTAGAAGCATAAGAAGGATTAGTAGTTCTTTAGGTTCCTCAAATGTAGATGAAGTTCATATTCTAAAATTATATGGGCTGGATCCTGTTTAAAGTGCATTTTAAAGAGATCTTTCAGATTAAGCCTAAACATTTTATCCTGTTTTTTAAGTTACACTTCATAATCACAGAATCAGAGAATCTACAAGGTTGGAAGGGACCTCTAGAGATCATCTGGTCCAACCTTCCCGCTCCAGCAGGCACACCTAGAGCA
>JAUBOD010000982.1:1293849-1316170 GCA_032353885.1 Nothura maculosa | reverse complement strand
AACAAATTAAACAGCACTGGGCCCAGCACTGACCCCTGGGGGACACCACTGGCCACAGGCCTCCAACTGGACTCAGCGCCATTTATGACCACCCTCTGAGCTCTGCCATCCAGCCAGTTCCCGATCCATCGCACTGTGTACTCGTCTAGGCCACTTCCTCGGAGCTTCCTAAGAACATATTATAAGTACACAGGGTAAGCCTTTGATTCTTCAGAGATATTTATAAGAATGATGATCACTAAAAAACAATATTCAGACAATAGGGAAAAATTATCATGAGTGATGAAAGTGCTGAGAAACAGATACTAAGAATCTCAAAAAGAGCAGGAAGCATATAGGACACTAGAAAAAATCGTGAAAATTTATGTGAATATTGTTAAGAGGGCATACCAAACGAAGTTAATGTAAGAAAAACTTGGCTCAATTCTCTTTTTCTCTGAAAACAAAAGAACTAATTCAATATGCCAGTTGCCAGTGATATACTTGGTTCAAAACAAAGAGGAATTGAAAAAATTGTGAAACAAATAGTGTGTAGTATCTCTATGGCTATATATCTAGTTTAGTCTATACATCATGTTGAAGGAAATTAGGAGTATGTCCCATCCTCTCTGCTTAAATTTATCCAAACCTCAACCTTGAAGTGAGAGATAGTCCTGTATTAGTCTTATTTTTTTCCTTAGAAAGGAAATTTTGGAGTTTAGACCACACATTTTCAGTTATGGCCAGCTGAGCGCAGGGGGAAAGGTAGCTACCTGAGGTTCTCCATAGTGTATCTGAACAGGTATATTCGCACCCCAAGAAAACTTTTCAGCGTGTCAATACCTTATACAGGATCATCTGCTTTTCTCCGAGGTCAAGATTTTCCTGCTTCTTCTAGATCAAGAGAATGCTTTTGCCACCAGAGACCTGAAATTGAAAGTATTGGTAAATATCACACTAAAAATGTCTATTTCATTTCATTATTGGATTTTTATTATTTTTTGTGTATGTTACTTACAGGCATATCAGATGACTTTCTTTGTACTTTTCCTTCTGTGGCACTTTTTCGTCCTCATTGTCACACTATTTCATCACAGAGATTTATAGAGCTTTATTAAGTGCCTAAATAGTTTGGATATTTGTAAATTTCTAATACAATACCTCTAAAACTCTCTCCACTCTAAGGAAAATCGTGCATCAGCAGGCAAAGATGATGTACAAAACAGCACAGTGTAAATAGACCATCTCACATTGCTCCAACTTCAAATCTTTCATTGCTGATTATATGCTAAAGGATAGACTTTTGGAGGTCAAGCACACATTGTAACACATGTAACAGATGTATTGCTTCATTTCAAGGTTTTTTTTATTATGAAAGGTTCTGTGGCACATGATCTTTTATAATAAAGTATGTGTACGAGTGTGCATTAGAGTAAAAAACTTACTGGAAACTCAACCTTCTCTCTTTTAACTGATTCTTTTTACAATTTGCATGGATGAAATTTGTCTTCAGCAAAAGTTTGAGAGTTCAATTTGATGTTCATCCCACAGGAATGAGGGATACTTATATAACAGTAATGCATTTTCTTTGATAAAACTGGTTTAAGTCAGCAGGCTTTAATTCTCATTTCAGCTCATAAACAAGAACACTCAAGAATACACTACTCAAAATACAATGTTTGTATCCTTCAGAATGCATGCTGGTGGAAGATCAACTTCACAGGGGGTGAATGTTCCCATTGTATGGCACAGAGTCTAGTCTCCTTTTAGTAACAGGAAAGTAGAACTTAACACATCTAGACTCTAGCATTCTCACATCTGAAACCACAAAAATTTCCTTACCCATGCTTAATCTCCCATACATATCTCCCTAAGGTAAAAATTCATTTTCCAACCTTCATCAGTCTCTTACTTGCTGTGATTTCTAAGAGCAGTGATTCTTCTGATTTTGAATGAAGCTTCCGATGGGACTCACTGCTCTGCCTGTATTAGCAAGACAGACTGGATATTTTCATGAGGATTTCACTCTTTGTCTTTAGTTTGTCTTTAGCAGTGAGATGATCACTGATAGGCAAGGTTAGTCTTCTCCCAGTAGTAGCAAAACTGTAATGATACTCTTGGGCTATGGACAAGAGTCTGATATGAGTCCCAGATGAGGCTGATCAAGATCATCAGGGTCAATATGTGCACCAGACAGCCAGGACTCATGGAGGGCATGAGTTCATTCATCATAAATGTGCAATGTGGAAATAAGATCCTAGAACATAACCCATCAAATCCTCATCCTTCCTTCTTTGTATCATCCAAGTCACTGAAACAGACATACCTATTCTATTCAAATAGTGCAGCAAGGATCTCTTTAGACTGATGATTGATTTTATACAGACCATATAAAAGACTAAAAAGTCTGAGAAAGAGATTGAGTGTACTAGAGACCTATGATCTATTTGAACTAATAACTTTGAGAAAAGTTCATATTCTTCTACAAGTCTCTTCAGCTACCAAATAATTTATGCAGTATTATAAGGATTCTTAGCATATTATTTTAGATAAGAGCAAAGTAAACAAGCTTTGAAATATATACATATTTTAAATATATTCCTTTTTTCTTGCCTCTGTCATCATTAGAAAATGATAACAAGGAAAAATGTATATAATTTTAAAACTTATTTTTAAAAAAACTTTTGTGTTGTTTTCATAAAATTAACTAGTGAAATATTAATAATGAAATTAATTATAGCTGGCAGTCTAATTCATACATGTGAGTAATGGTAACCACTTTCCACATATTAAAAGACTGAAGAACCTTTAACTTCACCATATGTTTGTCATCTAATCATCAAGTCAGTAAGTTCCATCTTAGTCATGGTTCCACTTTTTATAAATTTGCTTTTTGTTCTTTGGAATTTCCTTTAACTTTAAATAAGTGTCTTTTAGTCCAGACAGGATATGCCCTGCAGCAGATTTGATGGAAAATTCAGAAGGAAGAGACAATTTAACTTTACCTCATATTTGATGGTTAGCTCATGGCTCTGCTTTAATTGAAGCCACTATTGAATAATAATCCTGCGTAAGTCCCAAGTCACCAAACAAAAATACTTAAGAAATAAAAGGATGGAATGAGAACTGGCACACTGTTGAAGGGCAGAGCAGTGCAGGATTCTTCCTTATCTCCTGAATAGCTTTTATCCATATAACTTTATTATATTCAGACATTTTCTGGAATATAGGTCAACGATATGGAATTTTCAGCAGTATTTTTCCTGCTTATATACAGATGCAGTCTTGGCATATTTGCACATTCAAATTTCCTATATGGCTTTATTAAAGTAAGTATATGATCAAAGGCAGTAGAATAAACTGGTTTTGTTGTAGGAAAAAAATAGTAAAACATGCAGCATTTTAATAAATTTACTTTTTTTCTCCCTTAAATATTCACTATAACCTGTCAACAAACAAAAAACTAGCTATCATTTATTAGTTTATAATAATATGTACAATTTTAAGCTTGTAAGCCACTGATTAGGGAGGGATGTGGCATGCAAAGGTAATTTAAAGCCTCCTAACAATAGATGTAGTTTTAGCTATTTGCCTCTCACAGATTGTTTTAAAAACTGCCTACAGAATCTGAAGACAGACTGTGCAGAACACTGTGAGTGTTTCTGCACTCACTAACCAGGCTTTAAAGACTCCTGATTCCTTCACTTCTTTTGATTCATCTTTCTATGGAATGAAAAATATATTCTGTTGTGTACCAGGCACTCAGTGTGTGATTCCCAAGTCTCAGTTATTTCTATACTAATTCCTGTAGTCTAATTTAAAAGTCCAGAAAATATGCCTACAAAAATTATAAGGCAAAATTCCACTTCATATTTATAGAGACACAAGGGGTTAATATTATAGCAACAGAATCTGACAGAGGAAATTGTAAGCACCATTAAGCACATCATAAACATGAACAATTTTACCTGAATGCAAAATGCATTCTGTAATTTTTTTTCCTCATTCTTCAGCTCACCCATTCAAAGTAATTAGATATAGTGTTTTCAGTTCTGAAGTTTCAGTGTCACTGTTTTTAACACATATATTAATAAGTACAAGTTTGTTAATTAATTGATGGTTGTTCTTCCTCTTTGCCTGCCAAATTTGCTACTGCTATCTCATTGCTAAGGAATATCCGCAAACTGAAAGTCATGTTCAGGGAGAGATGCTACAAATTCACCTATACAAACAGCTCTCTCAGACTGAAATGGCTTTAGCCATTTACCTTAGATTAATCTTGCCTTAAGAAGAGGTTACCAGATATTGCAAGTGATAGACATTACTTACAAAGATTTGCCTGGACTCTGTACCTAAAAGTATCTATTACACATTCATGAGGCTATACTGAATCTGGTAATTTATGTCTCTTTAACTTAATCTTTAATTTCACTATGACATTTCATAAAATAAAAATTCAAGATGAATGAATTATATTAATTATTACTTATTGGATTCCTATTTTCAATCACAGTGTAAGATGTCCATTGTGAAAAGATGGAAATAATATTTAGATCATGTAACAGATTTATTTTTCCATAGATTATCAAATTTACTGGAAGACCTTAAAAAATAAAAGTTTCCTGTTGTTCTTACTGCTTATTTTATCTATCAGAGTTGCTACTTACTCTTGCTTTACTTTGTACAAAATTCTGCTCCCTACATTCTTCCCTCAGTTATTTGTACATGTTGATAAGATCCCCTCTCAATCTTCTCACACATCACAGAATCACAGAATGGTTAAGGTTGGAAAGGACCTCTAGAGATCCTCTAGTCCAACACCCCTGCTCCAGCAGGGACACTTAGAGCATGAGGCACAGGGTGGTGTCCAAGCAGGTTTGAAAGATCTCCAGAGAAGGAGATCCTCCCTGGGCAGTCTGTTCCAGGTCTCTCTCACCCTCACAGGAAAGAAGATCTTCCTCATAAGGAGATGGAACTTCCTGTGTTTCAGTTTGTACCCATTGCCCCTTGTCCTATCACAGACCATCACCTTCCTCCATATATTCCCCCCTTCATGTACTTACACATATTAATCAGATCCCCTCTCAGCCTTCTCTTAATCAGATCCCCTCTCAACATTCTCTTCTCCAGAGAAAAAAGACCCAACTCCCTCAGTCTCTCCTTCTACGAGAGATGTTCCATTTCCTTAATCATCTAAGTTGCTCTCCGCTGGACCCTCTCTAGAAGCTCCACATCCCTCTTATACTGGGGAGCCCAGAACTGCGCACAGTATTCCAGGTGCAGCCTCACCAGAGCTGAGTAGAGGGACAAGATCATCTCCCTTGACCTGCTGACAACAGTCCTCCTGATGCAGGCCACCATCCAATTGGCCTTCTTGGCTATAAGGGCACTGGTGCCTCATGGTTAACTTTGTGTCAACAAGGGCTCCTAGGTGCCTCTCTGTGAAGCTGCTCTCCAGCAGGTCAATCCCTAATCTGTAGTGATGCCTGGGGTTATTCTTCCCCAGGTACAGAACCCTGCACTTGTCCTTGTTGAAGCTCATGAGGTTCCTCTCTGCCCAACTCTGCAGCCTGTCCAGGTCCCTCTGAATGGCAACACAGCCCTTTGGAGTGTTGGCCACTCCACCCAGCTTGGTAGGTGTGGGTCACACATCCCAGACTACAAACCTGACTGTCCTGCTAAATGAGTGGAGGTCACACCACTGCAAAACCAACAAAGTCCAGGAGTTTGCCAGGATTACTGACAGGCTGCTCAACTTTCCTGCTCCCCAGGAAATCGAGACAGCCAGAAGATAGCAAAATGTCCTAAATCTCAGGTGAAGAGAGAGCTTGATAATATAGGTATTTTAGTGCTCCCAGTGAAAGATATGGAATTTCCAGCGCTTCTATTTTAAAACCTTAAGACATCACACTTCTCTCCTGATTAAAAATGCCACTTTTCCCTGAAAATATAATCTCATTTTTGTTGCTGGATGAAAATTCCATGTCTTGCCCACCTTTTATCTGACATCTTAAGAAAGGAAGAGCTTGGCTTGAAGTTGTGTTTGTCACTAGATGACAGAAATCTGAGACTCTAGGCATTCTTTTCTGTTGGTGTAATAAGGAGCTTTTTTGATGATTTACTCAATAATCTTTGATAGGCACTAATGGTCCAATTTCCATGCTCCTCTAAATGGGAGGAAGTTCTCCGTATTTTGTTAGATTCTATTCCCATTTTGTTTCCTTCTGGACCATGTTATTTTAACCTACCTGTGTGAGTGCTCAGAGAAAAGTATCTAGATATCATGTTAGGAATATGCATTATTAATTATTCCAGTAACCATCTGTTCTGTTAGTTTTATCCCTAAACTTTAGCCTGAATATATAGAACTACAAATAAGCAAACAAATTGATTTTAAAGAGAGCATATATTTTGTATATGTCATTTAGGAGTCAAATCTGCCATTTTGGAGTCAAAAATGTGAAAGTTAGGTAAAACAGAGTATCTCAAGCTTATTAGCTTGAATTATGAAAAATAAAATATATTTAAATATCAAGTATGAAATACTTTTTTGAAGAGGTATATTTAAGTCATAAAAAGTAAATGAACACAGTTTGAGACGACTTTTTTTTTTAAAAAAAGAATTCATACAGCTTATATATTTACATCTATGATGGTAAGAGTTTTAAAAGATTTAA
Organism: Nothura maculosa; assembly: GCA_032353885.1. Classification (NCBI taxonomy): domain Eukaryota; kingdom Metazoa; phylum Chordata; class Aves; order Tinamiformes; family Tinamidae; genus Nothura; species Nothura maculosa. Next base: position 1,309,514 of record JAUBOD010000982.1, on the reverse strand, counting down.
GAGTTTTCCTGAGTGCCCTTGGATGTGGGGCGATGGGTGGTCTTCAAGCCAGCAATTACCTGTAACAAGTGTCAGATGCTCAGTAATTAAATCTTTCTTTTCTCTGTGCCATTCCAGATGATTGAACTTCAGGGACTCTCAGTTTAACTCCTTACACCACTAGCATTGACTTGCTGTTGTACTGTGCTGTCAACATTCATGAAAGAAACCATTCAAGAGATAATCAACACATTTTCTGGGATAGGTAGTTGCATAAAAGTCTTTCTTTTTTTGCAAGTGATTAAAAATTATGAATTGCCTGGGTTTTCATTGTTCATTTTAAGGTATTTTAATATTTTTCCATTTTCTCAAAAATCAAACTCCTTTAAAATGTCTCAAGCATCACATAAGAGAATGAGGCATTTAAAAGCACCAGACACTGAAAAATGCAGGATCTAGCTACATTAGGCAATTTGGACTTTTAGGAATATCTTAGATTTAAAACATTTACTTAAGTAACTGAAAGCTTGTACTCTCTTCCTTTACACTTGCCTACATCCCAGAATGCAAGCAAAACAAATAAAGACAAAGTTCAGTGGAATAGTGTGGCTATAATAAGCACTAAATGTCATTCTTTCCATAAGTACCTTTTCACTATAGTTGTAGTGAGTTTTTTGCCTCTATGCCTATGGACTGCTGATATTTAGGTCCCATGCTCACTGCTGTTCACCTATTAGGCTTTCAATGAAGAGAGAACCTATAAAAAAACAAAAACTGTTAAAAGGCACCACTGAGCCACAGGGAAATTCAAACTGCTCTGCATGCTGGAGCTAACAGAGCTGCTAAAACAAAGGAATAAAGTTCAGAATGAGATCATTTCAATGCAATCTCTTTCAGAATGTGATTTATTCTGTTTTATTTTGTAGCAAATTGTTTTCTGTTACTTTTCCTCATGTGAATTACCATGAACAATAGCAAAGGTTTGAGAATCTCAGAATTTTGTGAGAGTAAGGACTACAATAAAATAAAACTTGAAAAAAAATATTTCTAGGTATATTGCTTCCATCTTGAAATTTCAAAGTACATCATTAGTATTTACGATGAACTAATTTTTGCAGCAATATTGATAAACAGAATATCCCATTCTATATGCAAGAATATTAAAATTGAAGTTCTTTATAAACCATTCTAATTCATGCCTTATGCAATAACATTCCTTCTGCTGCTCTATCTGGCAGCATCATTCTCTTGTGCCTCAATCAGATGCAAGTCAGACACTAAATGAGCCGGTTTAGAGAAACACAGACAGAAAGCTACACTCATTTTGCAGTATCAGTTTACAGACAGATGGTTTCATCCAGTTCATCGACTTCAGCCCTGATCTCACTGTCAAACCATCACTAAGGCACAAAGGAGGCTCAGAAAAAGTGGGAGAAAAATACAGCAGTGACCATGCCTTGTTTCACTGTAAACTTCTGTGGATCTGTAGCCTGAGACCATCTACCGTACACACAAGTCCATATCCTGGAATAATATACAGGCTTCCTTATTGTATGTCTGAGTCAAAGAGATTAAATAGTTTGCTTAAATCCAAATTAGAATTAGAATTAGAATCCAGATTGCTTAACTTATATAAAATGTGTTAAAAATCAGTTATAAAGGAAAATTGTTATAAAATTTCCTTGTTTTTTACTACTTTTCATATTTATATAAAGATTAATTTAAGTAAGTAAGCTATTGTTCAAATAAAAAATATCACATACATTGTAAAGCATATATTGCAAAAAGGTGCATTTATAACAGCATTTTGGGCCCTCATTCTTTTCTAACAAATTTCAAAAAGAAGCCTTCTGTGATATGTGTGGAATGTTCCATTCATACATACAACTCATGTACATACATTTCCTTCCATCTTGGCAGCATTCATAAAACATTTTAATGTTTAAAGATAAATTTTTGATAGGGAAAAGCCAGTAGAAATTGCAAAATGACCTTGATAGGTTTTGCATATTTTTCATTCTGCATTTTTCAGTTGGCTATGATACCGATTAGGCAAGTGAAAAAATAATAGTCACCTCTGTCTTTGTTAACATGAATTTCTTTTCTTAATTATCTAAAATCTCTGCTCTTTTTATTATTGCTAAAACAGAGAATAAAATATCACAACTATTATGTAATGTAAATTTTTTCTTATATAGCAGGGAAGATAGAGATGTGTATATACCAATGAATAGCATAGCAATAATGATGAAAGCAAAACCAATAGTGCTAGTTCAGGTAGTTGATTTAGTTGAGTAAATATAGTTTTATGAAATAGTTTTTTAAAATTTAAATTTGAATTATATATCAATAAAAATAATTAAATAAAATTGGTAAATAAATAAAAAGTTTTAAATTTCCAGATTTACAATAAAATAAATTCTGAGTATCAGAAGCACTTTTTTCACATTGCTGATGATACACATTTTTTCACATATTTTCACAGTGCGTTTGTGTCCTTTCCTGCAACAGTCTTAAAGATATAGTGTACAATAAGTTTCATTAGTGATTCATGTATTACTACTATATCAAAGTTTTCCTTTGTGTCTATGATACAATCACTCAATTTCTCCATTTCAATCTCCTTTCACAAAAAGTACAAAGAAGTCTGACTCAAATCTAGCTTCCCTTCTATTTTCACTTATGTTAAAAGTGCATCAAATCATAGCTAAATTATTATGGTTATTTTGTTTTTAACCTCCTTTGGAATTACATATCTTATCACATGTACATTTTATATGGAAATATATAATGTTTGTAGACTTTAGGCCTCACTCATAAAGCATAGGTGTCTAATTTGGGTAGCAAGAATTACATTCGGAGAGAGAGAGTAAATCTAATATGTGACAATGTTTTTCCTTCAGAGAATTGACTCATCCTTCAGGAGATATTAAGAGAAGAAGAGAACCGGTGAAAACTTTTTTGTTTTCTGACTGTAAAGTCAAACCACAGTGAAGATAGGCAAGTTGTCATGGGAGAAGTCATGAGAGAATTACCTCCGTCTAAGCCTGCTTCTGCTAGAGGTTAGCAAATATTTCATAGTTTTCTATTCATTAAAGGGAGAACAAATGATTGGAGAAGAATAGGCTGTGCTCTCTGAAACTACAGATTTGGTTCCCAAGCTGTTTTAGTGAACATCTTGAGCCTGCAAGGAAGAATGGGTCTGAGTCAAGCTATAGTGCCTAAAATATCTATTTTTTATATGATTTTTACTGGATTTTCTTAAATAAATTATGCTCAAAATAGATTCAAAAATATTTTAAATGGCTTTTTCAAAAATATTTAAAATTGATGGCTTCCTTTAGGTGCAGATTTTAACATTTTCCTACGTAACATGTGGCTTGCTGGTGACTTGCTGCTGCAAGATCCTCTGATATTATCTTCAGCCTCAGGAAAATGTTACGGCTGACAGGGTGCAGGTTGACAGGTGAGGATGATGTTGCCTGCAGCTTCTTGCTTTACTTGCTTTGCACAGTTGACTGTGCTGCAGCTGAGATCTGGAAATAGGGGTTATAGAAAAGTCCAAATATAAGTTTGCTTGCCCCTAAATGGCATAAAAACCTTGGCTCGGTCTTACGGAGAATGTTTACTACTGAAGTCCAAGGCATATGTAATTCTACATGGAAGAGACTATTAGAAAAAATACCATTATGAAATGGTTTTAAAAATGGCAAATAAGAATACCAAATAAGAAAAAACACTAAATGTAAACAAGGAAAACTAAGGATGACCATTAGTTATTTTCAGTCGATAAAGAACACTTCATCAAAAGTAGCTTAAAAAAATTAAAAAGATTATTTTTACATGCACATAAAAATACTATTATGATAAAAATTCATCAAAAATGAGGAGGAGGAGGAAGGGAAAGGTTACTGCTATCAAATTGGTACACTTCAAAACCCAATTATTTTTTCCTTCATATCTTTGTTGAAAATCCAGCTTGTGACAAGGTTTTTATATGGCAATAATGTTTTTTTTGCTCTTTTGCATTGTAATGATGCTATGCTGTAATGAATTTTGATGTCATTACAGCAGAGGAGCAGATGCTTCAATTAAGACCACTTAATGTAATTCAGTCTTTTCAGATTCATACATCCTATATGAAATTTTACCGTCCTGTGTAGTATTTATGATATCACTGGTCAAAACAGCATCAGTTATAAAACTGGTAGCAGTGTAATGGTATAAGATGCAAGATGTCAAAGAAATTGAGATGCCATCTTCTTTTGAAACACTATAAAACATGATAGAGCTCATTTGCCTTTCCCTTGAAAAAATGTATAATGAAAAATGGAACTACAGCTAAAATACATTAGCAGAATTTTTTACTCAATCTTTGCAGATTTTGCAGCTGCTAGTGACAAGTTAGGCACAACAGAAGTATTAATTTCAATGATATACATGGCACTTTACATAGACTTTCTCTTCTAAAGCAAAGAAATGTTTCTAACAGTTACATAATTATTTGAATGCTATCGTAAAGCACTTTTATTTCATCCTTTTTTTTTTTTCTTCTAGTAATTGATTACTGCAGTACACTCTTAGCTAGAATCAAATTCACTGATTTGTTAGTGTGAGGAAACTAATTTTCTAACTAAACACAAAAGTCCAAATGCACTATACCCTGCTTTTTTCAGTAGAGGTTGCTTTCAAATTTGACTGTTATAATACAGATTATTTTTACTTCTACAAGTGGTGATCCAGTGGTCATTTTACCCCACCAAGTCTGTTTTCATAAATGAAAAGAAGATCTCTAGGGACAAATCTGAAGCTCAACTCTTTTGCTGTTATGATCTCAAACTATGGAAGTTATTTCCAAGTTATAGATGAATTTCTAAGATGATTTAGATTTATTCTAGAATGAATCTAGAATGAATTTATGATTTTTTTCTAGATGACTAGTGTAAGCAAGTATTATTATGACTATTGCTATACCTACAAGGTATTATACTTGTTGGATGCAAGTAACCTTTTAATAAATAATGATGCACAGAATAAATTATCATTTTTTTTATTAACTCCAAATACTACTAGTAAGCTTTCTGTTTAGTCAATTGCTGCTGTGAGAAAAAAATGTCAATTTATCTTGAGTGGATTAAGGCTTAATTAACCTTATATTCCCTCAAGGCCATTGATCTCGAAAGAGCAAGTGAGTAATTGAATATTGCAGCTACCACAGCTCCCACTTTTTAAAACATGTGATTCGTTTTCTAGACTACCAAGAATGTGCATTCTGACTTTTAGAAACCCTTTTATTACAGCTTTCAATTAATCCCAAAATTCAAATGTATGATAGTTATGGTAAAAGAACACTCTGTTTATATTACATAGAGATTTTATAGGACAGAATTATTTTAGTTTTCTATACTTTCATTTAGTAGCTCAATAAATTTTATAGGTACATTAGCATAAATGAAGCACAGATAACAAATTATATTTTAGGGTGTGCCCGTGTGTTGAAAGACAGTAAATCACATTTGTCTTATTTGTAGTACTATGTTCCTTCCATGTAAAGCCAGCCATTTATACTAAATATAATCGATCCATCTAGTTCTCAGCTTCAAATTGCTGGGGAGCATTCCACATCTGCAGACATTTATTTAGGCTATTAAACTGGATTATGGCCATATATCCATTATGAATATATATAGTCAAAGCAGATATATCTCTATAGTGCTTTGAAATGGCGTAAGACTATTTTGGTCTTCATTGATTCAATTTTATAATGCTATCTAGAACCATATATTAATTAGGATTACTGGTAATACACATAACGTGCATTATCTGGCTTGAGTAGACCCACTCTATTTTATTAATTCAGACATTTTATTTTATTTACCTTTGTTGCTTATTCGGTACTGAGAAACACAAGCCTCTGCATAGCTTAGACTGCTGTCTTAACTGATTTTATGAGAATCACCTCAAGGTATTTTGCTGCAGACTATTTGCTGTATTTCTTTGTTATCCATTCTTCTCTTACTAATGTTCATTAGAGCTCCCATTTGGGTTTTGAAGTGATCTCACTGTGTTTTGTGCTGTTCTCAATCTTATATATGTTTCTTTTAAATCTTTTATTTTCTTGTAAACTTTTTATTATTTTTCCTGAAAAGAAAAAAATACAGTTCTAGATTAAGTGCATTTTCTGTGAATCTTCCTAGATAGGCATCTATATCTCCATTTTTTATGGTCTGTACAATTTCTAAGCAATCCTGTATAGTCATGCGTTTCACTGAAGTATTGTTCTCTGAATTTCTAAAGGGCTTCTCTGCCACTTAATCAGCATTACTTGGCATCTTCATTTTAGAAACAGGACATTTTGTGAGACCAGTTTTCTTTTATTTTACAATAACTCAAATCATACTAATTCCTGGGACTAGGAAAGGTTCTATGTGGTTTCTATTCTTTCTGCTTTCAGATCTTTCCTCTGCTCCTTGATTCTTCATCTAGGAATATCTATTTTGTTAACTGCTTCTGAGACTAAATGAAGAGATAGACTGCGGCTATAGACTGAGATCATGCTATTAAACATACCAAGGTCTGAGGCTAGCAAGCAGGCATGGACCATTTCACATCCTCCTAGGTTTTTCTCTTGCCCTCCAAAATAAATACATTAATAAATCTATCTCTTGAAAATGGACTCTGATCTGAGCTAGCTCTTCATCTGCATTATATAACTCGGGATCAAGCTGTTGGTGCAGGGCTGAAACTTCTGTGGTATCACTCTAATAATATAATGATACAGACAAGGTCAAGTATCTGAAAAGTTTTCTAAGTTTTCTCCTTTACTAGCATAGATAGCACATGCCATCATATACAGGGCTTGTCTTTTGCCTCTTCCAGAACTTTTGCTCCTATGGAATGGTCTTGATGACATAATCATTTTTGCTGTGCTGTGATATCAGCATTTATATTGTGGATGGACAGTCTGGTTACATTTTTAAAGGTTTATTATTGAACTACAACAACACAAACCTTTCATATATTTGTTGTTTAAATAACAGAAACAATTGTTTTCTATTCTTATTTGCTGATTTGCATGATTTTGCAAATCTTTACAGGTAGAAAGTGATGTTTTAAAAACTGCTCTAAAATCTCATACTTTTAAAAAATATTATAAAAGCATATATGAAATAATGAGTTTTTTTAAAATATCTGTTTGAATTTGAGAAGATATAGCTCTATATCTGAAAAATAAATGTTAGCTAAGTGTATGAATATTATAAATCCATTGAGAATTTCATGAAAAATATATTTTCAAAAATCTATTTGCAAAAATACATCAGAGTTCAACTGAAAAGTCATAAATAAAGTGTTTAAAAAGTATGAAGGCTCCAGGCAAAAAAAAGTCAATATAAAATTTACAGTTTTGTACATCAAAGCAAAGTGTCCTAAATATAACAATAGGACAGTAAGATGTTGTGCTGACTTTCTGAATAGTGCGGTTCAATGAAGAATGTTTCGCCCTTTGAACTTAGAGGTTTTCACTTATCTTTATCCATCCATGATAGTTTCAACATGCATATTGATGTTATAGTTCTGTAAAGATTTTAGCTGACATAAGACTAAATTTAATCTTCAGAACTGACAGTTAGCTAATGCTTTATATATTTGTTCCAGGCCTAAATAGAAAAACAGTGCCAAATTTCAAAATATTGAAATTTTCCATATTTCTTGCAAACTTTTTGACTTGCATTCTTACGATCAGACTTTATATCTCCAATCAGTCTCGCAGCATGTTTCAAAAGCAACCCACATGGCTGCATTTGCAATCATATCTAAAGACAGCCAATAATCTGACCTGGCTTGAACTATGTCAAATGTTTCTCTCCGTTACTTTCCCTACCCACAATATGAATGTGGGATTTCAAGATTCAGGAATGTCAATTCCTGATAGAATCAAAGCTCTTTCTATCAGTCTTTTTAAGTGGCATAGCAACCAAAACAAACCTCTTTCAAACATATACAAATTCCTGAAACTGAAGCTCTATAGATAATTGGGGTTTATGAGTTGCTCTCATCTCTGAGAAAGAATTACTGAATGACTACTGGAAATCAATTACTTTCAAAATATAAACTATTTTTCAGTAAAAAATTGTGTATGCAATTGAGGTATTACTTACTTTGTCTCCATTTTGTAATAAGAAAATTTGATGCCCTGCTACACACGTCACAGTTCAACATCAATGTACATCAACTTTATAGTACACAAAACTTTCCCTGCTAGGAAAGTGCCTTTGTGAAAATGTCTACTCATCATTTTTGGATTCAGTCTGTTCTCTGTAAGAATAATTACTTCAGCCATCGGCCCTTTTGCTCCTGCCAGGACCAGTTGAACATTACAGAACACTGTGATCCACGGTTCTGGAGAGTTCTCATAAATCCAGTGTCATTGGCCTGAAAGTCTGTGCTGTGTATGCACACAAAAGAAGATAATGAATAGTCATAAATGTTCATCAAAGAACACTTGAGTAAAGAATTACTTCAATTTGTATGTGTGTCAAAATAACCTCTTTGCTGTATGCCAGACTCAATCTCCTTCAAACCCGATATCTTGTCTTGAACAACACACATTGCATGCATATTCTCAGATGTTATGCTGCTGGTGCAACACTTTCTATCTAGCAGGTGTCTGACTAATGAAAAGACATTTAGAACAGATGCAGACCAGCATTTACATCTGCAGGCTTCATTCCTGAGAACAAATCTTTAAAAATAGATTACGCCTTCTTCTTTATATCACCTCATATATCACATGTAGGAGGCTTCTAGCTGTCATAGATGTTAGGAGTTTATAGTCTTAGATATTTTGCACAGACACAGGAAGGCATGTTAGATCATTACAGGGTCAGCTTTTGACTAAATTGAAGCTTTATTGTCATTTATCTCATTTCATTCATTGGTCATTTCATTCATTGGTCACAATGACTTTAATCATAACATTCAAAGAAAGGTGGTTCTTCTTGCTAGCTTTCTGAGAAAATGAATATATTAGAAACGCTATTTTAAATTCTCTCTTCTGATTTATTCTTCTGAGAACTCCAGACTATTACTTCTTACATATCATTTCTGTAAGAGAGTTAATTAAAAGCAAAATAATGTTCATTGACATTTTTTCTTCTCAAAAGAAAAAAAAAAAAAAAGAGAGAAGAAAAAAAGAAAAAAAAAAAAAAAATTATGAAAAAAAAAAAAAAAAAAAAAAAAAAAAAAGATGAAAAACTATCCAAACACTGTTTTAGGGAATTCAAATTCTCTGAGCATTTCAGACTGATTTACTGCTAAGGTCTATCTGGAAAATCACAATTTATTTTTTTTAAATTTTCAATAAATCTGTATCATTTTAGCATTCATATTAAGATAGATCTGTTGTTTGCTGTAGCCTTTTTAAGTCCACTGATGTGTATACTTCTTTTATAGTGTGAAGCATATGATGAAATTGAGATTGTATAATGAAGGATAAAATAAAATACAAAAAAATAAAATAAGATTTTTTCTTTTGTCATTTTTCTTACAATGGTAATATACAGATACTGTACAAGAAACATGTACATATATTCTCATGTATATTCTCATATATATATCTTAATATATACAGAGCCTTTCTTTTTGATTACTTAAATCTGAAAATACAGTAGTACCATTGGAAGTATTTAAAGGGAGATTAATTCCTCATCATTGCACATATGTAACAACAGAGTGGGCAGGATTAAAAAAAGTGAAAAAGAGGAGAGCAGCCTGATAAGAAAGATATCTGGAGAAAGTTAATTAAAAATGTACGGACATAAGGAAAAATATAGACATGAAAGCCAGGCTAAAGATGCTCCTGACAAATCTCACAAATGAAAACTTTGATTTTACTTTGTACTGGTTTACTTTGATTGACTAAGGTTCATTATGGAATGTTATGTAACATCAGCTACCATACTTTACATTGAATGCAATGAGACATATTTCTGCAATAATAGAAATGACATAAGTGGTTTCTGTCTCTATTTTTTTTTCATGGAGTTTAGGTATGTCCTCTGTATCATCCATCTTTTTGGTATAGCATGGCACTGTTAGAAAAGTTATCTGATTTATTCAGTGTTAAACTGCATTTTTCAGTTCTTACATAAATATCAGTAAAAACCATCCTTGGAACAGAATCACTTACAACAGGATGTGATTCAGTCCAATTCAATATCATTTAAGTCACAATTCCTCCTATTCACTGCACAAGATCTGATCCATGTTTGTATGAACAAAGAGTTTTATTGCCTTTTTTCTCGTCTTTTTTTTTTCCATTCACATAGGCATATGACATGTATCACCTGCTTCTGCTTTCAGATGTACTACTTCCTACTATTACTACCACTCTTCTCATCTTCTACAGGGTTAAATAAAGTCCATATATAACACTATTGTCAGCTATGTCTAACTCACGTTAACTTATTCAGTCAGTGATTGTACTGTTATTACTTTAGTCCTATAAGAGAATTTTTGAGAGCATGAAGAAGAATACACTTTATGGCATGCCTCTTGTGTGCAATGTAGGACCTTGTATGATAGTCCTACACTAAAGTCAGAGACCTACATCTTTGTGGCACAAAGTAGTATTAAATAGGACATTTAACTCAGGTCCTCATGATTTCCTCTGTCTCTTTGTTCTTGCCTTCAGCTAACAACAGTAAACACCTCCACACTGTAAGTGCCCTGTGCTTCTACAGGGAAATAGAATGCAGAGTTGCATGAGAAACTATCCATGATGGTGTGATTGCCATAGAAGGAAAATAGGTAATGCCAAATTATGATTGTTTATGAAAAATGTGTTAATGAAAGAATAACCAGGAAGACTGAGGTTTGCTAGGGGATGAAACAAAGAAGCAAGGCTGCTTTAACAACACCTACCAAGTTAATACAGAAAGCATGAATAGGAATCCTGATGAGGAGCCATGAGTCCAGTCAGCTTTGTAGCAGCCTGTCTGTTCAGATTAGTCTTATTTGTCAGTTGTTTATAATAAATCTCCAACTAAGCTGAAAAGTCTCAGTTACCATTTCATCAAATAGTCATTTATATATTCCAACACTTAAGGAAGCATATACACAGAAGCTTTGAAAAGCATGATATCTAATAAGCAGTCTACATATTCAACATCAAATAGCTAGGAGAAAGACAACTACCTAGTTTCTACATAGCTTCTTTCACCTACGTACTGTACTTCATTGTGTGACATAGCTAGATTCTTAAACTTGGTCAATATTTGAAACCTAGTCATTGCACTGGAAATAGTATAGATGATTGATGAATTTTCTGAACTAAAGCATTGTTCACATGCTGTTTCAGTGCTACTCTACTTGACCAGTGCATTTATATGAAAAAAGCAACATACACATTGTATATTTGATTATATTTGATTTCTTGTCCATTAGGTAATGCTATGAGATATCGTAAGTCTATTTCACAAAGTAGATTGTTTTGGAGATAGTGGCAGTTTTAAATATGATCCAATTATTTAATAACTATTTTTTACATGAACTCCTACCTTTAAAAATAATATATATGGAAAATTTTAGTCATCTTTCGGGGAAAGGTTACAATTCTAAAAATATCTCTGAAATATTTTAAAGTTGAAAGAGTATGTTCTTTTTCATAGAGATATGGATACTATATTGGTGTAGTCAATGGAGATGATGCCAATCTGAAAACATAACCTACATTTTTCTATAAGAAATGGAATTTGATTGCAAGCCTGGGTAAGTGGAATTCTATCTAAAGGAGTAGATTTATCCTGTTTTTAACATAAGGAGAATTAACTTCACCTTTTCTATTCATGCGTGCCATAGTGGACTCACATTTCATAGTGCCCTGTTTTAGCTATGTGTGATAGAACGGTTTCTGTCATTGAACTCCACTGAACTGTTAGACAAAAAACTCACTATACACCTAGGTAAAAAGAAAACTTCATCCACATGCTGATCCTCACTTAGATTCAGTCATATGACACAATCAACTTGTTAAGTAAACCACATATCTTCCCACCGAAGTCACATCTATCAAACTACTAGTACCCTCTCTGAAGTGAGAAGTTACTCTCAAGGCATGACATTCACTCACTCAGCACTGCACCAATATAATTGCCATTTAAAAACTCTAAAAGTTTGAGGGATTTTTTTTGATCTTTCCTTTATTTGCAGGTTCTTTGTTAAAGCAAATACTTCTTATTTCTTATAAAAACATATAACCATACTAAAAAAATATCGAATGCTGAGATATCAAACTTCCAAGGCAGCAAAAATTCTAGGCATTAAAACTGCACATGCATATACATGTGCATACCTATAACTTCAGAAAAAAAAAAAAATTGCAATCCAGGACTGGTGAAAAGGAAGAAAATGTATGATTCTTGCCTGTAAACAAGTGAAATAACCCAGACAGGCATGACTAATGCTGAGATAAAACATTCATTCAATTAAAAGATTTAAGGAAGGAAAATTCCTTCATATCCTGTACCTGGTCCAAGTATTTTCTCTGTCTGTCTTGTTCCACTTGAGATTTCCCTTGTTTAGGGGCCCTCCAAAGCAGTCTGCCGCTTGCTAAAATGGAAAAAAAAAAAAAAAAGGATATTCCCAAAGAAACAGAGAGAATCTTTCTGCATTCCTAGCATGATTAATAAGTAATGTAACCCAGCAATCAAGGAGAGAAATTCTTAAGATTCGAACAGTGAGGTTACTGTTACCTTCAGACTTTGACAATCCCCCAAATCTAACAGGCAAGAAAACAAATAAAATCTCGAATAACAAAGCAAAAGTCAATACTTAGATATACACATTTTGTATGTTTTTACATAATCAAACCACTAAACAATTCATTCAAACAGCAAATTCATTTTTTTCTATGGCCTTGGGTCAAGATTTGTCAGTTAAAATTTATTTCTATTGTGCCTTCTGCTGAAAAAAGAGAAATGACAGAAAAAAAATGCAATATTTGATATTTCTCATGCTTTATGATATTGATATATCGCATAACTTTCATTTTTAAAAATCATGCTAAATTTCATGAACAAATGTTTAAATCATATTATTAGTTTAAATAATACTAGTAGTACCCCCCCAAAAAAAACCTAAATATAGTGTTGTAATAACAGATTCAAAGGAGCCAGATGCCACACTGTAGAGACTGCATTCTTCAAGTGGTGTTCAACAGCTGATTATACATACATGAATATGTCTGGGGAAATAATATAAGTACATGCCAAGCCATAAAATCTTTTTCTGACTGACATTTTGGCAATTACCAGTAGATGGCTGCAATTTCTAGTTGCTGAAATGGTTCACTCAGAACCACTGTGTTCTGAACAGCTGCTGAGAATGAGACAACCACTAGCATTATCTTGAAGACTCTTGCCGCTGGGCTTGATCATGTGATTGAAATTATCTGAAACAATAGAAATGTATAGACTGCTTCCATGTTATTCTCTACCTGTAGGATTTAGCAACATTTTTTAATAAACTCTACTTCTCAATGGTTATTCCCCTAATGTTTGCCACAAAGTCATTTTGCTATATAAAAAGCTGAAAAATGTGTATGATATTCTTAACACCTATCCTTCCTGACTAACTCTTCTAAGATGTCTTTTTTTCGTAGCTTAGATCAACGTACATATTGAATATGTTATGAACTTATACAGAATGAAATTTCTGTATTCTGAATGGTCAGTAATCTCCACTTTTTTAGTTAGGCTTTCCGGTTTATAATTCATACAAAGTCCAGTAGTATGTCATTAGCATACGTTAAAGATTCTTTGTAATACCAGTGTGAGCTGAAAGAATTTAGAAAGGTGATGGGGATTCTCCTGTTACATCCTAAACAATAGATTTGGATTATCCACTGTCTTATCCACTCTATGTCAATGTTCATTGGAGTTTGTCCTTCATATTGTTCTTGAAAACATAACTGATTTCATGCTTCACCTCAGAATCATGGTTTCTTAGTCCTGCAGTATATATGCATATCATCTCTTAGCCCTCTCTACACTGAATATCTAGCTTAAATGGGAAAATATGAATTGTTACATATACATTAGTTGATAATATTTTAATAATATTGAGATTTGATTTTTATCATTAAATTGTGTTATAATATTGAAAAGTAAAAACAAATATCTGCCCTATGCACTACATTACAAAGGAGACTGCAAAACAAGGCAGTGGTTCAGCCTTTCACAAACTTAGAGTGCCAGTTGGTGATTTTCACATAAAAAACAAAAATAAAAATACAAAAGCACACTCCCCTATAGCAAACTCTATTATTCCCTGATAATTTCTGCCCATAAAAGAAGACATTGAAAAACAAATCCTTTTTGCCTACAGTCTACAGATGCTGCCATAATAAAAATAAATGTCAGGACAGTCTTTGGTAAACTGTTAAAAAATTTAAAGCCACAAATTTGGCCTTAAAACCTTGCCTTTGTGACACTTCAATACCTTCTCTGTCTAGTCTGTAATTCTGCTATTAACATTAGAGAACTAGAAATCAGACTGGAACTTTGATTTAAGGAGTTGGAATGTTTAGAAGATTCTCTATGAAAGACTCAGCACTTGGAATAAGCTAAAGCTTCCCTATCAATTTCAAAAGTCAATTGTGAAGAATCTTGGAAAAAAAAGGGCAATGAATTTTGCAAGCTATTATATATGGGGAAGGTTATAATTGTGGTGACTCAGGAGTTAAAACTTCTGTTTAATTTTCTCTTGCTATTGGAACATGTGCCAAATACACCTGGAGCTTCGGAAAGTTTTCTAGGTTTTGCCTTATATTCTTATATTATTCTTATATTCGTCTCTTATCTTTCTTTTTCTTTTTTGGTTTTTAATTATATTTTTGTGGGTATTTTTTCTCATTTTTGTATGAATAAAATAATTAAATCAATTCAAATACTGAAGTAAATGGTATACAATACTGGGAACACAAATAGAATAGTTAAATACAAAGATACCTATGGAAGGAAAATAATTCTATTTCTTTTTTATATAGAACATTAATGGCAAACATACTACAGTGAAAATATAGTCACATTTCCAAGAGGAAAATCAGAATGATCCATTACTTTTTATTTTTAATCAGATATTAATAAATAATCTGTTATATTCTGTAAAAGTTTTCATTAGTTTCCTGTAACTTTATTTCCTTTCTCAAGGAATTACTGAGCAAGCAAGGTGACACTTGGTCTTATCCATCCCCCACAAATCCCTTGATTGCTTTTCAAAATATGCATGTTAATTATTCTACTAAGTGTAGAAAAAGTAGTCTGAAACATTGTTAAATGAACGATATGAAGATTTGAGGAGGCACAGTAGGTGGCTAAAGTGAGAAATAAAAATATCATGTTCCTGAAGCTCGCACTTTTTTAATATTCCCCTTCAAAGCTAGCAATGACGCCAAGATCATTCCAGTTTTATGATATAATTAATTGCTGTAATTTTAGACATTTCAACAGTGAACAAGCCCCTCATAGTATGCTAATGAGAAAGAGCCTGAAGGAGCTAAATATTTTGTTTTCATACAGTTTTGGAAAATATTTTAAGAGATGAGGGCATTGAATCATAGAATCATAGAATGTGTAAGGTTGGAAGGGACCTTAGAGGTCATCTAGTCCAACCCCCCTGCACACGCA
>JAUBOD010000982.1:1283423-1293749 GCA_032353885.1 Nothura maculosa | reverse complement strand
CCTTCTCTTCTCCAGGCTGAACAGGCCCAGCTCCCTCAGCCTTTCCTCATAGGGCAGATGTTCCAGGCCCCTGATCAGCCTGGTAGCCCTGCGCTGGACTCTCTCCAGCAGCTCCACATCCCTCTTGTACTGGGGAGCCCAAAACTGGGCACAGTACTCCAGGTGTGGCCTCACCAGGGCTGAGTAGAGGGGGGCGATCACCTCCCTTGACCTGCTGGAGACGCTCTTCTTAATGTACCCCAGGATCTCATTGGCCTTCTTGGCCACCAGGTCACACTGCTGTCTCATGGTCAACTTGTTGTCCACCATGACACCCAGGTCCCTCTCTGTGGGGTGATTTTCCTTCTAGGCTGATTTTCCTTCTAAATTTCAGCATAGAGAGTAAATTCTGGTTGTTACTCACAAACAAGCAACACCACCAAGTGCAAGATTATTTGTTATTTTAGATAACTGTTATACTGCTCCTCCTCTCCAACTGATCTACTCCAATCTGAATGTTTCTTGGTTCTGTTTCAATTAAATTCCTACAAAGAAAAAACTCTGCTTTAGCACAACACACTAGAGAGCAATTCAGGTTTTTTTTTCCAGTCACCAGAAGACTTTGAGAATGCTGTAGCTTCTCTGAATTTCCTCACTCCTCAGCTTGCTTTCTCATCTTTTTACTGGAAGAAATAGATGATAGTGGATTTATAAATATTTGATATGTGTGATTCAAATTTAAATATTTTGATGAGTATTATAGTATCTCTTACAGTATACTGTATACATTTTTATGCTTTCAAACAAGTTACAGAGACTCCAAAAGTCCAGAAGGGAAGAAGTAGGGTTTAATATTGATCTAAGATTATGAGTTTTGGAAAATTTTAAGCTTTTTTTCTTTCTGAGCAACTCATGATTTGGTGAGCTGCTATAGCTAGGTAAAACAGACTACTGCAAGATTTACTGGCTGGATGCACTTTTTTTTTTTTTTTTTTTTTTTTTCTCGTCACCTTCATATAAGGTAATTGTAAAGGTAATATTGTGAAAATGTGAGGTCAGATTCTCATCTGGCTCATATTTTTGCCTCTGAGCCAGCGCTAAGCCAGAAGTTTGGGGAATGTTGTGTCAAGCAGTATCCCATTCCAAGTAAAATATACCAAGTGCACTGCATTTACTACTCTGTAACTTTCTGTCATCAAAGCAGTCATTAACACAAAGTAACACTTGTTTACACATGGTTCTGTTCTGAAGGCCTCACTCATATACTTGTCTGATATATTTACTTGTGCCCACACCAAGGTGCTTGGGCAATGTGGTATTAAGAATTCACTCCCCCACACACACTTTATAATCACAGAAGTGATAGTTGACTCCAACTCTTGGTAGGTCAAGTGGAGAACCTTACAATTGCCATAACAGTGAAGAGGCAAGTTGTCTCTTAAGCAAATATTATCATCTCCATATCAAGATTTTTAGCATGAAGCAGTTATTTTCTCTAGTTCCAGTGGAGGACATAATGCTTTTTAGCTGGCAGGGATCTCAACAAAAATCTTGTTCAAGACTTAAGTGTGCCTGTCTATATAGCACAAGGGAGATTTAAGAGAGCAATATTGCAGAAAATAGGAACAGTAGCAGTTATTCATTATTAACCTGGTACTAACAAAGCAAGGATATTTTATCATTATATATCAAAAGGCAAGGGAAAAAAAAAAAAAGCCCCTTATCTTGCCACTTGCCTTTGGGTCCATTTTTGTGGTTACTCCAAATTACCAGGTATCTGTCTGAGATTTTAGGGATAGAGAGCTAAATTCTCAGTGAAAACTTACTGTGCAGGCACCATATGCTCCCAGTTCTACCATGCTTGGTGTTGGACATGTTGTTATTGTTTGTTCCATCTGCCTTTAGCACAAAAGGGAAATAAGTTTCTAAAAGACACATTTTATCTAGATCTAATGAGGGTGGACCCTGCTGTCTCCAAGGTAATAGAAACCTCTGTCTCTCTCAGCTTTCTTCACATGAAAAGAACTTTGTCAAATAGCATTACAAAATTAATACATCACTCTTTTACCCTACACTATCTTCTCCTTTTCTCGGAGCAAATATGAAATAACATGACACTAGTTGTCTTGTGCAAGGATGTTGCAGGGATGTGCCCACAACAATTTAACTTATCTGAGTGCATCTTTTATTCTTAGTTTTACTGTAAGCAGCTAATACTATTTACTAAAAGTAAATGGTATTTACTATAACAGCTAATATCACAGAATCATAGAATCTTCAAGGTTGGAAGGGAGCTCTAGAGATCATCTAGTCCAGCCTACCTGCTCTAGTGGGCACACCTAGAGCATGTGGCACAGGGTGGCATCCAGGCGGGTTTTGAAGACCTCCAGAGAAGGAGACTCCATAACCTCCCTGGGCAGCTTGTTCCACTGCACTGTCACCCTCACTGTAAAAAGTTCCTCCGCACCTGCAGATGGAACCTCCTGTGTTTCACCTTGCGCCTATTACCCCTTGTCCTATCACTGACCACCACTGAAAAAAGCTTGGTCACCTCTTCCTTACAATCTCCCTTCATGTATTTATACATGTTAATAAGATCACCTCTCAGCCTTCTCTTCTCCAAGCTGTACAGGCCCAATTCACTCAGTCTGTCCTTATAGGGGAGATGTTCCATTCCCTTAATCAACTTTGTAGCTCTCCGCTGGACCGGACCCTCTCTAGAAGCTCCACATCTCTCTAATACTAGAGAGCCCAGAACTGCACACAATATTCCAGGTGCGGCCTCACCAGAGCTGAGTAGAGGAGCAGAATGACCTTCCTTGATAGCAACACTCCTCCTGATGCAGACCAAGATCCCATTGGCCTTCTTGGCTATGAGGACACATTGCTGCCTCACGGTTAACTTGGTGTCAACCAGAACTCCCATGTCCCTCTCTGTGGAGCTGCTTTCCAGCAGGTTGACCCCTAATCTGTGCTGATGCCTGGGGTTATTCCTCTCAAGGTGCAGGACCCTGTGCTTGTCCTTGTTGAAGCTCATAAGGTTCCTCTCTGCCCAACTCTCCAGTCTGTTCAGGTCCCTCTGGATGGCAGCACAGCCCTCTGGAGTGTTGGCCACATATGATGATGTTATTCTTTATTAAATCATTAGAGATAGTAAGAAAATATCTTGTATCACAAACATCAAGTGAATTTTAAACATTGAATTAATTTCAATAGGCTTGAATTTTGATGTAGGTTTCTGTTTACAAAAACTAAGCAAATAAAGAATATATTCAAGCTGGAAGAGTGTAGAAAGACTAAAGTGTGGATGATCTGAACAAATGTAAATATTTTTCAAATCATTATTTCTATTTTGTGGGCAAAATTTAATTTGTTCTATCTCTCCGATAACACAGGCCACCATTGAATACTGTAAATACTTGCATAGCCTGCAGGGGAAGACTGGAAATTTTCAGTGCAGTAAGTATTTTCCATTTCAGATATCTAAGAAAGATTATAATTGACAACAGTTTCTTCATCTACAGAACTCTCATCTGTGATGTCAGTCTTCATTCAATATGCAACCAGACACAGAGTGAGACAGTTGTAGTTGAAATATTACCATTTCCTCATACCTTTAACCTTTATGTCTGCTTTACAGTGAAAGTAAACATCATCAAATGCTCATTTTTCTGTGGTTGTTCCAGAAGAGAATGATATAGAACATTTGGCTAAACAGGAGTCAGATGATGCCAGTAGTAGGGATTTAAAACAACCAGACTGCTTCTTAGTAACTCTATTTTGAGGACCTATTGCTTAAGATGATTCTGCTCTTATCTGAAACAGAAGTTTCTCTTGTGACCACATCAAGCAGAGTTTTGCTCTGCACTGATAATTCAGCATGTGTAGATTCTATTTCAAAGCACCTAGTTATCTGCTGTAATTTATTATTTTGAGTTCTAATAAATCTGTCTTCAGAGATAAGGTTTGTTTGGTGTCTTTTTGCATGTCTACTTAAAGTAAAAAGCAGATAGTCTAACCTCAAATCTTAGGTCAATAAGAGATACCTTAGCAGATAAAAGAAAACAGCCAACAAATCAACCAACCAGCCAACCAAACAACCAAAAACATGTTTTCCTCATTTTAGAATCTCCAAGTTGTGATCAGTTGAGGATGTTTTGATTAACAGCAAAAGATACACATATTTTTTCTCATCAGGAATAAAAACATTTCCTTTAAGATGTGAGCAACCGCTTTAAGATATTATCAAGTGTTTATATCTGAAATTAGCTCCAGCTATGGATGAAGAAAGTGTTACAAACATCAGTTTACACCTAATGAATATTGATCCACTACAGAGGCATTTGGGGGTAATACTGACTTTTGCTTTCTTCACAGAAATAATTTAAGGAGCATCATTTTACTTATAGCTCCATAAACTAGAACATTTCTGACAGATGTGACTTCTGTAACAAAATTAAGTCTTGCAACTTTTTTGTAGGACAATGTATGCTCATATCAGTAATATTATCATCAGAAAAATTCAAGCAGACCTTTTTTTTTTTTTGTAATTTATGTTAGGAGATTATCAAGGATATATGAATTTACATTTAAAGTAGAGCTCATTAACCCATAAGATATTTCAAAACACAGGAAGAACAAACCATAAAATATGAAATCAGATGAGATGCAGCAATTCATCGGAAATTTATTTTTGCTTTATAGCCTAAATTAGTTTCCGTATAAGAGTCAGCTCTGCAAGGATAGCTGGTATGCATTTCCTTTAACATAAATTTACTGTTATCATTTTAGATCTCTGTATTGTCCTACTCTCCCTTCCTCCCCCCACAAATGCAAATGGCAATATATACATAGTATATATACTTTATATATACTATAATATAGAATCATAGAATCATAGAATGTGTAAGGTTGGAAGGGACCTTAGAGGTCATCTAGTCCAACCCCCCTGCACATGCAGGGTCACCTAGAGCACATGGCTCAGGGCTGCATCCAGGCGGGTTTTAAAGATCTCCAAAGCAGGAGACTGCACAACCTCTCTGGGCAGCCTGTTCCCAGAGAGGAATAGATATAAAAGAAATAAATATCTGTAAATATTTTGTAATTGAATATAAAGGGAGTGATCCCTTTCCAAAAAGTGAAAAAAAAAAATAAACACAAAAAACCACACAGCTTATAAGCAGAAAAAAGACTAAAGAGTAAGAAGAAAAATAATAGCTATCTAATAGCTGCTCTAGACTTGCTGTAATAGGATCCACTCAACACAAGAAAATATGAATTAATTTTGCATTTAGCTTATAGTGAAAAGATATTTAAAATGTAGAAAAACAAAATGTTCAGGAGTTATATTTTTGTCATATTAAAAACCATCACTTTCAGTCACAAGATTCACAAAAATGTAGAGTATCTTTAATATCATAAAATATCATAAAATATCATAAAATATTAATCTATCTTTTACTATAAACCCAAGAAATCTCAAGGATCACAGTTCTTAAATGGTGAACTATCGATTCCAAATAGATTATAGATTATAAATCCAAAACTGTGTCATCCTCAACCTGATAGTCTGTCATAAGGTTCTGATTTTTCCCATTATTTATTTTTTATGTCACTTTTGACACAAACTATTTTCCTATTTTTTTCTGCACGATAAGTGAAGATAGAACAATAATTCCAATAATCTCTCTACTTTTCAGGCTTCTTTTGCCACATGCAAGAATAATTCATAAGAATTATTCATAAGAAGTAGTATCAGCACTAATAAGATAATTGGACTAACAGCATAGTGTCTTCCTTAAATTTTTTACTAGTCAGACAGTTATCAAACAAATGAGGATATATTGTCCTCAGCAATTTCTTGGGAAGGTCTAGTAAGATGCTTTTTTTTTGCTGACCTTCTTATATTTTTTTTCTGTTTTTTCCCCTTTTGGATTTTATACTCTTTCCTGACAGTATTTTTCTTCAAAGTCTTGAGTTGTTATAAATCTTGATCGTTTCACTTTGTTGTATGTTTTTACTCTCTTTATCTTGCAAGGCCATGGATTACATTCTATCTTGCAGCTTTATAACACTTTTTCTCAGTAAAGATAATCCAACATAACACATCTGTCCTGCATCAGAGTAACCTCAGGTCATAGACAACTGAACCCTAGGGACTGTAAGTTAGATAGAAGTCAAATCAAATCTCACTGGTTGTAAGTAATTCTTCTAATGATTAAAGATGAAAGTAAGGGCAGATAATCTCTCATGGACTTTTTAAGCACATGATATTAAAAGCAATTATCAGGTTGTGATAAGACTTTGTCTTCTACCCCACTACCAAGCCAATTTCAAAGAAATCCAAAAATATACTAAGTATGGTCTTAATATTGCAAACAAGAATATTGTACGAAAACATGGTGTTGTGCTCAAATTAAAACTGGAAGAAAATTGGTAAGTAATCAAAGTCCTAATTAGATTCTAACACATGCTATCAAAATGTATGGATACATGTTCTAGTACAATAGAAAGGTGATGAAATCTTGTCATTCTGTGACCTTTTTGAGGTCATAACAAATTCTGGCATCTACAGAAAACATAAGTTTGTTTAAAGAGAATGTAAAGTGAGAGAAAACTGACTTTAAAACTCATCCCTCAGAATTAACCTTATTGTGCTTCATAGATACATAACAAAAAATCCATTTTTGCAAAAGGTTTATATTACAATTTCTAAAGGTAACATAATTGATTTTGAAGCAAGCAGCTATGTCATTTGGGAAAACAGCTAAGACTTTCTAAATCCTTGTTCAAAGCTCTTTGAATTGACAACACAATTGGGATTAATTGAAAGGTCAGGTAGGATACGAGTAGAGACATACTTAATGGAACATAACAGGATTACTTTAGTTTGCCTTCATTCTGAGAGTCAGCAAAATTAGATTTTTTTCCCCCCATTTTAAAATACACTCCTAAGGTAAATAATATTCCTTTAGATAGAATGGCAGAAATGTTTCAGTGACAAAAAATAATGTTAGCCAAATTCAACTCTTCCTTATTATTGGAATAATTTCTGTTTTTTTGTCTTCCTCCAGTTTTCCATATAATTTGAAGTAGATATTCCTTATAAGTTCTTCAAAGATTGTGTGGTAACTTGAAAACATCGATCACCTAAAGAGTGTATGTCATAATTTTGTCCTATGCAATTTTCAAGCTCCAGAACCTATTAATTGGGTATAATTTCATTCTTGTAAATTTGATGTATTCCCAGAGCTCTGAAGAATTCACAGATGTTGCCATACTTGTGGATCCTGGCACTTTCATCTAGATTCCATGAATTCATTTAATATTTGGAGGTTACTTTTGGAATATTAAAAATATTCTATTTGTGACATATTGTGTCATTTTAAAATTTCTTTTTTTTAGACTATAGGATCTTTTTATCTGATCCCTTTGTGATGAACCGATCCCTTTTTAGAGGAGATTTAAGGGACAGGAGCATTTATTGTATGAGCAAAAACTAATTTGGGCCTGTTTTCTCTGGTGAAGAGAAGGTTGAGGGGGAATCTTATCAACATGTACAAATATCCGAGGGGAGAATGGAGGGAGCAAGGGGCCAAACTGTTCTGTTTCAGGAGGTGATAGGATAAGGGGCAATGGATCTAAGTTGAAATATAGGAAGTTCCATCTGCATGTGAGGAAGAACTTTTTCACTGCGAAGGTGACAAAGCCCTGGAACAGGCTACTCAGATTGGCTATGGAGTCTCCTTCTTTGGAGGTCTTCCAAACTTGCCTACATACCATCCTTTGCCACTTGCTCTTGGTGTCCCTGCTGGAGCAGGGAGGTTGGACTAGATGATCTCTAGATCCTTAACCTTAACAATTCTTTGATTCTGAGATGCCAACTCATCCTGTTTTACTTATCTAACTTGTAAAAGTGTGATTTTATTTACCTTTCACAGGCAAATTGAAAGCTACCTTTTCTGTGGAAAAGAAGTAGAAATCCAATCCCTACTGAATATCTGTAGAAACATTCTTGGAGACTCTGATCACAAATAGCAATTCTTTCTCGTCTAGCTCCCTGCCCTACACAGAAATTCCTCTTTGATATTTCTTAAGATTGAAGCAGAGTGTGTGTTTATAAGGCACTCAAATTTTAATTTAGTGGCAAGCACAGTTAATGACTTTTTAATACAGACTACCTTTAGTGACAATTAATAGAAAGATGACTAATTAATCAGATTAACGTATGTAGAAATGAAAAGAAACCAAATGCTTAGATAAAAGTCTTTATCTCAATACCTCTCCTCATTTATCTACTGAAATTTTGATATGTTTTATTAGCTTTATCCTTACTCCTTATCCTTGTGTGCAAACACATACATGTGAACACAAACATATAAACACATACAGGACAAATATGAATGATAAAAAACAGGAAATGGTTTGTCAGCTACTGTTTCATCTTCTTATTTGAGCCTTCATAGCTCTTGAGAGATCAGCTCTGTGAATGAATATATTATTTTATAATGGCATCTATTTAACACTGAGCTATGGCTATACTCTTGCATTTCCTTCTAGGAGAAATCTTTCTCATTTCTTCATATACTTTATCTTTGCACGTTTAAACATTTATAGAAAATGTATTGTGCATTTCTTCATCCTCTTAGAAAGAACACAGATAGAAACAAACACAGGTGTCTTCAAGCAGCTGAATTTAACATTTAGACAATACTGTATTTTCTCATTCTTATTGTTTGGACAGGGAATCATTAAAAAAAAAGAATTATTTCTGATCATGACCTATAATAGTAGAAGCTAATATTTCTATGACTTAGCTTATTTACCATTATGAGTAGTATAGTATTCACACAACAGTGTACTCAATCTTGTTTCTTGCTTAAAGGTAGTAAGCTGAATAAAATAAGACATCAGTCTTATGGAATTTAGAGTACTGTAAGTGTGCATGACAAAGCTAACAATAAATAAACAGAAAATGTTTCAAATCTTAAGAGCTGTGATGCATAATGTATGTTTAGCTCAGAAGATTCTGAATTAAAACTTCCAGCATTAACATAAATCTGCTTAGCGCAGATAGAATAGCGCAGAAAGAATAAAACTTTTCAAATCTCAGGACTTCCTAACACTTGGTTGGATATATATTAACATTGTTTGCTATTTTAAATGTTCTAGAATAACAGACTTCACAGATTTTTTACCACCTTTTTCAAAGCTCTAATAGAATGAGGAAAAATCCCACTGAATGAAAACTAGAACTATGAAATCTTCCACAGAACAGTATCTAATTTACCTACAAGGGAGAATTCCTTATTCCTGAATAGTTGACATATGCTTCCAAAAAAAAAAAAAAAAAAAAGGTGAATACAGAAAGAAGAACACAGGCAAAAAGAAACAGAAAGAGCTGAAGTAATCCTTCCTAGCATTACAACACAAGAATTGTGTTGGTCTTGTCACTGTTAGTCTTGTTATTCAACAATCAAACAATTCATAAAGCTATTTAGGGTTGTCTGCTGGTATCCCGTTCTCCACTACTCACACAACATTTATTCAAATAAATAGGCTATCCTGCATGCCAGAATAGGTCCAGAACCCTGAAGCATCTATATTCTTAAACTTAAGCTAGATCAGTTAATTAATACATATTAGTTTGCCTACTTAATGCAAACAGGTGAACACTATGCCTTTCTTTCTGGGCCTCAGAATTATAAGATTTCTATTACATTCAATAAAGTCTGAGATGTGGACATATCCTAGCATCTTAGCCTTTTTTTTTTCTGCTAAATAATCAAGCTTGTTTTTGCTAATAATCAAGCCTTTGTGGGCTGCGGAGAAGATGGAAAGTTACTGGCTGAAGAACATCAGTAAGCTGGAATCAGATCCTACATGTTCCGAGGGTTATTTCCTTAATGCAAGTTGAATCCTCAGCAGGAGAACTAGAGAACAAATCTCACTCATTGGGATGAGAAGAAATGAACTACTAGCTGTTCTCCATGTAATACAGGTGGGCTGGAGGCATCAGGCTGTGGGAATGGAGAATTGGCACCTTGACAGCCACCTGTTCTCAAACTGAAAATGATCTTAAGCATGATTCTTATCTACAAGTTTGTATACTCTGGATTTTGTCCATATATCCTTGTTGGTATTTCCTATTATCCAATTTAAAATCTTAGCTTATTGGCCTCTGTAAAACTAGTTTTTGAATACTTCATTTACCCATGCATTATGTTTTTCAGGTGGCATAGCTAATCTCAGGTGGCATAGCACGTGCGGCTACAGGGCCATGATCTCATTGCAATCACTGAGACATGGTGGGACAGCTCCCATGATTGGAATGTGTCCATGGAGGGC
>JAUBOD010000982.1:1247303-1261431 GCA_032353885.1 Nothura maculosa | reverse complement strand
ATGTCAACATACACACACATATATCTATCATATATATTAATATATACCATGTATTTTGCATGATTAGATGTTTTAAACAGTGTAAGTAGGAAATCTATGCAATTTTATTATAGTTTATAGATTTATGAACCTATATAGTTCTACAATTTATAGACTGGTAGCTTAGATTATCTTGTTCTGAATTCTATATATACATATACATATATACATATATATATATACACACACATACACACACATTCACACACACACACAGATTTTTTTTTTCAAAGGAGAATTACATTCTCTAGCAGAATAGGTACTAAATCTCACATAAGCTCTCTTAAATTAAAATCATAATATAAAAATATGTATTTTAGCCTCCTCCTCCCCCTCTATATTTATCTACAAGTTATGGAATGTTACCAAGCATATTTCTGATGTATTGTAAAATGGATATACTTTGAATTATTTCTATTCTCCAAAGATAAGAAATGGTACCTGCTAGATAAAAACAAAACAAAACTGCCTTTTCTGTCATATATTAAATTGATTGTATTTAACCACATTTAATTTGCATAGTTAATTTTTTTTTGCTTATTACAATAATACACAACAAGAGGCTGTGTAACATACTTCAATTATATCATGTATGTGTAGTTAAATCATCTCCAATCATTTAAATTCGGGTGAAAGCTATTTGCCTTCTGAAGGATTGTTTATTCTAATCTTTCTATCCATCTATCTATCTGTTATTATCTGCACAAGCTCATGTGAATATTCTGTGTTATTTTCAAAGTTGCTTTCCAAATACTTTTTTTTCAGATTGCATTTCTCTTTGTGGTAGTATCTTTCTTAATTATCAGGAAAGCAGGGCAAAAAATGACAGAGCGTATGGATATATTTAAGATTATTAGATGTGACTAACTGTTCTATATTTTCAATGCTCACTGAACTACACGCTGAAGGAATAGTAAAAAAAGATATTAATAAAGGCACAATACTGTTTTTCGTACAGTTCAGATACTACTCATGGTATATCAGTATATAATGACACAGATGACACAATTTTAATTACATTAAAATGTTGTGTGGTATGTAGAAAAAGAAGACTACACCCCCCAAATATTTATGTATCTTTTGAACAGAAATTATACAGTTATTTTACTTGTTTCAGTGGAACTTACATTCAATCTACCATAGCTTTTGTGGCCTAAAAGGATATATCACCAAAACAGCAGAAGTATAATTTTAAGGTGATTGTAAAACTGCCTAAAAATTCTAATGCTTTATAGAATGCTTTCATTGACAATCCAGGGATATATTAGCTGTTCTCTTGATCATGAGTCCAGTACTTCCATTTCAAATCTGAGTCTGCCAGTTGGAAGGTGGTCTTGGAAGTGCTGTAATAGCATGATGAAATATGTGATGTAATTTTGCTGAAATGTGAAATTTTGATAGATGATAGAAATTTTGAGCAGGTAGAGAGTTGTCTTCTCTAAAGGTCAAGTAATCGAAGTCAAGATTTGTGGTTGCTAAAACTGAGAACATTGCTGTGAACCAAGGCTGTGAAAACTATGTTGCCATACAGCTCCTGCTCATGTCCTCTTCTGAGGCCAAGCTATTTCTGCATCCATGCAATGGAGGATGTGGGAAAGAATTGCCAGAGGTACCAAGAAAACAAGATGACTGCAGTATTTCTTCTAAGAGAAATTATCCCTGGAAGACTCACAAAGGAGGCCTGGAACAGACTGCCCAGGGAGGTTATGGAGTCTCCTTCTCTGGAGGTCTTCAAAACCCTCTTGGATGCCACCCTGTGCCGAGTGCTTTAGGTGTCCTTGCTCAAGAAGGGAGGTTGAACTAGATGATATCTAGAGGTCCCTTCCAACCTTAACCATTCTGTGATTCTGTATGAGGCATTTGGAAAGAGTCCATGGCTAAAGAGATTTTAAGTGTCCTAGTAGCTAAGAAACAGAGTATCGCTGACTTGGTTGCTTTCTATTATGAAATCTTTCAACAGTATTATTTTAGAAATTGAGGTAAAAGCTTCTCTGATCTGTATACAGCAATCTTGCCCATTCCTAGCTATACTAATTTATTTACATATAAGTAAGAATAACTGTGAAGATTATTTCCTATGACTTGATAGTGAGTGTGCATGTGCAGTTTGGAAGGTCCTGAATTCATCTTGTGGATGCTTTTGTTTTTTCTCTAGAGTTTGATGCAAAAGGTAATTAAATAGCAGATTTCAAACTGCACACATCAGATTTTGACATAAAGAAAGGAAAATAATGTTATTAATACGAAATAATGTCATTATGTTCAGAGAGTGTGGATTGCAGTCTCCTTGATTTTCATTAACAGTCCACTAGAATAATTGAAGCAGATACTTCTCCATTCAGAAAATATTTTTCTGTGTTGGCCAGAATGAGCAGCTCATAAATAGAACTGTACATTACCATGAACCACCTATAACCTAAGCTGGCTGTGAGCAATTTTTTGATGTTCGAGTGTCTGCAGAAGAATAAAGAACCTCTGACAAGATTTTGCTTTGAGGACTTAGATGCTATGTTTTTTCTCGAAAAATGCTACCATGCTCTGGCAGACTCTTTTACAAGACCTTGACCTCTTTGGAGAGTTAACTTGTGAGATAAATTCAAATGAAGCAACCATATCTTTCTTCCCGCCAGCACAGATAAGTCATCTCATCTCTAAAACTCAGACTAAGGTCAAAAGAGAAGAATACCAAACCGCCTATATTATCAGTTCAAGGACATTTCCTTGCCACTATCAATTCCCTATCAATCATGGTGCATTTCTGAGGATTACACTATTTTAGTCTGTCATGCTCAAGATTCTGTTTTGGTCACATCTTGAGTCATCCCATGCACTCAAATTACCTACAAATTAGTCAGACTGTCAACTTTAGGTAAAAGAAAATAACAATATAACAATCCTCTAAAGCCTAATAAATCCACTCTTGATCTATAACCTCTAATCTTAATTTGTTGACTTCTGATAATGTTCTAGCTCTCCTTTGCACATATTATTCCAGTAGTGGTGAAGTGAAAAATGAGTTCTACACAGTCCTGAAGAGTTTTTGAGAATACAAATGGAGTAGAGTATTCATAACAGAAATCATTGAAATCCAGCTTATTCTTGGTTCTGGACATTTCAGAACATAAAAAAAAAGAAAACAATGTCAATGTAACAGCTGAATCCTCTGATTAGAAAATAAATTTCTGGGCAAAATCTCTTGATTTTTTTAAATTAGAATTTTCTCTGGAATATCAAGATTTTTGTCAGAATTTTTAGTCAAATTGTTTTCATGCGCATTACCAAATATCTGAAAGAAATAGGGTAGTTTCACAAAAATCAGCAGCAATATCAAATTTATATTAACAAGCTGGTCTTACGACGAGAAATCAAGTAAGGAAACACAATATTAAAATAATTAAAAGAGTTAAAATATAAGGCATAAACATTCTCTGTGTGCTGACGGGACAGAAGAAATTCCCTAGGGTCACTTCTCCATTCTTTAAGGTATAAGCTCCCTTATTTCTATTACTTTCCCTTTAAAACCATTTAAATTGTTTACAAGAATTATAGTTTTGGTCCAGGAATTTTGAAGGCAGAGTCTCTGAAACTTATAATGGTATCATGCAAAGACTGGCACATAGCTAATATATTTTGGACTGAAAGAGAAATTTCAATAGGTATTTCAGAAGCAGGATAATAATAAAACCCCTAACCACCATACATTTAAAATCCCTAAACACCATACATTTAAATCACATGATATTAATGTACTCTATTAAACATGTTATAAAAATCTATAACTTGAAATACCACTGAACAAAAAAAGTAAGAAGCTGCAAGAAGAAAAAAAAAACATTAATTTATTCTTTTCTTAGTCTATATGTTAATCGTCTATATATTAATCACTCACACTTCATCCACCTCCTGTATCTGAAATGAAATTATTTCTTTACTCTCATTTTCTGTGACTATTTTTCCTTAATCTCTTCATCTTTAATCCAAATGATACAATATCTTTCTTAAAGGTATTCCCAAACTAAGGATAATAAGTGATCTTAAAGATTAACTCCCATCTGTAAAAGCTATATTTTGATATAGCATATCATATGTCTGAATTGACATACAGAATTTATTAGTGGTTTGAAACAGCAGCTAATTTTTTCTTTCTCATATAATGGTGTTTTAGTCTTACATTTTATTTCTGAAGACCTGCTTCACTCCCCCAGTCATCAGTATGCTGCACTTTAAATTCCAAGTCCTTTTCGTGCCCAGAAATGTAGCTCCTTTCAAACACAATCTATTCCTCACTCTTACCCTAGTCCTAAAATTTCAGTTCTAGATGTGTGGAGGTAGAAAATTGATGTAACTAAGTGTCAAGCTTCCCAAATCAAACATCCCAATTCCTTTTAGTAGAAACTCTATAACAACCCCCTCTTCTCTTCCTCAGGATTTCTTAGAATACATAAACTGTTCCATAATAACTAAACATGTTCCATCTGGTCTGGAACTACGGCCAATTAAAACATCCGCATGACAAATCCACTAGGTGCAGGGCTTATAATAGAAATGCTGATGGATCACTCAAATGAAATGCAGACTAAATCTCTGTTTGAATACAGATATTACTGAGAATGAGAACATTGTCATCATAAAATAGATAACTTGTTATTAACTCAATATCAACCTTGTTGCTTTTTTTTTTCTTTCTGAAACAGACCTTGTAACATATTTTTAAGTAGATTTCCAGGCCTTTCATAACTAAACATTAACTGATAGACATTGAAGGAAGTAATTGACTTTACTAGGGTCTAGATCAGGCTCTGAAGTCATACATTCCTCATGTTCGTGAGAACAGAAGGTTAAAAACAAACCACTAAATAAAACCTCCTATTTAAACATAATCCTAAACTTTAAAAAAGTGGTAATAGTTGTGGTCAGGAGAGAGAAAATCAAAAACACTTATTTATGTGTACCATAACTGAAAAATTGTAGTTACATTATGTATGACCTTGCTAAAGATATTGGAAAGAGCAAAAATATTCAACAGCAGTGAGATCTAAAGTAGATCTTCAGAAGTCTTCTGGAGTTATATATAATATATATATATTCCTCTTTACCTCCTGAACTTTATAAACTATATATAAACCTAAGCTGTTATTTCAAGTTTCATATGCATAAATAGATCTCATACAGTTAGAAAAAAAAAAAACAGAACTGGGAAGACATGCTAGAACAATAAATTTAATCAAATAAACAGTTAAGAAACATTGACTTCTTGTTGGTTCACAAATTGTTCATGAGTACCTTAGAATATTTGAGATTGTTTTCCTAATTACACACTGAGTAATGCTGTCAAATAACTTCTAGACTATAAATGACTCATAAGTAGCTCTACAATTAACTAGTGGTCAAAATTTGAAATACACTAGTTATTTTTTACTGGATATGTAGAACTGTAGGTGATTACAAGGTTTGAATATAGGCTTATTTGTCTTATCTCTCTGTCCGCAGGGACAGAACCTAACAAAGTTGTTTTTCTCCAGGGGAAAAAAAAAAAAAAAGGCTTGAAGGCTCCAATGAAAGTTTCATAAATCATAATAAGATGTGTAAATATGGAGAAATAAGCATCTTTCAGTTCTTTCTTTAAAGTCAGTAAGGCTATTCAATAAGCTATTGATGTATGTAAGCTAATACATTTTGGCAAAATTTTATGGAAGTACGAAATAACCTATATTTTTAGCCTTAATATTTTCATCTGACTACACTCTTATGTGTTTTTGGTTTATTTTTGAAAGGAGGAGTTATTTTGCTTCATTATATTTTATTTGAATCTAAAAATATCACAGGTGCCTGAGAGCTCCTGGAAAGTTTTGTGGCAAGTGTGTGACAGTGACCTCTCACTGTGTATGTGGGAGATGAAATCTATGAGAAATGGAGGAATAATGAAGGTCTTCCTCATCTTTCCTCACTTCTTCAGTAAACTTTAGACTTAACGTTTAAACTTTTTGTCCTTGATATATAAAATAATCATGTGTCTTCTGTGTGGTTAAATACTGTTTTAAGTAAGTTTTATATAAAACAGTATACTGTTTTAAGAGTATTAAGTACTAGAGTATTTTATGAAAAGGAACAACTCTTCCTGTCTTAGTAGTATTTTTAAGAAGAAATATTAATCTTGTCATGAGCAAAAGATAAAGAAAATGAATATGTAAGTCAAAGATCTTATTACTGGTATAATTAAAATCTTAACAACTTGATCAAAAATCATTTCTCTTCTACTTAGTAGGAAAAAGAAAGAAAAAATATTGTTATTCCAGAAAAAAAATCTTAATAATAATAAAAATAATAAAACTGTTACACAGACATTCATACTATCTACTCCTTTATTTTATTTTATTTTATTTTTTTAAATATTTACCATCTCCAGAAAATCTGGACAGAGGAAGACTTTCCTCTGGTTGAAGAGTACTGGATAAAGGTTGTTTACACAAACTAGACACCCATAAATCTACGGACTTAAGGGGAATGCACTCGAGAGTCCTGAGGGAATTGGTGTGCATTATTGCTTATCAACTTTCTATCAGTTTTGAGAGTTCGTGGAAAGTAAGGGAGGGTTTGGAGAGCTGGAAGAAAGCCAGCATCATGTATGTCTTCAAAAAGTACAAGAGGGAGGAGACAGGAAACTACAGGCCGGTCAACCTCACCTCCACCTCTGGAAAGATGATGGACCAGCTCAACATGGAGATCACCTCTAGGTATTTCAAGGTGATCAGGAGTAGTCAATAGGATGACTGGCTGAATGAATGAGGGGAGAGCCATGGATGTTGTCTTCCTTGACTTCAGCAAGGCTTTTGATACCATCTCCCATAACATCCTCATAGGAAAACTTCGGAAGTGTGGGTTAGACGAGTGGACAGTGCAGTGGATTGAGAAGTGACTGGAAGATGGAACTCAGAGAGTCGTGATATATGAGGCTGAGTCTAGCTGGAGGCTTGTGGCCAATGCTCTCTCCCAGGAGTCGGTACTGGACCCAGTGCTGTTCACTTTGTTCATCAATGACTTAAATGAGGGGACAGAGTATACCCTGAGCACATTTGCAGAGTATACCTAAACTGAGTGGAGTGGCTGACAATCCAGAGGGCTATGCTTCCATTCAGAGGGACCTGGACAGGCTGGAGAGTTAGACAGAGAGGAACCTCATGAGGTTGAAGAAGGACAAGTGCAGGGTCCTGCATCTGGGGAGGAATAGCCCATCATTAGTGTGGGAGTACATCATCAGTACAGATTAGGGGCTGACTTGCTGAAAAGTAGCGCTGTAGAGAGGAATTTGGGAGTTCTGGTTGACAACCATGGGCCAACAATATGCCCTTGTGGCCATGAAGGTCACTGGATATGATTCTGTGCAATGTGCTATAGGTATCCCTGCTTGAGCAGGCGTGTTTGAAGTAGATGATCTCTATAGGTTCCTTCCAACTTCAATCATTCTGTAATTCTATGATCTTTGGTCCTCTCAACTGTATATATCATTTTGGAGGGATAGAGTAATTTTCTTTTGTTGGTTTTATTTTAATTATTGTTATAAAGATAGGATGTATAAAATCCAATTATACATTGATAAATATATAATATTTTGATTCTCTGATTAAAAATTTTGGAAATAATTATTATTCATGAGAGGTAACAAATAACAAAAAAAATCACTATACTTCAGCTGAAATTTTTCTCTTTTTTGTGACATATGCATCATTTTGTGTCTTTTTCTTTAGATTTAGATTTTTCTTTATAGATTCTTGTCTTTCCAAAAGATGTTCTCTTCAAATGGGATTAGTGATAGTGTCTTGCTAGCGGTTTGTTAGTCACTAGTCATGTTCCAAGTGCTATTTTGAGTCTTCTACAATCACTAAATAACAGTTGACATCATTGTTAGCTAGCAATATTCATTGCTAGCTAACAGGAAATACAACTTAAATGTGTCTGTAAACATCTCCTTTTGTTTCTTTGTCTTGCCTTTTACTACTGCTCTCATTATCTTAAGACTGACCTGCTTGTCACTGTATTAAAATAATAAGGTCTTAATTACTTCACTACTAGCTGTTCAAATGCATATCCTTTTCTTTTAAAATGTAAGCTTGTAACAGAATAAAAAGAAAAAAAAACAACAAAAAAGTCAATGATCTCACCTCGTAACTGGTTTCTTGTTAAGTGAAAATTGCATTTCTACATGTATCATGATTTTTGCAAGTCCTCCACACAGTATTAGGTTTCAGCATTTGGTGTGCTCCAGCTAGAAAACTCTCTAGTGCTTTGAATTCTGCCATAAATATCTGGGCAAGGGCTTTTATTCAGCTCAATAGTAGCTCTTCCATGAAAATCTGGACTCTGCAAATTGTTTCCGGTTTTTATTCTAGATAAAAGAATAGGCTTCATCTTTCTCTAGATACATTTTTACTAAGGATTTATTTACAAAACCAAGGACAAACCAAAGTAATAATCTTGTCTCCAGCCACCTTGATTACAGAAGGTTATGTCCCTTGTGCAGCAAAAAGGTCAGGATTTATGGACTTCTGTGGCTCTTACATTTCTGAGCAAACTGAATTTAAATTCTCCTACAGTTTTCCAATGAACTGATGAAAAATGACAATGCTTCTTTGACTCTCAGTTCTCAATTCAAATAGGAAAGAGTGGAAGTTCCAAGGATGAAAACAAACTAAAATAAAGAATTTATTAGATCATATGGCACTGTATAATGCTATGTTGAATGTCAAGTAGCTGTAATACTCACAACAACTTGCAAACTGTTAAAAAGACTCTCTTCTCTTCTTGTTTTGTGAAGGGAAAATCCCTCCACAGCTGTTATATTACCTTGGAGAGAATACTAACAGTTGGGATACAATCAACTCCAACAATAAAAAAGGTGTAAGTGTTATCACATCTAACTATAATAGTGTGAATGGTCCAACTACAGTAGAGCAAATGACCTGACTGAGCATTACGCCCATCACCACCTCACTAGCAGAAGACCAAAGGATAAGAAAATTTTCCTTTTGCACACAGGGCCTCTTGGGAAAAGCACAGTCCTATTAATTTACTGATGGCAGTGAGAGAACAGTTGTCAAAGTGCCTGGAAGCAGACTAGCAGACTGTTGACTTAATTATGCCAGACTACAGAGCCAACATTTTAAGCTGTGAAAGATGGCAAATTTTCACATTTCACCTTACCCTGTCTTTTCCAGATTGCCAGACTTACCAATTCAAGCCATTTAAAATATTAAATATCGAATAAAGAAATTTAGCCTTGTGGTCCTTCTACATGCAAAATAAATCCTCATCATTTAAATTAAGTCACTAAATAGTAACTTTTTCTTTAGGATTCACTGTACAGACAATACTACTCAGCAAACTACTATTTCATAATATATTTGAATAACCAAATTACAACCTGGGCTGCTTCATGGACCTACTTTCTGAGTGGTAGAGAAGTGCAGCAACAACAATACAAAGCAAAAAGTAAAATAAAACACTAATCCTCTGACATTCCTCTCCCTCTCTGATAAATTGTCTAGGCTTTTCTTTGTACAGATAATCTGTCAGTAATGACTTCTAATATGTACTTCTAAGTTTAATATAAAGACTCTTCTCCCTTCCTTCCTCTCTTCCTTCCTTCCTCTCTTCCTTCCCTCCTTCCTTCCTCCCTCCCTTCTTTCCTCTCTCCCTTCCTCCCTTCTTCCCTTCCTCTCTTCCTCCCTTCTTCCCCTCCTCTCTCACTTCCTCCCTTCCTTCCTCTCTTCATTCCCTCTCTCCTCTCTTCCTTCCTTCCTTCTCTTCCCCTCTTCCTCTCTCTCTTTTCCATAGGATTTATTCCAGTTTTTGAGTGTGTTTTTTAGAGAATTATCAGCTTCTGTAATACCTTGCTAGAATTGTCCTTTATTATTATTTGTTTTTATAAAAATGTTTATAAAACTCATATCCCAAGCAGAAATATACACTTACATCACACACTCCCTCTATGTATTTCAAACTTCTTTGAAAAAATATGTATAAATCGCTCTATGATATTAATGGGAAAATTAAATTAAGTACAAATCAAATGATTCATTTGGATTTCATGAATCTCTGATCACCTGCATGTAAGCCCATCTGCAACCTTTTTTGATCTGCTTTTGGTGAGAGTTAAATAAGCAAGTTTAAGTTGTTTTAACTGTCATATAAGGTATAGACCACTTTTCTGAAGTATTCTTTCAAATCAGAATCCTGGTGTAAACAATCACATTTATGATTTTTTTAAATGATACACATAAATCTCTATTTAAACTTAACTATTTTCAAGGGTTTTTTTTTTTGCATTTTGTTCTTTTTTTGCTATAATTTGGAACACTTTGAGTGCAATTTTAACAATTCATATAAAATATAGCTTTTTTATTATTATTTCCCAGAGTTTCATCAGCTTTTATCAGTATTCTGAGAGGTTAGAATTTAAAACAGATATTTAATGAATTACATATAAATATAGAAATTATGAAGTAATTATGAAGTACTCTATTGAGTAAAAGTAGGAAGTACCTAAACACTGAGGCCACTAAATTAATAAGGCAGCTTAAATATATGGTTCTGTGGTTTTTAGTACTGTTCCTGAAGCCCTGCTCTCTGTTCCATGCATAGACTTTAGAAAAGATGCACTTCAACCACTGTATATCCTTGATATCTTATTCTACCCATATTTCCTTTAGAATAGATGGCAATCTTATCATAAGATATTTTGAATGCTTAATTTTACTGGGCATAATAATGATCTATTGGAAGGAATTTAAGAAGGGAAAGGGAGAGGGAGAACGACAGTAGTATTTATATTCTCCAATATTGTTATTAATTACCTTTGGAGGAGATGTCTGTGCTTGTTTAGGTAGCTTTGATTCTCCCAGCACACAATATTCTGTATGAAACACCAGATGTTTACAACATCAGGGACTGTTGCCATGGAGTTTATTTCCCTACTAGATCAAGCACAAGCAAGTTTAATTTACACGAGTATTCTGAAATCTAGAAAGATGCTGAGTGCTAGCTACAGAAAAGGCAGGACTAGTGGATACATTTGTATTTGTTTGAAGAAATGAGAATACCAAAATCATGGAGGACCAAATTCTCCAATATCCAAAGACACTTCTGAGATAAGTTTTTAAGATAATCCATCTTAAAACCCATCCACAGGTGTTTTTTTGTTTTTTTTTTCATATGTAAGTTACATGGCAGTTATATACTTTCAGAATAAGATGACGTGGTCTTGAAATTTCAAGACCATTATTTCAGATCACTCCTGAGGGTAAAATTCTCAAAGTAAGATAGGAGCTTAGATTTGAGAGTTTGGGCTGAATGCATCTGCAGGTGTGAAATCAGATATTTGGGAAATAGTACAAATTAAAATATAGCAGAAGAAAATTGCAGTGGGATGGATATAAAAAAAGAGTTCTACTGTAGAGCCTGTGATGATGTGAACTGCTGAAACATATATTCAATGAGGCTTTTAATGATTTCTGGTAGACAAGAATAAAAAGACAGAAAAAAATGATATATGAAAATATGAGGTTGATTACAGTTGGTTAATGGTTTGAGGTCGCTAAAACCCTTCATGTGTGGCTGTGAAAACTACATGTTAAGACATCCTTTAATATACATATTCAGATTTTTGGCTTGAAGGAGCGCAGTGGTAGATACTAACACAAATCTGGCAAAATGCCAAAAATAATGATAAATTGTTAGTAATCATACTTATAAGTAATGGAGAAAAAAATAGCAATCCTTCTTGTTTTAGTAGATTTGCCTGACATTTGTTTTAATTATGCCTTCATTTTGAAATAAATGTGTTTTGGGGGTAGAAGGATGGGATTATTTGTTTTTACTGGCTGTCTATTTAGCAAACAAAATGGATAACTTGGATATTTTTTTTCTCCTGTACATGATATTATCAACAGTGTAACTTCTCCAGTCCATTATCCATGGTTTAGTCAGCTCACAAACAGATTATTGCAATGCTTATCTACTTTTCTGATGTTGCAAGGGGCACTATGTGAGCATCGGGCAGTACTTTCCTGATTGCTTGAAATGCTTTCTTGCAAAACAATTTTAATGGGGTGAAATGCTTTCTTGCAAAACAACAACCAACAGAGAGATGTGGTAGCACGTAGGTCTGTATAAACATCCTCAGGAGACTTGACGAGAATTTACATTCCTCATAAAGCTGGTGCTGGTTGCCTGTGCAGGAAGGAAATTCACCAGAAAAGCATCTGACATCTGTGCTACAAAGATTATAATAGCATGGTTCAGTATGATAGTTTAGCTCTTTCAAGCACATCACATTTAGTTGCTGTATATTTGCAGGTCTATCTGCACTTTTTGTTTCTTTGTTTTTTCAACATCTGAGAATTGAGAGATTGATGCTTGGAGTCCTAGATAAAGCCTACAAGTCATGAGAACTATAAACTCACGGTCACAAGCACTCATGGGAAGGCTATGAGATAAACAGAAAACTGTGGCTTTCTAAGATCAGTGAGGAGCATCACTATCAGGCTAGAGTCCTTTTAGAACTTGACACATACTCATAGTTTAATGTACTAGTAACTTCCCATTCCCTGGTCTGGTCATTGCATGGGAGTCTGACCATTCCTTTCCTGGAACACCTTTGGGACATCTTGGGGAATCTATGTATCTTTCCATAAAGAGATAAGTGATAGAAGGCAAATTTGGTCATGCCCTTTCCATTCTATGCCTGGTCTATGATTTCATTATGTATAATTTTACTAAGGCAACCTCTAACAAATAGAAAAGATTCTTGATATCTTTATTATTTATTTGTTTATTTATTGTCTTTTAGTTAGTTTGTTTGCTTGTTCATTTGTTTGCTTACTTGTTCTTGTGTGTGCATATGTATGTGTTTTATGTGTTTGGTTATTGGTTGAGTGGCTGAGAAGTCATTGCAATCAGAATACTTCAGTTTTATTATCTTCAGACATTTTGGATTCTTAGCTCTTTCTCAGCCAGTTGTCAGCTGAGCAGTGTTTGCAGGAGGTAAGTAGTCCAAAATACAAAAATAATTTATGATATGAATTATTTGGTTACACCATGTTTGGCAAAGGAAAAGTGCTTGTATAGAATAATAGATTATTTTTTGATAGTAATACGAATAGGTTAGATATGAATTTGAGATTTCAGAAAGAAGCAGCATGTGAAATTATAGAACAACTCATATAAATTGTTTTCATAAAAACATCTTTTATAAAAACTTGTTATAAAACTATCTAAATTGCCATGCTAGATTCAAAATGATGTGAAAGGATTTTAAATAGTGAAGAATCAAACAATATTCAAAGACTCAGTAAGTTCTCTGATATTGTTAATGAAGTCTTTAAAACACAGTTGAACAGTATTTCCCATATAAAGATGGACAAATTGCAGTTTAATATGAATTCTTTGGAAATCACAAAGTTATGATTTGTATGTAACAATAATACTTCTGAATCATTTTTTAAACACAATGTATTTATTTTTCCATTGTTAGTTCTCCTTATGCTAATGATATTATAGGTATTTGCTTAGTATGTATCACATTGCCTATATTTCCCTAGTAGGAGTACAGTGACAGTAAGATAATTGACAAGTATCTGAGTGGTTTTATGAGATGAAGTGAAATGAAACTGTAATAGAATAAAATATTTGTACTTGCCTTTTTAAATAATTCTAATAAAATATAAAAACATAGGAACTGATTTGGGGGTTTCATACTTCGATTCCTGTTAAGATAACTTGAAAAAGCTTATTGAGATTTCATAATATTGGCTTCCATTACAATGTCAAAACACACGATAACATTCAAAGAATTGAAAAGAGTATTTTTTTTTTTAACTTCAAGTATTTTAACATCAGAATAAAAGAGTAATTTCTTTTAATTCCAAATATTTTAACATCAGAATATTATGGAGTTAAAATTACACCAGAATGTTTAACTACATAGCTATATAGTCTTCAGAAATTTCTATTTTCTTTATGTAGACCATATCAACAGCAAGATAGATAGATAGATAGATAGATAGATAGATAGATAGATAGATAGATAGATAGA
>JAUBOD010000982.1:1235996-1247203 GCA_032353885.1 Nothura maculosa | reverse complement strand
TATGTAGACCATATCAACAGCAAGATAGATAGATAGATAGATAGATAGATAGATAGATAGATAGATAGATAGATAGAGATCTATAGTAATGGAACAGAAATTCTTACTAGCCCTCAGCTAAACAGCAAATGGTTTTCCTAATGAATTTTTGCTGCAGACATCTGTTTGTTAAATAAGAAAAAAAAACATAGTTTCGGTAAAGGTAAAACACCCACAATTTCATGTGCTAGATAGCAGATGTGAACTGGGCATGTCAATAGGAAAACTGTTAATTTTTCCTTTTTTATTATTTTTCTCTGATTCTGCAAGCCTCAAAATATGCATTTACTAAGAACTCTGGGTCTGAACATAAAATGTGAACTTCTCTAAATATACAGATAATAGAAATTCACTAATGCTTTACAATATCAGAAGGAATGGGAAAGGTAGGTGTAAACTCCTTTATTTGAAGACAAAGTTTCAGGTCTAAAGCAGTATGTTCCCAGAGGATTCCTTTAAATGTCTTTGCCTGAAAGTCCTGTGGGGCCAATAATATCATGCAGGCAGACTTGTCATTTACTTTGATCAATAGTCATATTAATTAATGTTTTTAGAAATGAAATAAACAAGAACAGTATGCCAACCTCAACTATCTCTCTGCTAGTTTCATTATATGAGATGTTTTTCTTGCAGGTCCAATTTCTGGAGTCATGTGACTGTAGTGCACTCGGTTTTCACTAAAAATAAATATATTTTTAGTTCACATTGTTGTTGAGAAAGCTTGAAAGCATGAGTTTTAAAAGATCCAACATCAAAAAGACAACTACATCACATATATCATTTTTAAAAATCATGTGATACTGAACTCACAAATTATTAATGCTCTGGATTTGTAATGCTTCATTATTAAAGACAAAGACAATTTATGAATTGAGTTTAAGTGAATAATGAGAAGCATAGAAAATGTCTGCAACCAGCTCAATTACTTTGGCTTTGACCAATGCAATGACATGGCAGATGTCTAGCTTATTCTCAGCTGATCTGTAACTTCACCTCAAAGCTTTTCAGATTCTTCCTCCACCTTCCTGATCCTAATCTGCCTCACTATTTGTTCTCATTTATATTTGAAATATTCTTCTCTATCTCGTAATATAATTCTGCTTCTGTTTCTTCTGCCTCTTCCTTCCACTGAAGTCACTATTTAGAATAATTTAATGAATATTGATTGAAATTGATTTTTAAAAAAGCTGAAAATACACATTTCAAATAAAATAAAATATTTTCCTTATAAATAGATTTTTAAAGTGTAGAACCCTCTTTGGCTCACTGCACTATTTTAGGCTTTCAATGTTTTCTCAGTGGCATTTTATACCCTGCACAAGATATGCTTTCACTAGTAAAATGTTAATATATGATTCACATGTTTATGGATAGGAAGAGGCTACTGTACATTACTTAAAAGAATTAGTCATGATATAGACTATGTGGGGACAACTTGCAAATTTAGTAAACATTATTTCAATGTCAAGGACAATATAGACTTACTTAGCAAAACAGAGAACAAATTTTGATACTCAGCCTCTCATCTCCATCTTATCTTTAAGAAGCTGTGATGTAAAAAAAACAAAATCACTACAGTACCTTGGAGATGTTACATTCTGCCACAAATTACTTAAATGCATTGTGGATTTTTTTTGTTGTTGCCGTTTGTTTTTTGCTTTTGATTGAATGTTGGTTTGATTTGAAGATCATTTGTGTTAATTTTAAATGATTTTCCATATTCTTTAGCTATTGGTATGGCTGATTATTAAGCAAATAACAAAAGAGCTGTATCCATTCATTCCTAATTTAATCTTCAGAGATATGGACTGAGTGTTTGGCAAAATGTGATATGTTTATTT
Organism: Nothura maculosa; assembly: GCA_032353885.1. Taxonomy (NCBI): domain Eukaryota; kingdom Metazoa; phylum Chordata; class Aves; order Tinamiformes; family Tinamidae; genus Nothura; species Nothura maculosa. The sequence continues at coordinate 1,245,323 of JAUBOD010000982.1, read as the reverse complement.
CTAACCTGTCCACTGCACACTTCTTTCCACTGCTAGCTGCAAAGTAACACCAATACTGAACATAATCTCAAATGCAACTGATTTTACCAGGCACCTTTTTACAGTAGAGTGATTAAAGCAAACTAAACCTATTAGTCAACTCTACTGCCATATTTTGTGCTGCTAATTCTAAATTTCTTGTGCTACTAGAATGATCAAGCAGAGGAAGTCATAAGCTATCTAGAAATATTAATTAATGCTTTTTTTTTTTACTGTGAAAATGCAATTTTAAAACTGTATAAAAGAGAGCTATAACTGAGATTGCAGTGACCAATGAATGACCAATGAATGAACAGGAGATGTCAAAAGAGGTTGCAGTATGGACATTTTATGAAAGATTTGTTCATTTATCTTATAAATATAAAAAGGCAAAGCCAACAAATATTTCCCAGTTGTGTATAGCCAATACTGTGCCAATAGATCAGTGTGTGTTTTAACAATCATATGTTTCATAATATTTTACTTTTTACATTTGAAATTCTCATGAGTCTTCTTTCTTATATACACTATTCTTTCTATTCACTTTCCTACTTATCGTTATTACTTTCCTAAACACAGAGAATAATCAAACTGTACTAGGAAACATTTCTAATCTAACTACATCAGGAAATTTTTTCCTGACAAGTGAAAGTAGCTCAGTAGGAAATAAAGGCAATCATTTAACTAAGAAAGACAGTTGCATAACAGAATTAATCTCTCAACATATACATGCTTCAAAGAGGGTAGAAAATAAAAGAACTATCAAGAAGAAAAGAACAATCTCATTGGTTGCAAATTTCTTGTAACCATTCAAATATTGTTGAGTTCAGTCAAACCATAGCAATCTGAATTGTGCACGCTTGAGCAAATTTTTGTAACATGTAGTGGCAGGCCGCTCACCTCAACCTTAGAGTTAGAATGACAGAAAATACGGTTGCTGGGTAAGACAGATAGATGCCTCAAACTTCAAACCACAGCTACAATTTGCAGCAGGAGCCTAGAAAGTTTTGCAATTTCTACAGGTTGCCTGGGCTTTTCTGTACCAACAATTAAAGGTGAGACTAGATGCAGTAGGGCAGCTAATATAGTTCTGGAAACATGTGTTGGCAACTTAACCAAGCCCTACTTTGTATCTAACTCACAAATATCTAAAGCATGGTATCTCAATCTGCAACTGAAATTCACTCTGCATTGCTAAAACTACAGTCAACATATACAGTGTGATAAGTAATGAAGTCTGCAGAAACAGAGTCAGTTTTCTGAGGATAAAATCTGTGAGCAGCATGATACACTGATACTCAAAATAAATACCTAGTTCATTGCCTATGGTAAATTATTCTGAAGATTATTGCAAAGAAAAAAACATATGTCGCAGTGTCTGAAACATTTGTGGAATTTTAAAAGATGAGATTCATCACAGTCAGCTGTAGTCTGCAAAAACATGCACTGGAAGAGTCATTCTGAAAATAGTGTCATTTGTTCCTGATGCTAAAGACCTCCAAAACACTATTTGGTTTATTGTAGAGAAAGAGAGTAGAGGAAAAGACAGACTTACAAGGAATAAAATGGCAAAATAAAGAAAAAAAAAAGAAGCAGAAGTTTTTCCTTTTCAATTCAATTCTTCTTGTACATCTGTGAAGATAGAAGTCAATAATGTGATCTACAGACAGTACTTACTTCCTTACTTCAATGTGAAAAGCCTTCTCTATTCATAAGAAACATACACAGATTCCTCAAATCTGCAAAATAGTAGGAAACCATGTTAAACTGATCTAGTACATTATAATAAGCTTGCAATCTCACAGAACTGTTATTAGAACTGTAGGGTGCTTGCCAAATTCCTCAGGTGAGTGCATATAAATTGATATAGTTTCTGACAGCTGACAGGAAGTAACAGTTGCTCCAAAGACTGTCAAATTGGCAACCTTAAAATATTTTAGTATCCCTATTTTACTGTATAGAACTTCTAGCATTTTGAAGTTTCATCTGGAAAATTCAAAATCTATCAGTACTAGCACCTGCAAGATTGGAGTGGAAAGCATGGAAAAATGTAGAAAATAATTTATAAAGTAAGCTTGTGGGATTGTAGCTTTAGCTGCTGTTGTCAGAAATTAGCAAACCAAAGATAAGATGTCAGCGTAAAATGTCAAATGGAAAACAGTCAACCATGACATCATATAAATAAAATGATTCTGATTCTTACTAATACAGAAAGCAAATGGAGTTAAAATCTCCACACTAAAAAAGCTCCCCAAACACTCATCTCTTTCTGACATACAGCCAAAGAAAAATGGACTATTTATATATTCATTTGTCAAGATTGCTGTTAAAGAGAGATTAAAAACTACTTAGAAGCACTGAGAATTTCCAAAAAAAAAAAAAAAAATTATAAGCGGTACCAGTTGGCTCCAGTTATCTGGTCAATGCCAGCAACTCAAGGCAGGGTAGAATTGGCATTTTAATGTTTTCTCACTGATGAGATTTAATATGAAGGAGGTAATCTAGAATTGTGCTCTGTTAATGAAACCAAAAGAAATCAGAAATTTGTAATACTGTCAGTAAAACATACCATAAGCATTTTTATTTTATTTTATTGCGTATAATAAACACCTAGATAATATTAGAAGTGTTTACATAGGGCATTACTATTTGTTATTCTTTTATGAAGGAAGTATATGCACTGAACAGTGCACAGCATGGTATTTCACTTAATATAAGAAAAAACAGTATGTTAATATGTTAATATAAGACTGTTCAATTTATTTTCTGATTTCATTGTTTGTTTGTTTGTTTGTTTTCTTTCACTTATTTCTTATTCACTATTTGATTTCAGATATTTTTGCCCACAAAATACTAGTAAATATTAGTTTGTGACTACCAACTAGTTGACTGAAAGTACACAAATAATATTGTTATTACAGACCTGTAAGATACGTTCCTAAAATGTCTACACACATATTTATTCAGCTTTAGCATTGCGATATTTGAGCAGTCTCATAGTTTGTGATACTGAAGTGCTCTTGTTTATCAGCACTTTTTCATATTAAGCAATTCAAATGAATGCATCTTCATTTCTCTTAAACACTAGTTACAAATACAAATAAAAAAGTATTCCTGACACAGTACAAGCCATTGACAATTTCACAAATACATTCCTTTTTATTTGCCTGTGTAAGCCAGTTAAAATGGTGAGGATGAGCTCAAATGGTTACTGTACATTTCTTGATTTACACCAGGAAGACTTCAGTTACACTTGAACTTGAATTCAAATTTAAAAATATACATAGAAATGCATAATATTTCCCTCTAAGTTTGTGTGTTTAAGTAATAATGATTACATTAAAATCATCATAATTAAAAGATGTATGTTAGTGGTTGAATGTGTACTGTGTGCATATATATATTAGGAAATTACATTTTGAATGCAATATGTAATCTATGTAAAGATTCTTTGACTGTCTCTGTCATTTTAGAGACAATTAATTGAACTTCTTCATCTCTAGATAAAAATTTTCAAGAAATAATTAATGGAAAGTTTTGTTGGTCTGGCAAAATTGTTTAACAATAAACTCATTTATGCAAAGCAAACATTATTTCTATGATTGTTTTGGTTAATGCCAACTTATCTTATTATTCATATTTTGATTCCTCTACAAAGTTATTCTTTACATGATGAATAATGTGATCATGGGGCAAGAACTTACTACAAATATTTATAGTCTGTAGCTAATTCTTATTTAATATTGCAATAATCTTATGTGGAAAACAAAAACCTAAATTGTAGCCAACAACAATTACACTCATTAACATGGAAATAGTAGCAAAGGAAAATCAAAATATATGCATGAGGAACACACTCAGCTGGAAGGTCTTAGGTAGTATTTTCTGGTTTGGAATTTTCCAGTAAATAAGAAAACCTCATTGATTGTTTTTGTCTTATTGTTTATTTAACTACTGATAGTTGTATCAGTATAAAAGAAAAAGCCTATTCTAAAAATTAGAAAAAGACTTAAAAATTGAAGTCACTTAAGTGAATTACAGCTGCTGATCAAACTCAATATTAAAAAATTCCATAAACTATTTGAGATACTTTGCTGTGCTGTCAGCATCTCCTTTATGATTCTTTACAAGGACGGTTGCAAATGTATCCATTATTCAGATAAATGAGGATATTTGATGTTTAACTTTACCCTCTAGTTATAATGTCATAGAAAGTAAACAGGCTCCCTTGTCCAATGTAATTGTTAACTTCTGTTGGCAGACCAAGTGTAGCAGCATAAAAGTTCAGTTTTGTGCAGAACAAAATTTTCAGGAAATAATTCATTATTTCACAATTAAGTAATAGAAAATATATATTTTTTTCCTCTTTGATTTATTAAACATCCAGGACAGATTTTGTTTTTTGCTAGTGTGTTTACTATTTGAAAACATAAAATGACAGATGTGAATGAGTGTTTCAGGCAATAAACAGCATGTAAGAAGTTATGAGCAATCTCATAAACATGGCAAGTTGATCACATCCTTCTGTAGTATACAAAAGATGAAGAAATAAAAGAAAGATCAGTTACACACCTTATTTTCATGTTGGAAATCTCAGTAACCCCATGGTTCCTCATTTGTAAAAGAGAGCTGATTCTTATTGTCTCTGACACAAGACACTGAAATATGGGAAAAAATAGAACAGGCATTTTTTTCTAAAACATACTGAGCTCATTCACTCTTTTTCCTTCTACAAACACATCCATACACCCACTGGTTCTGGGAAGTATTCCAGCTAAAATGAATTCAAAGTGTGGAGCATGCACAGTTGGGTGGCTTGTAAGGTGATTGGTTAAAAATTTAGCAGTGAAAGAAAGGAAGCAGAAAGTCAGAAAGAGGGAGAGAATGCAAAAAGAATGAGTAGAGAGGAGATATCTAAATGAGATATCTAAAGTAAGAGATATCTGTAAAGAAAGACTGACCAGCTGGTGGGAAAACAATGGATGGGACTGGGAAAAAAAAAAAAAAGAGGGAGAAAGAAAATAGAATATAATGAAAACAAGTGAAAAAAGCTCCTATGCACTTATTTCTTAAGATTCATGTCTTTTTCTTTTGATTACTCATATTTTATTATCTCATGACTGAATTTCTACAAAAATCTTCTGCATTTATTCATGAAGATGCTATAGATGTCAAATGATTTAGAATTATGGCTTTCTTTGGAAATAATTTTCCCAGGAGTTTGCTCTGTGCACAACCATAGAAAGTTTTTGACTCTGTAGCACATTTATCCCTTCCCATGTAATCTTCTGAATTGCCACAAAAGCACAATATTTTTAGTAAAATTACATGTATATTAATGAAATTTTAACAAGTTTACAACTTTTTTTTACAGCAGTTTCTGCTGACTGCTCTTTGCCAAGATGACAAAGTGGATAGTAACACTCAATCGGACTTCTAAATATTTGAAAAGTGCAGAAAAACTTAGAGTTGTCTTTGAGAGAGCTGAGATATTATAACTAGTGCAAATGTCTAGGGCAGGCAGGAAAATACTTTGTAGTAAATGAGTGACCATTCAGTCCTATTGACAGTCTTCCAAGAACAATGAAAATAGAAGTATCAGAGCTGCTGGATATTAGCTTCAGAATGCCTTTTTTATGTAAACAAATATTTATGTAAGACACCACAAAATTATGTTGTTTCAATAATTTTATGAAATAAGACAGAAACTTATTCATTTATACTGGAAATTAAACAAGCAAATGAAAAAAAATCATCTAAACAGAGATGGATTTTCCAAGAAAGAATTTATTATTCTTTTTATAGGCATGAGATTCATTTGAATATTGTCATAGGTCATACAAGTGACGCTATGCTTAAGAAAAAGTTGATACATCTGTTCTGTCAGGATTATACTCTATTTACTGAATGTGTCTAACCTGTATCATCTGTCTGGTAGGTGGAAGCTTTTAGAAATCCCTCAGAAAAGCTAAAACATTTCATTAGAACTTTTTCTCAACTATTTTTTTCAGTAACTAGGGATATAAAAGTTAGCTATATAAAAGTTAGCTATTAAGACTATCTAAAGCAATCTGGCATCTGATTCACTAGAAAAAATGTACAAAACATTGAAAATTCAGCTTCTAACAATACTTGAGATTAACCAAATGATGACAGACAGACATTGCTATGTTCCACTTCAGTGTAATTCATGTTTGTGGATAAGATGTGCACATATATATTACATAGGAAAGTTCCAAAGCCAAAATCCCTGTGCAGTTTTATATCTCTGGAGAAGATGGAAGAAATATTGCTATAAATCCACTTTCAATCTGAGGTAGAAGCTTTTAGTAACTTCCTTGATATTGGATGACAGGCAATATGTCACTAGAGTGTAACAAAGGCTATTTAGGCTTCTCAACAAGGCCATGAAAACTTTATAGAAGAAACGTCTTTCTGCTAGGAATATGTGCTCATGCAAACTTTTCAAATGAAAGATGGTATCAGTACAACAAGCAATCCAAGATAATACACATTAAAGGATATCTCAAATTCACTGTCAGTGTTTCTCCTGCCAAATGTACTCTTTCAAAAGATAGTCTGAATACTGCTTGTTGCAATGTTCAAAAGGGAAAAATTCTGCACAATTCTGATGTGTGGTGAAAGACCACCGTAGATGTTCACTACACATAGAGTTATAATAAAAGGTAATTCAATAGGTAATGAACAAAGTATTTTTTTCTTTCTTTTTCTTTTTTTTATATACATATATATATAATACTGCACTACACAGAGGAAAAAAAAACTTCATCAGAAAAACAAGACAAGGACACATGATTTTTCTGTATGAACTACAGAGATTATATTAAACAGACATTGCATTCTCTATATGAAACAGTCAAAAAAAAATTCGAGAATAATTGTGTTTTATTGTTACCAGGACTTAAAACTATGACAGTGAATTGCAATTTAACCATGGAGTAAAGAGAATTTTCTCTCTCAGTATATATTTCTATTGAATAACTTGATCAGACCTTCAAACTGCCTGGAGAAAGTAGGTAGCTTCTGGCCAAAGTTAAGTGCAAATAAATTCCAAAAACATATCTGAATGCATGTAACAAGGCCTGGATTGTGCATTCTTAGAATGTTCTTGTGTTATTCTGCAGAGAAACTTTGAATCTTGCCATGGGATCTTACTCCATCAGACTTCATGGGGATCCGGAATGCGCAAAGAAATTCCCTGAATAAGAAATCTGCATGCAGGGTAGGAGTTAACGCAAGCTGTGAGTGCTAATCTCCTATATGTACTCTGGAGAAATGCAGAGTGCATTAAGTAGTGCCTTAGACATCTCCAGTGCAGCTATGATAGGACAGCATTACATAATGTCACAAGATCCACATACACTTGACTGCTGCCCTAGCATAGAGTGTTACTATAACTGGAGAGGTTAAGCAAAAACTGAAGATGCAGCTAGAAGTGTGTCCATGACAATTTGATCTTTTTCCTAGTTTCTGATATAACTTTCAACACACCAATCTTCAGGCTGTTCTGTTTTGCTAAATGAAGGATAAACAGCAGCTAATTAACAATTTTTAGCTTTTTTATTCTGCTACACTCCTTTACTTAGATTAAAATATGTATTTATTTATTCTAATTTCTGCTTCTTTCATTTACAATTGATGGGCTTTTCTCTTCTACCTTAATAAATCTATGTTGACTATAAAAATAGACATTTGGCCAGCACTTTAGCATTTTCCAAATGCATGATCTCCTTATGTGCTGAAATGTTTGATCTTTCCTGGGCTTCCTACCTTCTTTGGATAAAGCAGTTTATCAAGGAAGAGATCCAATAACCAAGAACAAATGTATAATTTTTCCATTGACTCATCCTAAAGCAGTTTGGGTCTGAATCACAGTGTATAACTTTGTGGGCACAGCATAAAGACAGCAGAAAGTAAAAAACATCAGAAAGTGGCTTCGAGATGTAATGGAAACCCGATCTGAAGGCTTTTAATTCTTTCTGATGGGAAGAAAATCCCCATAAATGATTTTGAGATCACAGGCTAGGACATCTTTAAAAAGAAAGGAAAAGATTAATGCTTGTGGATGGCAGAAAGACTCAGTAGATGAAAAGATAAACCCAAAGTTATTTTTTCTGCTACGTAAACATGAGCTGTCTGCTACAGAGATCTTTGGTCCAAAACATGGTAAACGTGTTTCTGCATTACAGAGCCTGATATATACTGCCTTAAAGTAATACAGGTTTACTAAAGGGCATAGCCATCATAATATATATGTTGAACTGCTTTAAGAGCTTTTCACTCATGTGGCAGAAATTATCCATGTCAGTTTCTACTGCACTAAATGGGACAAAAAAGTAACATGTGAAAAAAAAAAAAAAAAGACTTCTGCAGATTTTGCAGATGGCCTCTGCAAATCACGAACAAAACTGTGCATTGAGAACCACTGTGCAGGTTACTACTGCCTCTATGACAAAACTAGAACGTAATAGGAGAAACAGCAGAAAACTCCAATATAAATGGTTTAGGATATGACACATATTTAAGAATAAATACTGAAACAGGATGTAGTATTATTTCTTTTTTGCTTTAAATTTCAGTGTCATTATTATTGGCCATTATATTTTCCTTTAAACAGAAACAGCAGAATTATTTACAATAGCACAAGGAATTTGGAAAAAATATGCATAAAATTCATCATATCAAGAGAAAGGCACACATATTCTATTCAACCTGCATAGTGCTTCACCATCTTTCAGCATCTCGGATACTTTGGCGTCTTGAAATCTACTTATTCAAAAAATAAGAGCTTAATAATATGGGATAAAAACTTCAGCTTCTGTTTCTTTCACTGACAACTTGTGCAGCAAATATCTAAGTGCAATTTATTTTTACTTAATGACATACAACTATGGGAGTCATACTTACAATATTATTCAATACAATTCATACAATATTTTATATTTTTTCTAAAATGAAATTTTAAGAGACTGTAATTCTATTTCAAAGAAAAAGAAAAGAATTCAGAGAATAATCTACAAAACAGAGAGGTATACCTTTTAGTGTATTTGCAGGCTAAAGCTTCGCTATATAGCATAAGTCAAAACAATTCAGATATTTTTGTTAGTATGAAAGAACAGCTGCAGTATCTTGCCATCTTTCTTTTTTTTCATTAATAATAATAATGGAGGCCTAAATGCCAACTAAGCTTTGTATACGCATATGTATGTATGTATACATGTATATATGTAGATGTATCCATTTCTCCTGTTTCTCTTCTACCTTGCCTGATGCTCTAGAATTTTAATG
>JAUBOD010000982.1:1220771-1235896 GCA_032353885.1 Nothura maculosa | reverse complement strand
CTCCACATCCCTCTTGTACTGGGGAGCCCAGAACTGGACACAGTACTCCAGGTGTGGCCTCACCAGGGCTGAGTAGACAAACAAATTTGGAGCCTCATGAATAATGTAGAGGGTGTTAGCATTAAATTAAAGGTCCTTTTTTAACTTGTGACTCTATCATTTTTAACATGGGATTCTATCATTTTAACCTTTTTAACCTGGGATTCTATCATTTAGGATCTCATATAGGGAAAATATGTGCCTGAAGCATACAGTGGAATTTACCTAGATTTCTTTCTCTCACTCTCTGTTTTACAACTCTTGCTCTAACATATAAGTTCATGCTTGTATGAAACAATCTATAACATTCTTTCGATTGAAGAGTGTGTTAGCCAGGACAGGATTTAGATGATTATGTTACATCTACCAGAACATGGCCCACTTAGGGGCATGTTTTATCTAATTACTGTATCGTGGTGAAAACTACCTTCAAAGGATTACTGATTCAATCTTACTAAAAGTGCCTCCCATTTACACACTCAATAAGGAGAATTTGCTTAGACTATAAATAATGTTAATTACTTGCACTGAGATCATTCAAGAATTAAGATATGAGTTTCTTAATAAACTTATGGCATGGTGGAGTTCTTAATAGTCCTACTATCTAGCTGTTTTCTCAGTTGTTACTGTAAAACATGAAAATTGAAAAAAGTCATAGTTTGTATTAAAGGGGACTCTTCTATAGGAGTTTGATCTTATGCTAACTAGTTAAAATTTACTATCACACAAATTCAGAACAGATGGAAATAACATACAGGTGAAGTTACGCATAATTTCCCATCATACCAAAAGATCATATAAGAAAGTCTCACAAAAAGTATCCCTACCTTCAGTTTAGTTAAAGCTAATTATATATTTTGAATAATATTTTCATCTTCCATTAAAGTTTAGCATTGACAAATATGTATTATTGACAGAGGACTATGATAAGCTTTTGGAATATATACTTGGATGTTCATCCTACTTTTTCCTACATAGTTCATATAAAATGGAATGTATGCATGATAGATACATCAAACAGGCAAGGAAGGCAAAATGGAAGGCAAGGCAAACTTCTTTTCAAAATCAACCTAAATGTATATATATATATATATCTATATATATATATATATGTATATATAAAACTCTCAATAGCATTTTAAAGAAGGATTAAAAAAATGAAGATGATGGTGAAGTGACAAATTCTGATGAAAATAAAGAAAATTAATTTGCTAATGAAAATAGGTTTGCAATTTTAGTTGATTCAGTTATCATTAGTTAACTACATGGAGCTTCCAGGCAGTGCTGGTTGCCTGCTGTAAAGTACTTCCTGCTAAGCTGTGTAATTAATAAAATACCAATGCATTAAATTTTAAAATGTCCCTCAATAAGACATGTACAAAATGTGTCCCAGCACTTCACTGGGAAGCTTGTATATAATATATATAGTAAATTTATATAATATAAAAAGTTTTTAGCTCACATCTAGGTGTATGTACTCATTAAGATGTTTTACTATTGAAATTAAGATTAAAGATAAATACTTACGAGTTTAAATAGCAGGGCTTCTCAATTTGAATATAGCAATTAGTACTAATTGGTAAAAGTAAAGTTCTGTTATACATGATCCTATCTTAAAATCAATCTTCATTGTTTGTTTTTCTAGAAACAATAGAAACAAACAATAATTTGTTTTTCCTACAGGAAAGGCAGATGAAAATATAGTCCTTCCTTCATTCAAATCCCTTCTACATCAACATAATAGAATTATATGACTTTCTGTGACTGGTAGAGTACTTATGTACTCTATGTGTCCTTTCTACAGAGGAGTCCTTTATTGATATCTATGCAGTGATGGAAAGCTGACAGAATCCAGAGGAAATGAGTTTCTTTTCATTCCATTTTTCTTTGGTTTTCATCAGGCTTTTTTTTTTTTTTTCCCTATTGGCTTTTGCTGATGGAGTTATGACAACCATGACACTTCTGTTCTGCTTCTTTGCAAGGCTCTGGATTCTTACAAGTAAAAGAATCTTGAGACAGGGAATTTTACTTCATTTAATACATTGTCAATCAATATAAACATTTAATTAGTGATTCAGGGATTGAAGGTCAAAAAGGAAAAAAAAAGGCATATGCAGTTAAACAGCCCCTTTTTCTCTGCTTCCCCAGGATCAATTTCAGTCAAGCGTCCTTCTCTCTGCTTTGTACTTCCCACTTCATATCCTGTTTTGTGGTGTGTTATGCACCACACCCCTTCAGTCAAGTGAGAGATGATGCAGGAGTCTGAGGTCAGTTCATTACGCTTTCTTTCCATGCCTCCTCAAATCTTGCTTATTTTACTCCAGGGCCTCTTACTGCTTACAGCTCCTCCACCCTGACCTGGGTCCTGTATGGGCCATATCCCCTCAGGGATGTCCCTGCCTCCTTACATGGGCACATTTCCAGACATGTCTTCATCAATTCCCCTTACATGTGACTCATTTCTTCCTCCACGGTCTTCTCAGCTGTGTCTTGCTCCTCGTAGCCATCATTTTCTAAAAATATTTTAACTGGGTCACCAACTGCACCCTTGACAGGCAGTAGGCCTGGCAGGTGTGTTGTGGAAAGGGGATCTCTTAATCTCGAGGAGTATCCTTGAGAGGCATCCCTGCTCAAGGGGAGATCCTGCTGTGCAGCCCGCTGCCATGCCAGGAGAGCTCAAGGGGCCCTCGGGCTGTCTGTGCATTTATAGGATAAGATGATTGACTTATAGTCATTCTTTCATTTCAGAAGATCATTGGCTAGTGTATTAGCCTTACCTCCCCTTTCGGATGCAGCCTTCAGGACTGTTATGTTGAGTCTAAGTCAGAGAAGAAATCAGAATGGTGGCGCCTTCCAGGAATAGATAAATCGCTGGTGGTTAGCAGCTGAACAGGGCTGCATGTAAGGTATAGGTCAGGTTGAGCTGGGAAAGGAGCATATCCATCACAAGGTGATAAGTTGTGCACACAAGTTATCGGAGCCAGCTAGACATGTTGTGACAAGCCCAAGGCCAGTACTATGAGCACTTGATTTCCTTAAAGCAAGGAGCAAATTTTTTGCAAAGCTATAATGAGGTCCAGTAAGGGAAGGGAAAAGGAGGAATTAAGGTATATTTGTATTTTAACTCTTGTTATTTAAAGTGCTAGAACTAAAGCATTTCTCATTTAGGGTAGGACAGAACAACAGCAAAGATAGAAAGTCAGGTGACTTTTCTTTCAGAATAAAAAACAAATCAAAAATCGCACAAACTTAGCAAGGACTTAAAAAAAAAGAGACAATATGATGGACTGAAAAAATAACAAAAAAGAACCTCCAACTATCTGTAGCTAAAGAACAACAGGTCACACTAAACAGAGATGAGCTACTGTTCTTAAGAGAACATATTGGTAAATATATGTGTATATTTTTTTTTTCTTTTGCTGGAGGCTTGTTGTCTTATAAAATCAATAAACAAAGAACAAACAAAAATTTGCTTTATAAGCTACATAAAAAGATGCTTAGAACTCAAGGCTAGAGGATTTTACTTTGTAGTTAAAAGTTTAAAAAAAATAACAATTTTTATAGTACAATTCAGCAGAGTGGGTTTTTTTTGTTGTTGTATTTTGTTTTCCTTTAATAATGAATAGACTTTTGCTAAAACTAAAATATCCTTTGGCTAGGCTTGAAAATCTGTGAATATTTAGGTAAATATTTTTCTATGCAAAAGGCATGTACAGGAGTATATTTCATGCATGCATGGAGATTTACATAAACTACTCTCATTAACATTACCATAAATAACTTCCTTAGCAGCTCTTTCCTAGCATATTTTAAACTGATGCCAAACACACCAAGGCAGTTGCATCCATATTTAATAAAGTGGAAAGCAAATTTTCTCGTTCCAGTTTGCTTTGGGTCAAAGGGAACACTGAGGTTGAACCATGCTGTATAAGTTTAAGCTCAGATAGCTTTTTCAAAGACAAAGTATATCGACTGTAAATAAAACTTATGATCCCAAATCAGAGATGCATCAGATTTCATATATGAGATTTGTAAAGTGATTTTGTTGTTGCTGCAGTTCATTGGCTTGATTGTTCGTTTACTTGGTTGCTAAATTAGCTGGACCATTTCATATATACCTAATATATAGCTAATATATTTATATCTATATAAATATGTAAAATAATGATATAAACTACTGAGAATTGTTTTTGTCTTGTGTATTCAACTGACCAGATTCACTCAATGAAGAGTCAATTTAAAGTGTGACAAATTGTAAAGGTAGCTCTATTTTTAGAAGGCAGGAGAGATCAAAGTTCTAGTGTCTGTGAAACACTGTCACCTACAATAAGAAAAAATCACTTATACTGAGAAAAGGAGGAGCAAGAGCTGCAAGAATTGACAAAGCCAGCTGTCCAGTCCTCTTGAAATGAGAGCTCTCCCCTTCCACTGGACACTTTCTGTCCTATAAGTATTGTTTCACTAAAGGAGAAACAGATTAAATTCCATCTGCTGTCATTTCTTATCCAGGGTCTGCTAAAGAATGTTGCTTTTGAAAAGTTGCATCAGTACTTCCCTTTCATTATTACCAAAGCAGGCTTAAATGTCTTTGATATCTTCTTACCAGCATCATTATGATCCTTAAAAAAAGTGAATAGTGTGCTGTCTTTAAGGTCACGATGAAATTCTGAGTTGAAATTGAAATGCTTTGGGGGACTGATCTGTTCATTGTTTATAATACCTTCTTTTATTGTGGTCTGTATCTAAACCAAGTGAAAGAATGGCTTCAATTTTCTTTCTCAAACATAGATCAAGTTATTAACCTGGACTGTTAGATTTCATAGGGTGAAAGTCAACTCAAACATCTATCTTTTGCTTGTGTGCAGACAGACACACTTTTTCATGGGAGAGAAAAAGGAAAAAGGGAAAAAAAGCTGATGAACCAGTTACACACATGATGCTTTGGCAGGTGGTGTACTACACCTAGAGCATTTTATACGCAAACTTTTGCCATAATCTATTGACCAATCTATTGACCATTTTGATGTTTTAAACAGCTAATTATAACTGAGAAAGGTGGTAATACTCGCTCTAAACACATACATGGACATGCATTTTTTCTTTTACTCAAGTTTGTACATGCTCATCTATGGTATCTCAGTAACTCAGAGAAAATATTTAATCATTCACTCCTATGGCATGTGTACAGCATTACTACTAATTTATGAATCAGTATGAACAGTAGCAACAATACACCTTAGTAGATGTTGCCTTCTGTTATTCTTCCTCACTCTTTCTGTGGAAGTTTGGAAAATTTCTATGTATAATTTACTGAATCCTCATCTTATAAAAAAGATGTCAAAGTACAATCCTTAGTATGAATTGAAGCAGATATTTACTAACAAGTATATATCACACATCACAAATTGTCAAACTAAAACTAGTTGACAATCAAAAGGAATACTGAAAAAACATAATATAGATTAGAATGGAATACATTAGAGAATACACAATCTGAAGAGGTCCATAAGAAGCCAAATGAAATTCTATGTCTACAAGGCAGTAGCAGATACTTCTCATCAGAAAAAAAAAGAAAGAATATATAATTGGTATTATTAAAAGATGCAAGATTTTCTAGTTTCTGTCTCTGGAGCTGAACTCTCAGAAAACATTTTTTTGTGAAGACAGAAATTGTATCTTCAGAATAATGACTTAAAAAATCCTAAGGATATGTAGATAGAAGGAAACTGGAGGTAGTATTTGTTTAAGTGGATCATGTTGGGCAGTATTTCTAATTTTTTTTTTAAAAAAAAGAAAAAAAATGACTTATATTGTATTTGTGTTTTAGTGGTTTAAAATTTACTCTGGCTTATCAATAACAGTAAAATTTGTTTTGTATATGCACATGGGACACTACTATGGGACACAAATTCTACTTTAAGTAGTAATTGACAACTTCCTCATTGCTCTTGATATGATGACCTAACAAAAAAAGACTATAAAAAGAGAGTGATGGAGAATACACTTGTGCACTGCAAAACTATTTAATGAATTCAGCATAAGATGCTTACGGGAGTGAATTTTAAATCTTGTCTTCCTGAATCTATAGACTGTTACTATGTATCTATACAGTATATACAGCATCTATTTATCTATATATATTAATTTTTCTCAAGCATCTTTAGAAATATAAGACTATTGATCATTCCATTAACCACATCCATGGCCTTGCATACTTTGGACTTGGACGTGTATAAGATCTTTGACACATTGTTCAAATATATATTAATTTAATTTTTATTTATGTAGTTATGTAAGATCTGAAATCTAAAGTCCATCATGATTTTTATCTTTAATAAATGACCAACAGTTAATGATTGTCAAATATTCTATGCAGTGATTTAAAATTCTTAATGAAAATTCTTGGCCCCAAACCACCTTTTTCGAAGTCAACACATAGAAATATCCATTTGAGAATGAAAAATAAAAAGTGGGTTTTAAGTACTTCTTGCATTTTATTAGGAATTGTTATATATTAACTTAAGAGTATATAAAAGAGATTTTTCATGAGCATTTTGAAACAGATTACAAATATTTCACAGAGACACAGATCAATTTATAGAGAAGGGTAGGGCAACTGCTATATTAAAGCAATACCCACGACTTCTCTATGATTCACTCTCAAAAAAACAATATAAATCATGCACGAGGATATAGGAATTAAAATCATGCCTATTTATATCTATTTACAACAATAAAGTCTCAATAATGTTATTACATATAATTAAATATGTAAAATTATATGTGTAGCATTATCAAGGAAAAATGATAATAAATGATAATAACATTTTTTGGGGGAAAATGTATTTTTAGGAACACTAATATAGATACGCTAATTATGCTATTTTTCTTATCTATTCCAAAATTTTCTGTATTCAATTAATAGGAAAATAACAAAGAATACTTGGCTTTATGATAATAATATTTTGGTTTAGAATTATTTTTTTCAATGCAGGAATCTGAAAAGATTTTCAAAGTCAAAAACCCAATACAGAGATTTTGAAAACAGAGAAATAGTTACAGTACTAAAGTTTCCTTTTAAAAGACATTTATTTCCTATTGTAATATATGACATATATTACATAATAATATATTATAATTACTATATATGAATAGTATTCATACATAGATACTACAGAATAATACTAATAGATAGTAATATTTTTCTTATAAAATATTAGCTATAGTAAGAATAATATTAATAAAAATGCAGTTTTTAATTTTTTTAACAATGTGCTTTTTTAAAGCAGATATTAATCAAAGCAGATATTTCAAACATATTAACTATTAATCAACTTCTCAAGTATTCTTTGGAGTGCCTTTTTGGCACTCTTACTCATACATATATGAGTACTTACTAGTACATCCTTACTAGTACACATATGACTATTTGGCACCCTTACTGGTACATATATGAAAATATATTCACAATATTTGGGATTTACAGTTGGATAAAGGGAGTGCCTAAGTTCAAGAATTGAATAATAAAAAATAGAGGCTATTATAAACTCAGAAAATTAATCAAATAATTTCTAGTATAGTAAAGCATAGTCTGTCCACAAGATTTAAAATTTAATTCTACCATAACAATACAGTTTTAAAGATGATATTTTGTATAAATTTACATTTTTTTCTGAAAACAGGGATTTTAGAATTATTGCTATCTCAACAAAGTGATTATTTTCTAATTGTTCATTACAAACTTGTTTTTTATTTCTGTGACACAAAACTTCCTATAGTACAATGTATTCTTCAAGCTAGATGAAATTCTTCATCGAGAATGTTTAATGTACATTTGTAGCTCTTTCATTCTTGTTTTGGCCATTAAAGGTCAGAGAGCGAGAGCACTTGTTTATGGTGACTGTGTGAAAGTGATAAAGTTGTAGCCACAGAAAATCTGAAGGAGCTCCATGTTTCTTTATTTAAGCTGAATGTTGAAACCATCCATCTCTTTTCTCCAGGCAGCCTCAGTTCAATACTGCAGAGTAAAGGCATTATGCTTCACAACCTTTAGCTGGTTTCTCATTGAACTTTGATGCTAATATATCTGTGCATGACCCACACAACAAATGCAAATACAAATTTGAGCTTGAGCAAATTTATCTTCTGTAGTAGACTGCAAAACGGTGAAGTCTTGCACTATGAAGTAAAGCTGACATTTTTATCTCACTTTTTCCTTATTTGCTATGTAAAAGTACAATGGAATATTTTTATTAGGGAATGCCTTAGGAAAATAATGCAAGATCATAAGCTTATGACAGCAAACTTTAGACAATAAGTTTGGATTATTTAATTATTGTTAAAGACAAAAAAGCAAGTAAGAGTAAAAAGAGACAGCTTATTGAATATCATATGTAAACTGATTTCTGATATTTGACTTTTTTTTTTTTTAAGTAGGATGCTTTCCACGACCATAACACTGCTGTCTTGCAATCTCTAATATTCATATCTTTTCTTTTTTTTTTCCATTAGGAAAGTAGTCTTTTCTCTATTTTACTAATTTCCAAATGATATGTCACCTCAGATCTCACAAAGAAGTGAGAAACTGAAGAGCTCAGAAATTAACATCCTAGCAGCAGATTGATCTTTCCCACAGAAAAATGTGGGAATTTTGAAAAGTCATCTTTCATTGATTTTTTTTCTTGTAGAATAGGCTTGTTAGATGGTTGGGAAATGCTGGATTTGGCTGCCTGATGGACTTGTAGCTTTCAATAGCACAATTTCAGAGGAGTTAAGTTAATTCAAAGATTTATGAGTCCAAAGTTGATGAAATCACTTCAGTGCCAATACCTGACTTTACACAATCTTGAGAATCATATTCCTCACTGATGCTGTCTGATATTAAAGGCAAAGATTGTAGTTAAATGGGACATCCAGAAATGTTGCCATTTATATGAAGAATGTAGATAAATGTTAACTGAGGTCAGCTAGATCAATTGTTAAGTAAGAAAAACAAGTATTGCCAAAACCAGCAGTGAAAGACTAACTATCAAATTATCAAATATTATAATTATGTTAATAGACTGCAGTGGAGTAACTGAGTTAAAAAAAAATAGCTAATTCTTGCCATGTCTGAAAAATACAAGAAGTCACGTCATATGGGCATAATCTCTTAGTGGGCTGGACACAGCTACTGCACTGTCTGCATTTGGGACATAAAAGCTATTACACACTGCAGTCTGGTTTCCCTGTGGAAAAAAAACGGAATAAAGCAGCAGGCCCAAGCAAGTCTCCTGGAATTTGGTCTCCTATAGAGATGACAGGAAAAGAATAGTTATAATAACAATGAAACGTGAGCATTGGAATGTTTGTATTGCACTGTGTGTTTTACAGATAACCATCTTAAAGCCATCTTCTATTAAATTTTAAGCTCATTCTTGTTTTTAATAACCCAGAGGACTAAAGGATGAATTGTAAAAATCTCTACTTCAAAGGTATTTGGCATTTATAAAACATCCAAACATTTTCAATATGCAGAGAAAAAAACTAATCTATATATGATACCAGAAGGATTATGAAGAGGTTCTGAAGGAATCTTGGTGAATTTGTCCCAGACCTTCACATATCAGACATGAAAAAGCAAATGGGAAGGAATTCAGCATGTGCAGCGTATGCATGTAAATGGGAAGTAACTGATAGTGACTACCATTATCCATAGTCCAATATAGTTAGGAGTTTCTATCAAATTTTTTGCTCAGAAGAGTTGCAGTATCATCTTCTACAATTCGATAAGACCACTCTCATTTTTCTGCTTCTCACTTAACATCTCACCTCTTGTGCTACTATGCATACGCTCTGCAAGAGATCTGCTTGATGAGTGCCTGTAGCAATGTCTTTTGTAGCTAAATTACTTTCATAAATCACTAAAATAAAATGAGTAGCAGGATGCTTGTCATTTCATCTGTGAATGAATATAACAGAATAAATATTTTATCATTTCTCCTTAAAAAGCTCATCTGTAACTCAATAGGTTTACAGAACAATTTAAAGAGGAAAAGCATTTAACTCACTTTAGCTTTGATTACATTACATGGTCTATTGTATTGAGATCTTGAAGTAATTCATGACTAGAGCTTGTTTAAAAACTGTGATTCAGATGATTTTTATTTATTTTCCTCAAGTAAACTGTCATCTTTTTTAAAAGGGTGTGCAAAGGGTACATATGCAAAATAAGATTACCTTTGAAAAAATCCTCATTCACAATACTTACAATGATGTTGTAAAGAGAGGGTTTTTTTTTTCCTTTTTCCTAGAACCTCTCAAAAGCATCTGAATTCAGTACGCAAGTGATAAAACATTAATGAAAAGGCATGCTGAAGCATTTGAAGTGGGGAAAACAATCACTTCACTTCTCATCAAACATGCAGAGAGTTTAATCTGGTGCCCTTCAATAAATAGAGTCAAGAATTTTATCTAATTATGATGTCCCTCCCAAGTTGTTCAAGAATCACTCACTGAAGGTCAAATTCAAGTAGTAGAACTTCAGGCCACATCTCTTGTTGACCTTCTATGCTGCAAAGACTCCAGAGTACCACTTCTTCACAAGATTTTTGATTTGCAGAATCCTATTCCCCACAGTACTAATCTGTGTCAAGCAAAAATATATGACCTGAAATTGGTACTGATCAGTAGATCAGTAGAAATAATAAATAAAATGAATCATAGATCTGATGACAAACATGAAAACTAACTAGAACGAAGCGGATTGTTTTGTCCTGTATCTAATAATGACATTTATCAGAAAGAGACTACTGAAATGGCAGAGAGAAAGGAAGAGTTTTATCTTATTTTGTAATAACTTTTCACATAATTTTTCTTTCTCTCCAGAAGGAAAATAATAATAAACAAATATATTTGAAAGGCAAAAATAACTAGTTTCATTATTGAACAAAATTTACGTCTTTGTACAAGTCTGTAAGTAGAATTATGCTTAAATTACTCCTGTGCTTAAGATATGCCAAAAAAGAGAGAATCTAAAATAAGCACATCTATAAAAAAAATGATTTAGAGATGTGTGACTCAAATTGTTAAGGTGATTCTAATTATCCTCCTTTTTTCTTTTCCATCTGTTCTGCCTTTTTTTTCTTGCTTGCTTCCTGCCTTTGCTTCATTTTTTCCTTCTATTGCTCCTTATTTCACTTTGTTGAGTCTCTGTGCAAACTCGGATTCATGTATTACCTTTTTCCTTGTCATTGCAAGTGCATCCTACCTACTCCTCTGCTAGCTCATATTAAAAGCTTTCTAAATTTATACTACATTTGTTCATTTGTTCTTTGCATGTTCAGTTCTTTGTGACATCATTCATCTTTATGATGTCATATAGTACTGACATTTATTTTCTCGAAAATCTCATTTGTTCAAGTGACTCTAATTTATCCTTTCTGATAATGAGCTTCCTTAGCCCTGTGTTTGCATCTATCTTTGGTACTTTCTCTGACTCCTTGCCCTGTAAGAATATTTACTCCAGGTTTATGGGGCACAAAATGCTACTATTTAAATGTCAATCAAGATATCTAGATATATAGATCTGTGACAGATGAGTGGGAGGACAAATGGCCAAGAGGCTAAGCCTTATTTATGTGGCAGCTGCTTCTCTAGTTCCAGCTGGGGGACGAACAGAAGCCCAACAAATAACCACCAGTTGGAATGCTTGAACACTATCTGTAGAAAGTTGTATTTAGTTTCCATTTTCATTTTGCTCTAATTTTATTTGTAGTGTATAGTCTTAGCTGAATGTAAATCCATTACAAACTCTTGATAGAGTTAATAGAGTTAATAGCCTTTTAAGATTTCAGAAGTCTCTCTCAAATTGTTCAATCCTAAAGGGGAAGAACACAAGTTCCTAAAAGCTTATGAACTCTGTAGAACTTGGTAAAGATTTGTACCCACAGCAAGTCTGATAAAATTTTATTATGGAAGGAAAAAATAATTCCCTTCATCCAAATCTTTTATCAATGTCATTACATTAAAACTATATATTCATCTCCCAAAACTAACATGTAATAACGTAATGGAGCAGAAAACTGAAAGATAGAGATGAAAGTTACCTGTGTATCTTGGTTTTGAGACAGTTTGAATAGATGATCAATCATATGATGGTCGGCATTTGGAGACAACAGGATTTCTCTTTCTAGAGAATTAAGGTCAAGTCCAACCAAAAAAAAAATATATATATGCATATATAAACATGTATATATAATGATTAAGTACAAATATACTAGAATCATATATTGTTTCATATTTAAGCTTCTTAAACTTCTAAAAATCAAAAAGTCTCCAAATGAAGTATATTGTTTTGCTAATAATATGTTACAAAAAAGATACACTTACAAAACAAACAAAAAAACAAACAGGAATCACTATTTAAGAACACTGTGCAGAGTCATAGCAAGAGTCTGTCTAAATTCAGCTAAATGGTCAAAAAGCTGTTATGATTCCTATTTGCAGATGAGGAACTGAGAGAGACGAGATTTTGACTCAAAGTTGGAAAACTATTTGAAAGTGAATGTTATGTAAGCAAAACTGATTTTATTTGATCTCTCATTTGATTACATTAATGAAAACCTTGCATTAATCCTGTTTATTAATCAACTTCTATGAATGACCATCTTTCTATGTATTGTACAGGAAAGTACTAACTTGCATGTGGAGATTTCCCCTGGTAACTTGGTTCAAAATTCTATTCTATTAGAATATTCTATTAGTAATTAGCTCCATTGAGGAACTCTCCATAAACTGATTGGAAGAAATATTTTTGCAATATTCTTTCAATATTTTTGAAAGGTTTGGTATAGCTGTTCTTTTCTAGCCTGGTAACACATAACAGAATAGCACTAATGTCTTCTTATTCCTACACTATCTCTCAGTGTCCATCTCAGACAGTAGCATCCAGAGAACAGCACCTCTGCTGAGATCCAGATAGAGCAAGATGTAGCTGAATGTCCACACTGAGCATTGTAAGATTTGTATCTTCCTAATTCACAAACATAACATTTTCTTCCATGGTTCTTGCCACAATTTTCCACTTTGAAACCTCAAATTTCAATCCACTGCCTGACTCTAGGGTTCCCGAATCCCTTCCAGACCCTCACTGGCTGCCTTTTCCCGCCTGTATGCATGACACTATAAATAATGTTGCATATGCCTAAATATAGATGCTGAGAGCTGTTTTGTATGCTCTAAGTTTCAAGGAAACCTCAAGGAAACATGAGATTTTCAGATATGTCACAAGACTGTATTGAAAAACGCATGCTCCTTGAGGAATGCAATTGGATACCATATCGGTTACACTTCTGTGTACTTACATAATAACTTATGTGGACATTTAGAAATGTCCTGCATATATGCTGTGTTTGTAGTCTTTAAATACCTGTTGATAGGCTAATTTCTATTATCTCAGTCACACAGCTCTATTATCCTAGTTGCATAGCTACTCGCTTACTATTTGAGAAGGAGAAATAAATTTTTACATGTCTATAGAAAAAATGTCCATGTTTACATCCATACATCTGCTTATGGACTTGATTTGTGGAAACAGTACCTGTTTCAGCTAAAAAATTAAAATGTAATGTAATTTCAGATAATTCCT
Source organism: Nothura maculosa (assembly GCA_032353885.1). Taxonomy (NCBI): domain Eukaryota; kingdom Metazoa; phylum Chordata; class Aves; order Tinamiformes; family Tinamidae; genus Nothura; species Nothura maculosa. The sequence goes on along the minus strand of JAUBOD010000982.1, from coordinate 1,222,230 downwards.
GAAGGTCTATGAGATAGACACACTTGATATTGTACCTACTTCTCTTTGTAAAGATCTTGACTAGAGAAAAGATATTTTTTTCATTTTTATGCATAGCTGAATTTGTGTTATATATATGTAGAAATACTGCTGAAGTTTTAATCTTAGAAATGGTGATCTTTCCAGATTGCAAAGCCAAGCCTGATACATGGTATAAATCTTGATTCTGTATTTTCAACATGATCAGAAACCAAACAAAAATAATCTACTTTCTTAGAATGTTGATAATTCGGAGATTATTAGCTATCTTAGTCTGTTGTTTGGCATATACAATAGGCAGAAAAGGCTGAGTTAAACATATAATGCTTTATTTGCTTGCTATTGTTACTTAAAGAGCATTTATAACAAGCTCTTTAAGGCTCATTGTACTGGTGGCAAAACAATTTGTTTTGGCAATTGATTTGTTGAAAAGGCAATGTTTCTAGTTTGCTTTCCAAACTATAATGATGTATTGAATTCAGAAGTGCCCTTGACAATCTGCAATGTATAATGGTATATTCTCAACATCTTTTTTTCTATACAGTGGCAAGGAAGTTACTAACACTCAACAAACAAATACACACTGTTTATCTTGGTGTAATAACCAGTGCTAATTTTGAATTCCTTATTTTATTTCACCTTTGATGAAGTATTTGCAGTAATTCAAGTCTTCACAGAATTTAAACATAACGCTGTTTTTTTTAGCACAATAACTACATCTGTGCTGTTAGGCTGAGGATTATCCAAGGAGCTCCTTGATGTTACACTTTGCATTTCCTGTGCAGCTCTGATGTCTTCCTAAATCGTTAAATCATTCTATAAATAAATTATTTCTGCACTCAAGTTCTATCTTATGGACAAGTAGTGATTAGCAACAGAGAAAACCCAATCTCTTTCCCTTTGGTTCTCCTCCCCACTAGAATAATACTCCAAATTATTCTGTTGGGCTGAATAAAAATAAGATACCAATTTCCATTTTTGTAAGGGAGAGCCGTGCACTTTAGCTTTCTAAATGTCAAACCTACAGAGTATTTTTTTAAGCAGAATATAATACATTCTTTACTTGGTAAGTCTTTGGATTCTAAGAAGTCAGATTCACAAACTCATTAGTGATAGAGGAGTGATTTTACTATCACTTCTAAATGATGAAGCAAGGAAAACAAAACAATGACATGATGTAACTAATTTCCTCATCATTTACTTTCATAAATGTCTTTGGTCATCTAAAATTGCTAGAAAAAAGAACGTGAAAGATAATCAAAGATCAACTGGGGGAGGAAAATAAGAAAGAAAAGATATTATGAAGGAAACTTAGTTCAGAATATTTAAAGAAAATAGTGTGTGGAAAACACACAAGAAGTTTGGAAGTTTGGGCTTAAGCGTCTGGGCTTAGGCAGAACACTTAAGAAGTTTTTATCCTTAATGGTCAAGACAAAGGAAC
>JAUBOD010000982.1:1203452-1213746 GCA_032353885.1 Nothura maculosa | reverse complement strand
CCAATGGGATCCTGGCCTGCATCAGGAGGAGTGTTGCCAGCAGATCAAGGGAGGTGATTCTGCCCCTCTACTCAGCTTTGGTGAGGCTGCACGTGGAATACGGTCTGCAGTTCTGGGCTCCCCAGTTTAAGAAGGATGTAGAGCTATTAGAGAGGGTCCAGCGGAGAGCAACTAAGATGACTAAGGAAATGGAACATATCTCGTATGATGAGAGACTGAGTGAATTAGGCCTGCTTTCTCTGGAGAAGAGAAGGCTGAGAGGGGATCTAATTAACATGTATAAGTTCATGAAGGGAGAATTCAGGGAAGAAGGGAACAAGCTCTTCTCATTGGTGGCCAGTGATAGGACAAAGGGAAATGGGTATAAGCTGAAACATTGGAAATTCCATCCATGAGGTGAGGGGGAACTTCTTTACAGTAAGGGTGACAGAGCAGTGGCACAGGCTGCCCAGGGAGGTTATGGAGTCTTCTTCTTCTTCAAAATCCGCCTGGATGCCACCCTGTGCCACATGCTCTAAGTGTGCCTGCTTGAGTGAGAAGGTTGGACTAGATGATCTCTAGAAGTCCCTTCCAACTTTGAATATTATGTGATTCTGTTAAAATCTTCACTCACCCAGCAGACGGGCGATGGCTGTCCACCTCAAGGAGTCTCCTTAGGCAGCATTATGACCTGAAGGGAGGAGGGGGGTTCAACCTGTCTGCTGATTCAGAAGTTACGATGGAGTACTCCCTCTCCTTCTTCCTTCTTTCTTCTTTCTCCTTCCTCATTTCTTCTCCTTCTTTCTTCCTTTTTTTCCTTCTACTTCACCTTTTATATATTTTCTTTTACATTTAGTTGGAGTTTGAGTGACTCTAGTCATACTTTCATTATCAATTGTTCTAAAAATTCCCCTAAGTTAACTAAAAATCTAGAGATGATGCTCAGTGAGGAAAGGTTGTTCCTTGGAAGTGAGTAATTTCTATAATACTAATACTAGTGTATTAGTATTATAATGAGATTAGAATGAGCAAATGTTTGAGCAAAGTACATCAGAAGGGACTGATCTGCCACCATTGTTGGCCCAGCACCAGACATCTTATTGTACTATGAGGCTTTTCAGCTGCAGGTTGCCACCTCTGCAAGGAGTACAACACAATTTGAATGCAGTGTCTTTATTTCACTCCATCCTCCATTGACTGATCAGCCACACAACACCATCAGATTATTGAAGTTTTGAGTGTTTCTATGTAAAAGATCTCCATTCACATTGCAGGATTTGCACAAGTTTATTTCAAAGTTCTAGAAGAGATCCTCATTTCCAAAAATGGTTTATACAATTACATTTTGTATATATCTTTTAATAAGCTTTACAGTACCTTTTATTATACTTATCTCCTAAAATATATTTAAGTATAATTTCATAATATCTTTTTTTTGAATTTTGTCCAAAGCCGATTTTGTTTTTCTTCTTTCCTTCTCTTCAAAATATGTATTTCACAGCTTGGATATTGTTTGTTCAGTCTGTTATCATAATAAGATCCTCTTCAAATATAACTTTGTGCATAGACTCCCATCACAGCCTTCTCTAATTTATTGGGCATCCTTTGCCAATTTGCACGTGTGGTAGCTAGATAATTTCGCTAATCTAATGAACTTCACACATATACACTAAATAGTTTAGTATTTAGTTACAAACCATTTACAATTTTGCCAAATCATACCTAAAAGTTTATATATTTTATATGTCTTATAGAAATTCATCCAGTTTACCTATTTTCTCTGTTATATATACAGCAATGATATTTCTAAAACACATGATGATATTCATTAGGACAATGAAGATTTATTGAATACAATTTCCAGGTTGCATTACTTCCTATCATCAGAAGAGCAATGAATCCTTGACCATGAGGTCAAGTAGCGGCTTATGCTTCAGAAAACTATAGGAAAATCAACTTTGTGGCTATCAATCACAGGATCAGAATTGGACTAGAAAATATAAAGGTGATTCTTCACTTCTGTTGTCTATCATATCTGTAATTGAGAGGAGTATCCTCTCTTCCTTTCTATTTGTTTATTTATTGAAAACACAATAACACAATTGCATTCAGATGCATTCAGACCTTCTAAGAGGTAGGTACCTTACAGGTAGGAATTGACCTCCTAAGAAAACGGTACTGTGATTCAGATTAATTGTAGATTACTCTGCCTTCCCTACTTGGTTTCTAAAGATAGGTTATATGCTAGTTGCTAGACTATGTGAGGGAATACATGTTTTCCCTCCCTCATGTAAGGGAAAACATAATTTCTGAGTTCTTACTTCTTCCAGATTTTCATCATAAGGAGTGATTCTAATTAAATAGAATTGCATATTTTTGAAGATGGTGTCATATGATTATAGCATGGCTTCAGAATATAAATTGACCTTTGCATACTCTCTCGGGATCCATGTGTGTATGGACATATGATTAACTCTCTTGTGGTCCATAAGACAACTAATAGAGCTTTTGGGAAGGAAGACATTTGAAAGGTTGATAAGGAAAGTAGAGTGAGATTGGTAGTTACTTGAAAAAAAATACCTCTAGAGGCTTATTCATATTACTGTGAAATATGAGGGGTGAATGGTGTCTTAGATTATCTTTCTCTGTTTTATTCATTTGATTATGAGATAACGATGTGAGATTACATACTTGTTTCTCAAATATCATTTGCTAGTTGAGATGAATTCCCCCTTCATATATTTATATGACCTTTGGCACTGTACACACTCTAAAATTTCTTGAAACTCTGTTCAGATGTCTGTATCATTTGACCAAAACATTATAATCACTTTATATGCAGCAGACTTTTCCTTATATTGAACTGATGACTATTTTCTGCCTCTTTTTGGACCATTAAAACTTCAAAACGTACAATGATTCATAAATGTTTTTGGAAATTATTACTTTTGTTATTTCATCTTCAGTGATCAACTTATGCTATGTATTCTTTTTAATATTCATGCTTATTCATGCCAGGTTCCACTTTCTCTCATCTTCTTTTAAGAAGCCAAATGACAGAGAAAGTTAATGATGAAAAAGTGAACCACTGGGAGGTCAAATAGTTCATATTCTGACACAGACTTTTTAGATGAGGTGGCACACACCAAGGGTGGCATTGATTACAATAGTCTCTGTATTCTTAAAGGTTAATGATGAGGATAATTACCTGACCTATTGGAACCAGATAACATTCAATTGAGATAAATGACAGGTGACTGCAATTATTAAAATAGACTGGAAACAGACTCTCTGACATTGCCACTTACTTATTGAAAATTGCCTATAAAAGGAGCTGAAGAAAAACACCAGCTGTCTCTTTTAGAAAGGTTTAATTTGATACTTCCTATTCTATCTACTCTGTTGCTACACTTCAGATACTTTGGAAAATATAACACTAATAAAGAGGTTTAGGAAGAGATGCTCTGATGGGATTTTTTAATGAGATTGGTCACACATTACAAAGACTACTGAGTGATTTAAAAACAATCCATATTTTTACTGACAGTGGTAAGAAAAGAAAAAATCACAATTACATTCAATTAAATATTTTCCTGTTGATAAAATCACAAAACCACAGAATGGTTGAGATTGGGAGGGATCTCTAGAGAAATCATCTAGTCCAACCCATCCTGTTCAAGGAAGGACACCTGGAGTACTAGGCACAGGGCTATCAGGTGAGTTTCAAACAGCTCCAGAGAAGTAGACTACACAACGTCTCTGTGCAGCCTGGTTGAGAGCTCTGTCACCCTCACGGGAGAGAAAGTCTTCTTGATGTGGAGGTGGAACTTCCTGTGTTGCAACTTGAACTCATTATGCTATCCCTGGCCAGCACCAAGAAGAGTTTGGCAGTATTCTGTTAACATTCTCCCCTCAGGCACTTATACATATTGATCAGATTTCATTTCAGTATTCTCCTTTCTGAGCTAAACACACATCCCTCTCATACTGGGGAGCCCAAAACTGCACCCAGTACTCCAGTTGCAGCCTCACCAGAGTAAGTAGAAGGGCAAGATACCCTTCACTGACCTGCTAGCAACACTCCTCCTGATGCAGGCCACGATCCCATTGGCCTTCCTGGCCATGAGGGCACACTGCTGACTCATGATTAGCTTGGTGTTAACCAGGACTCCCATGTCCCTCTCTGTGGAGCTGCTTTCCAACAGGTCAACCCCTAATCTGTCCTGGTGCCTGAGATTATTCCTCCCCAGGAGGACCCTGAACTTGTCCTTATTGAACCTCATGAAGAAGAGTTGCTTATTTTGCTCCTTTGGTTTGAAAATTTTAGCTTGGAGATTAAAGATAAATGTGTGCAGTAAATATTTAGGGAATGTTTTTCTACTTCACATGAGCAAGCAACTTTCTAGTACCTAAGAGGTTTGATCTAGAAATCTTATTGGCCTTATACCCTGTCTCAGCCTTGGCTGATACCCTGTACCAGTAGGTTTTCTGTTTTCTAGATTATTTTAGTGCAGGCAGCACAAGAAAGAAGATCTACAGCAATAACTAATATTTTTATTCCTCCAAGAGATAAATGTGGAAAAATGGTCAAGAATGACATACATTTTTTTCCTTACTTCTGTGAAGTTATCCCAAAAGATATTTCATAATTCCTTTCCTCCAAAGTCCTTGAAGTTGCAGTTTATTTAGGAACATAAAACTAGAAATTATAATCAAGCAGGTTAGCTACATCTATAACAGATGCTAAGCTGAGAAGAGCTAAAAGATTGCCTCTTCTGGCCCTCTCCATATATGAAGAGTTACAAATTAGTCTCCCAATAACTTTGCATTTTTACTATAAGAAGGTCAAAAACATCAGAAAATAGTAACCCACCAAAAGGTCAGGAAACAACAGTTTTTTGACCTTTGAAATACCAAGGAATTCAGTAGCTGAAGATAACAATTTTGTCCTAACAAATGGGTCAGAGGATCTTAAATACATAAGGGAATATTTTTCCCTCAAATCAAGTGATCCTATAGCCCTGAGTACATAAGAAAAAATATATCTGATAAAACAAAAATTATATATTTTCAGTATCAGTTGAGGTCCAGCATTTTTTAATCAACATTTTCCTTTAAAATGTAGTCAAATATGGATTTTTCAAAAGATGAGCAAAAAGACTGTACAAACCAATAAAATGAAATACCTGGCCTGAACAGATTCTTATGTCTTTTCCTTGGTGATGCTTCTGATAACTGCACTAATAAAATCCATAGAAGGAGGAATGGTCAGGAGATGGCCATAGCCTATGAGGGAAGGCTGAAAAAGCTATGTTAATGTAATAGAAGGAAGAAGCAGCTAGGAGGAGAATAGCAAAACACTGTGTTAAAGAGAAAGAACCCAAAGACATTAGAAGAAGAAATAAAAGGCATATATATCACTGGGGAAGATTTAGATTAGGCATTAGGCAATAATAACTGCATATAATGAAAACAGCAGACAGGTCAAATATTTGGAAAAAATGTTGAAAAATAGAGTAGATTTGAAAAATATTTGTTATTATTTATTGCCTATGAACACTTTTTTGTCTGAATGAGATCATGGCTGATAATGGAAGTAAAGAAAAAATATTCTTTGAATTAAATATTAGGTCATACTTTTGATCTACTCAAAATGCAGACATTGTTGATGATTTCCCAAGTATGATAATAGGAATAGTTTTCTCTTTCTTCCCTATAAGACTAAATTTGCATGTGTTCAGTTGTCAGTGTTCAAATAACTTTGAAATTAATTCCTTTTCCACATTTTAATGTTCTAAATAAGATTTCCTGTTTTATTATTATACTTCCTTACCTGATTTCTTTGTTTGTGCTACCTCAGAAAGACAAATTAGTAATCCCTTAATTCCACAATCAGATAAACAGATTATTTTTTGTATAGCAAGGGGGAAAGCAACCTTATTTTTTCATCCATCTGTCTGGATTTTTATTTCATTGCAGTAAGTCTGGTTTGGCTGTTTATAACAGCTGTTCCACTTTTGCTTTCTGTGAGTACTGCAAGCTATTCTATCCTCTTAATGTAGTCAATCATTTAGCTAGTAAAATGAAGAAGACGAGTGGATCTTCCCTATATAAAACTCCTGTTCGCTAGCATTGACAATATATAAGTATTACTCAAATATTTGAGAGCAAGCAGCTGGAATACCTGGAGCCAGATACATTTCAGTAGCTCACAATGAGTCCTAGTCAGGAAATGGATTATGACAGTAGAGGAAAGAACAAGAGGCCTCAGGCTACCTCCAGGATGTTTCAAGTAACACTGTAATTCTACCAGGACCAGGATGGTGAAACGTATATTGTAACAAGCTGCTCATAAAGCAGTCATATACAGCAAATGTCTTCTAACTGCTTAATTTTAATTGGAATGAGATTAGCCTGAAGGCATACAAGTATGTCTCACACATATATATTTTTAGCATTTTAATAAATAATAAGAGAAAATACTTAATGAGAACTTTATAGGAGCATTAAAAAGAAAGTTGTCTTCTTTTTAGTTTTGTCTTGTAATAAAAAGTTACAGTATTAAAATTAAGATAGTATGGAAAATTGCTGTTAATTCTCTATGACACAGCTAATTGAAACTGAATACTGAAGATATTAATTCAGCTGAATATTTTCATATACATGCAGAATCTCTGTGAAAACAAAATAGATACAATTACAAATATATATAGCTGTACAGAAGAATGTTATCTCTTGAATTAAACAGTTGAATACATTATCTTAATAGAAGAATATTGTTTGCTTGAATAACAACCTTAACAAACGCATCTTAATTTTAAGACAGAACTCTTCTTTTCCAAATGGCTTTATAATTTTTTTTTTCCCCAGAAGAAAAAAATAGTTAGAAAACAACATTGGGCTTCTCTGTAACAAATACTGACAAAGACTTTTTTATCAAAGTAAATTGCAGGTCTATACAGTCTGTTTTTCTGGTTTTATTCCATGATTAATATAAGGTATATAATGTAGGTATCATTTTAAGGTATATAATGTAGGTATCATTTTAAAACATATTAATTAATATTTTCTCCAGCAAACTTGGTCTCACTATAGATAGTTCCTCTAGCAATTTGTCTGCTTTCTATGAGGCTCTTATTACATCATCTAGGGTCTATTTATATACTCTGGAGGTGTATGCAGGGATGGGAGGTCTTCTTTTCTAGTAGTTCTCACAGTCTCTCTCTAGACTTTTTTTTCCCAAAGCTTTGACAGGCAGCCAAGTTGAGACCTCCAGGAAAAATGCCATGTGTGAAGTTTACATAATGTACAGCAGTGAAAACTTTCTGGAAATCAATAAAAAAGTTTGATTATAATTTACATACTAAAAATTCTAATCCTAAGTGGCAGAGTAAAAGATCAGATCTCTACTACAAAGATTAACTAGGTTATGGAGACTTTTCCATTCCCTTTGTCATTGACAACTGGAAAATATGAACATTTCTGAGGTAATGTAATCGGCATAAATGGAGATATAAATCTGTATTGATCTTAAAGGGAGCTGTGCCCTTCAGTCTGTGAAAGAGGATATTTAAGTTTCTACCACCAGGAACCTTTAACTCATTAATCTTTTTTCACTCTCCCTTAAACACATAAGTGACTTGAGACTATTGCAGCAGCTATTTAGACTGCCCCTGTGGTGCTATCTCACTAAGATATCCATAGCAGGGCCTAAATGTACTGGCCTAAAGGTCCTATTCCATTCTCCACCCTTGAGAATCCAATCTGCACATGCCATATTGCCTTCTCAGACTGAGGATCTAAGTTAAAAAGCAGTCAAGATCATATAAATCAAGCTAACTTTGAGGAAGATAAAAAGCATGATTCTAAAGCTCCCTTACTTTGATAAACCCTTTTTTTTTTGGTCATATTTGTTTTGTCCTCCTTATCAGGCTTTTTCTCCTCCTCTTTGCTTGTTTCTTTTTGTTTTTTTTTTTTTTTCCTCCAGATGTAAGGTCTATTTAATAGTCCTGGATGTTTACTTTCTGTATATCAATCAAAGGTTCAGTTTTTTTGCTAAATAGATGTTCTGGAAGGTTAACAGCAGCTCCATACAGTGCATTGGAGATCCTATTTTTATTTGGAGATGATACATATATATTTGCAAAAAGAAGGTTTCATCTCTTCATTGACCCTTGCTGTAATTTGTCATACAACCCAAACTATCCTCAGTATCTTTAGTATGTATTCATAATAATCTTTTCACTGTTCTTTAATGTCTTCCTTCCTCATGCAGTTGTGACATCTGTCATTCTGCTAATTATATGGCATCATGTTGTGGAGAAAACTCTTGCAAATTTCTTTTCCAGCCACAGTCTCCAGTGCTGACTGCCTACTTGCTCTCCACAATATTTATTTGTTTCATTACTGTAAGAATTCTGATTTCTTCATTTATTCATAGAGCACAGTATATTTATGATCTTTGTAACTCACCTCCTTAATAATGCATCACTTTTTTTGTGATATTGTTTGTTTTCAAGTCATGATCATTGCTTTTTTCCTGGATGACTTTGTTTATGAAATACTGCAGAACATTTGTTCTGCTGTCCTCAAAAAGCACATGAATAATTTTCTTTTGACATTTCCTCTTTATTTCTCATTTGTGAAGAGTACTTTTTGTCATTTCAGAACAGATCTTTAAGGATGGGAACATTTAGAAAAGATTAGAGACCAAATAAGGATTTCAGTCTAGGATGGAATTCTCTGAAATTCCTCCCTTTCACTTCCTTTCTCCCTCTGGATGTTCACTGGTATAGGGACTCCCCCTACATCATAGAAACAAGTGCTTGGTTTCAGACCAGCCATTTTATCCCTCTGTTGTGTTAGTTGTGTTAGTAAGTGGAACTTGTCCCCTTTGGGAGAATTTAATCAACATTTTCTCCATGGATGTAATGAAATATTATAAATCTTTCTACAGACAGAGGGCATATGGTATATTAGTGTGATACTGACTAAAAATAAGTTCATTCATGTTTGGAAAAATATGAGCTCAGTTATTAATTATAGTCATTAAAATACAAATCTACAATTACTGGAAGCAGTAACAAACATAAATCAGATTAAAAATCTCTTCAAAATAATCAAACATTTAATATATAAATATGTATTTCAGTTTCTTTAGCTTTCACTTCTCACAGAAATCTTTCTCTCTATCCCTCAAATTTGGCTGAAGTTTTTAAGGACAAAGCATCTCTGTTTTGCTAGACTTTTTTATTATAGAGAAAGTTATAATATTGCTTCACATCATAAAACAAAAATGACTAGTGGTTCCACTTCATCAGATATCAACATTGATATTTGAAATGTTTACATTTTCCTTGGATAATCGAATCAACCACCAAGGAATTAAAAAAAAAAGAATGTGTAGGGTACTAAAGTCATTCATTATCAGAGAAAACTAACAATCGAAAAACTCCATATAGCTGCTATTTATTGAAGTGTATTATTGTAATATGAATTTAAAAATACATGCAAATAAAATATTTCATTTATATCAAATTAAATTTATTGAAAAACTGGAATATGCCAAGGTATTTAGTGGGGTTGATATTACTTAGTGTTAGTTAACTGTAGAAAAAAGGACAAAGGACATATCATGAACATTTAAAATATAACCAGAGCTAGAAATGGCAATAAAATAACCACAGTTAATTTTTGAATACAAAGATGTCTCTTCAATAATTCTTGGTAAGACTCTATAGTTCCAATACTATGATATTGTAAGCTCTTATAAAAATACCAGTGTACACCAGCTAGATATATCATCCCGTATCAAATGAGAGGTATCAACTAGTTGAACAAAATGAATAAGCATTTCACATAAATAGTCAAAATTTGTCACTTAGTATAAAAATATGATTAATATCTGGAGGTATTGTTACTTTGTTCCTACAAGAGGAATTAATGCAAGGCAAGGCTTTTGACACCGTCCCTCACAGCATCCTCCTGGGCAAGCTACGAAGATGTGGGATTGATGAGTGGATGCAGAGGTGGATCAGGAATTGGCTCTGTGGCAGGGTGCAGAGAGTGGTAGTCAATGGGGCAGAGTCTAGTTGGAGACCTGTACTTACCGGTGTCCCCCAGGGGTCAGTCCTTGGTCCCATCCAGTTCAACGTATTCATTAACGACCTGGATGAAGGCATGGAGTGCTCCATCAGCAAGTTTGCAGACGATACCAAACTGAGAGGAGTAGCTGACAACCCTGAGGGCTGTGCTGCCATCCAGAGGGACCTGGACAGACTAGACCACTGGGCGGTGAGAAACCTCATGAAATTCA
>JAUBOD010000982.1:1186368-1203352 GCA_032353885.1 Nothura maculosa | reverse complement strand
GAACATCTGCCCTATGAGCAAAGGTTGAGGGAGCTGGGCCTGTTCAGCCTGGAGAAGAGAAAGCTGAGGGGGGACCTCATCACTGTCTATAAATACCTCAAGGGAGGCAGTGAGGAGGATGGCGTTGGCCTCTATTCACTAGTGGACAGCGATAGGACTAGAGGAAATGGCTTCTAACTGAAGCATCGGAAGTTGCACAGGAACTTAAGGAAGCATTTCTTCACTGTGAGGATGACATAGCACTGGAACAGGCTGCCCAGAGATGTTGTGGAGTCTCCTTCTTTGGAGATCTTTAAAAACTGCTTGGATGCAGCCCTGAGCCATGTGCTCTAGGTGACCCTGCGTGTGTAGGGGGATTGGGCTAGATGACCTCTAAGGTCCCTTCCAACCTTACACATTCTATGATTCTATGATTCTATGAATGAGGAATGATTAGGAAGTCTTAGAGGAAACATAAACATGGGAATTTTATTAGAGTTGCAAAATATAGCTGATATTTTTTTATGATTCATTAAGAGACATAGGAATAATATATTTGTATGCATTTCCAAAGGCTAGCAAAAACAAGCAAAAATAGTGCAGCATAGCCGCACTGTGATCATATGTGTAGGAGAGAATTGAAAAAGGAAACTTTATACTACAGTTTTCTGTCCCAGTATTCGGCTTCTTGTCTTTTTCTTCTTTTTTTTTCATTCTATATTGTTGTTTTTTTATTTTTTTGTTTTGTATTGTTTTTCTGTGATATCTGCAAAGAAGATTATAAATTTTTAAATTGGACAAAACTTTTGGCACAAAAATATATATATTATTCCATGAAATGCATACTATTGCTTAAATCCTTTCCATTTCTTTAAAAATTCCAATTTTTGTGTGTTTATCAAAATCAAATAAATTATTGAATATGGTCATCTCTCTAAATGAATATAGAAATGTATACATACATCTGTCTAAATGTGCATCAGAAACACAAACCCAGAAAATATGCATATACCCTGTATTATATACTATTCTTGAAATAATTATCACACAGATTATTCTTTTGCATAGACATTATTTCTGCTGCCCTGTTTCATCAGAAGTGATCATATTGCTATTATTTTGGTATGTTACAAGTTTAAGTCATAATGATAATGATGAGAATGCTAGTTTTCTCTGCCAAAAGGTGTGTGTGTGTGTGTGTGTGCATGTGTGTATAAATAAAACCAGGTCTGAAGTTTAACTGACAGTTTAAGAAACCCAAACACTGGTAATTCAGTTTTCCAGTTTGTGATATAATAAGAAAACAATAACAAAAAAAAGAATATATACATATCTATCATCTTCCATTTATTATAAAACAACAGTTTAGAACTAAGATTTCCTGTTCTCTCTGTTCTACATTCCAAAATGTCTGCAATTGATTAAGTCTAAAATATATATTATTTTTAAGTACATTTGGTACACTCATTGGATAAGAAATAACAACAAAAAAAGAGAGTAATCAATCAGGAAATTAAATCTAGAACAAAAACATGAATGTACTTTATTGTCAGTGGATAAAACAGTACCAGATATAGAAATCTATGGTAGAAGGTACAGAGTTCTGTTGTTATTATATCATTGCTGTTATTTCTTTTGCTGCTCTTTTACTCAGATCATTCCTCTTGGGTCCCAGAGCCTTCATAGCTCATTTTCTGTTAAATCTCAGTGCTTCTTTGAGGAATTGGAAAGATGAAGAAATATTCAGAAGCTAGCAACAAACAGTCAGAAGGAAGGAAATTCTTTATGGTGTAAGTTACTTGAAAAGATTTATGGCAATATGCTTTATATTATATTAGAGTTCTACACTTAGTTCTACCCTGAGTTCCATTTCATATATTTTACAAAGCTTGCAGTTTATCTGTTCATATCAATAGACTTTTTATTTAATTTTCTCAGACACTTTGATATTTTATAGGACTGTATGAATAATGAGAGGTATTGACAATGGATATCCTGTGGTTATTTTTGCTCTCAATAAACATGCAGTTTTACCTGTTAAAGTATTCTTTAACATGCTCAAGATGAACAACAGGCATTCACAACTATGTTTTTTTTTCCAGATCTATCTCTCAAGGACACTGTTCTTATTGTAAGAAAAGACGAGTCCCATGCTCCAGCAAATTTTCAAGAATTATATCCAATACTAACATTCTCAAAATTTTCTTTACTAAACTTAATCAGGTTAAAATGTTAGAAGATCTCTTGAAATTGCTATTGGCATAATACAGCCCTTTCCACTACTGATTTTCTCAAAGTGGTGTTCCAGACAGCTAGTAAATAGCCAATGAGAAAAAACATCTGTAGTCACCCAAACAATATCTGTAACAACAAATCAATAACACCTTCAATTTAGCTTTATTTAGAACAGCAGGACATTCATTTAACAGCAGTAATTTAGAAGAGAAATTTTACAGTAGTAATCATATGGACACCCTTGTATACCTATATGTGTACAAGTGCACATACATGAATATATACACAGATAAAAATATGCACACAAATAGGTACATAGGAACATGCATATAAACAAATCCATATATAAATATACCACACAAACCAAAAAAATTATCAGATAGAGTAAATGACTGCAGTGTTAGCCAGTAAAAATATAACTCGTAGTTATCAAAAAGAAAGCTAAACACATTCAACTCAAATAAAGTAGATGCATTAGCCTAGAATTAACAAAAGGTTTTAGACAACACCATGTCATAAGTTCAGCTATAATCAGCTCACCAAAGGAAACATTTTAAAGTAGTAATGAGTAGGCTGTATTACAGCCAATTGAGTTGATTTTTTACAGCATGAATGGTATGTGAGCATGCTTTAGGGTGCAAAGTAAGTGGGATAACGTTAGCGTACTGCTAAGCAGGAAAGGAGCTAAATCCATCACAATCTTTATCTTCCCTCCCTATCTGTTGAGAAAGGTCACTAAAATCAATTGTTCCCAGAACTTCACTTAGGGTTTGCTTTAGAACACTTGTTTTAAACCAAAAGAGACAGAGAAGGAGCTAAAATTGGTATGACATAAAGGATTCTTGCATCACAGCAAAGGCATCTTGCAGAAACTAGGTTACATAATAGAGAGTCTGACCATCTCAGGAAAAAAATAGCAAAAATAACAGTAACAAAAAAAAAAGATTAAAGGAAAATGTCTAAATAATAAGTCTAACACTATCACTTTTATTTCTGGAACATCTCCTTCTCTACATGGGAGCTGGCCTTCACAAGATTGTGAGTTCTGGATCAAAGTCATCCCTAAGTATCTAGCGGCAGATCAGAAAACTCACTCTCTCTTCTTTTTCAACTTTCTTGCACAAGACTCAGTGCACAGGGCACTGAACATATATTAGTAGAACTACATCTTGGAAAATACTAAGATCTCTTAATCTTGAAAAATACCAAAATCCCTTAATTGCATTTCGGACCCTGGACCGTCCTGATAATGTTCACCTACATTCCTCCTATCACTTACTTCCCTTGGAGTATCTCCAAAGGTGGAAAAGATCTATGTGATGGAGAGATATCAGCAGAATATTAGTTCAATTAGGCCACAGGTAACTAATTTATTAGTGAGGAATGGAAGCAAATCAAATAAACAAGTGGCAAGCTAGAAGAGAGAGAGTTTTGTTATTCTTTTGCATCAAAATACTTTTCTTACTTTTCACTTTCTCACTTTCTTCTTTTCACTTGCTTCTTCAATTTCACGTTTCTCATTTTCTTGGGATTTCTTGACTACCAGTACACTTCCTTATTTAAAAATATCATTCATTTCCCCCTTTCAGGTATTTTACAATGTCTTTAACTTTCCTAATTCAATTTTAATAAATATAATTAACATATATATAAATGTACTGAGTATTCTTTTACACAGCAGAAAAGATTCACAACTGATGTGATAAGCTTATCCATAAGAATATGTAATTTTGCTATGTAAACAATGGTAGGCTGACTCAGAGCTAGATTCCCACCTGGTAGAAAGAGTTATATTCGAGGATGCTGCAGTTTCCAAAGAAAACAGAGATTATACCAGGGACAAAGTAACAGCAATGAAATGAAAGATTTAGTTATCATTCCCCACTCCTAGTCAGCAAAGACAAACAGTCTCATATGCTTGTGTCACGATGCATATTTTACAGACTATTATTTTGCTACTTGGAAGTAGGGAAAAAAGAAAAATAAAAAGAGAGAAAGAGAGAGAGAAAGAGAGGGAAAGAGAGGGAAAGAGAGGGAGAGAGAGGGAGGGAGGGAGGGAGAGAGGAAGAAAGACTAAGGAATTCAGCTCACCCATTCGCCAATTGCAGGAAAGAATAAAAACACCATTGAGAAATTAAACTGAAGAGAATACACAGGAAAGCATTCAGGAGAAAAGAAACTAAGAAATGAGGTGTAAAAACTAGAACAGGAAATAGTTTTCCTTAAATTGTGCTTTTAAAAAGAGAAAATTTTGAGAAATTGTTATTTTTTAATTATTCTTTACAAAAAAAAAACCTCTCTACTGGATAGAAAAAAAGGTGTTTTTTTTTTTCTGAAATTCTTCAATAAGAGAGGGAGAAAAAATTCAGGGAGGGAGGTTTTCTCCACACAAATGCTTTAATGCTTTAATGCTTTTCTCACTAAAATGTGTTCTCACAGAAGAGGCATGCTATTAATCACCTGTAAAGTTAATAGAATCTGTTATTACACCAGATTAAAACTAATCTAGCTCAGAGATTAGGTTTATGAACTCTTTTAATGCCATTTGTTTGGTACCTACAAAACCATCCAAAACCATCTAATATTTTCTGAAGTTTCTCTCTGAGATTTTGCATTTAATTGTGTGTATATTCAAAAGGTAATTATATGCAGCTACCTGATTAAATGCTTATTCACATAATGATTAAAAGTGTCTTATGATGACAGTTGCGATATGTCAGGTTCAGAAGTGAATGATTATCACCTGCTGATTTTAGCAGTGAATGTCTATAATGGCAGTAATTTTACAGCAGTACTTACTGCAAACTGATACCGATCATATATTATAGACATTATTTTGTTGAGTCAGATTACTATTTGAACAAAAAGAATTATTTCCAGTGTTCATTTACCTGTTGACAGACCTAGAATTAGAGAGTAAAAAACAGAGTATTTGACATTTTTAAAAGTTTTCTATTATAATCCACAGCGTAAGTACTATATAGATACAGTCAAAATAGATGCTCTTAAAGACAGGAAAAGAGCACAAAATATCTTTAAAAGTGTTATCCATGTACAGGTTGAACAGAGAAGCTGTAGAAAGTAAACTGCATTAAACAGCTTAAAAATCATCATACTCCAATATTACTGTATTGCAAAAATAAAATTTTAAGTATTAGAAGGAGTAAAATAAGAATATTTAGTTTTCTGATTTGCAAAAACTGCTCTTTGTCCCCCCCAAAAAAGCCCTTTTCTTTTTAGTGTGAAAAGAAGAACAATCAGAATGTTCAGCACTTAATAAAACAAGCATATCCTAGAGGTACAAGATCCTAGAACTTTATATGCTCTGGTGTTAATGTGGCATTCAGTATAGAAGGATTCACATTCATATTATCCAGAGACAATGTCTGGAAATCGCAGATAATTTTATTTCACCCCTTATTTTTCAAGATGATCTTCTATACTGATAGATTAAATTTTTGTTTGTTTGTGGAGAGTGAAAAGTTAGGTTTGCTTCATTCCTACCCATTTATGAACATTCAGGACTGAATTTTCAATGTTTTTGAATGTTGTTATTATTAGTAGTAAGAAACTATGAGTTGGGAAGAAAATGGTTGATGAATGATTTTCAAATCAATAAAATATACATTAGGTCTTACATTAGGTCTTGATATCTGAATTAGCATATAAGCTCTATCTAATATAAAAAGTGAAAAAAAATCTTCCTGTTCATTTTTGAAGAACGAAAAGATATTCAGCAATCTTGGCCCTAAGCCAATGTGTTGTTAACAATCTCACATTGCAAGAACACAGAAAGCCTAATCGATAGTTATACAATAGAAAGTTGCACTTTACTGGAAGTCATAGAACAATTCCTTTATTGAAGATTACAACATCTTAGAGCTAAAACTACTTAATAATTATAGATAATTGGAATTTGGTCTTTAATGAAGTGATATAAAAAAAAACAGAACTCAAATTGCTTATGCAGCTTATTCTACGTTTCCTGCTACTTTCTAGTGATTTTGAGACACTTCTGAACCAAGAATCAGCAAATGTTACCATTTATATCTGAATCTTAGCTCATTTGTACCTTTTAAAATGAAGAAAATTTCTATGGAAATCAAATGAGTAGTATTAGATCATTATATACAACTAACATAAAATATGGACAGAAAGAGTGGTCTAATTGATTTAGTTGGATTTTACTTGTGAGTATAGAAAGTTGTTAGTTATTACTGATATTACTAGAAGATTTTTTCTTTCTTAATTATTTTTAAAAGTACTCTGTTAAAAGTACTTTTTAAAAGTACCCTAGATAGCTAATTATATCATTCTACGGAAGTTATTTTTTTTTACATTTCTCCAGCTAGTTGTTTCCACTCTCAGTTTGAGTGAACAATGGAGAGTTTCAACAAAGAGGAATGGAAAAGTCCTAAGAATTTCATTTATAGCAAATGAAACTTCCTTTTTCCTAAATTAAGAGTGTAATTAGCAAACCTTATCTATGCTCTCATATGGTTTAACCTTCATTTATCTAATTAGAGGAAGTTCAAATGACTTACTGACCAACTTGATGAAACAGATGCAAGTCATTTCTTCCCCTTTAAAGAAGAAGCTGCAGGTAACATAAGAAACCTTGAGTTTAAAACTTACTGTCCATAATGCACACAAGGCCATTGCGGAAAATCATTGGCTTTTGAGGTAGAAGAACTTGCATTTTCTGGAAAGAACCAAGACAAGTTTGTGTGTAGCACAAACAGACTTATACTACTGGAAAGCAGAGAAAAGTTGATTTTATCTGCTTATTTTCAAAAGAATGTAAAAATAACTATGATATATGGGTTTTTACACTGCTTATCACACATAATTTCACAGAATCGCAGAAAGTTTCAGGTTGGAAGGGAATTCCAGAGATCATCTAGTTCAACCCTCCTGCTCCAGCAGGGACACCTAGAGCATCTGGCACATGGTGGCAGCCAGGCGGGTTTTGAAAACCTCCAGAGAAGGAGTCTCCACAACCTCTCTGGGCAGCCTGTTCCACTGCTCTGTCAACCTCGCAGTAAAGAAGTTCCCCTTCACCTGCAGGTGGAACCTCCTGTGCTTCAGCTTGCACCCATTACCCCTTGTCCTGTCACTGGCCACCAGTGAGAAGAGCTTGGCCCCTTCTGCCCTACATTCCCCCTTCATGAAATTATACATGTTAATCAGATCCCCTCTCAGCCTTCTCTTCTCGAAACAGGCCCAACTCACTCAATCTCTCCTCCTACGAGAGATGTTCTGGTCTCTGAATCATCTTTGTTGCTCTCCGCTGGAACCTCTATATCATCTCGCCTATACTGGGGAGCCCAGAACTGCACACAGTGCTCCAGATGTGGCCTCACTAGAGCTGAGGAGAGGGACAGGATCCCTTCCCTTGACCTGCTGGCAACACTTCTTCTGCTGCAGGCCACGATCTCATTGGCCGTCTTGGCCATGAGGGCACACTGCTGACTCATGGTTAACTTGGTGTCAACCAGGACTCCCAGGTGCCTCTCTTCAGAGCTGCTTTCCAGCAGGTCAACCCCTAATCTGTCCTGGTGCCTGGGGTTATTCCTGCTCAGGTGCAGGACCCTGCACTTGTCCTTGTTGAAGCTCATGAGGTTCCTCTCTGCCCAACTCTCCAGCCTGTCCAGGTTCCTCTGGATGGCAGCCCAGCCCTCTGGAGTGTCAGCCACTCCACTCCGCTTGGTATCCTCTGCAAACTTGCTCAGAATGCACCTTGTTAAAGTCATTGATGAACAAGTTGAACAGCACTGTGCCCATTACTGGCCCCTAGGGGGCAGCACTGGCGCAGGCCTCCATCTGAACTGGGCCCCGTTTATGACCGCCCTCTGAGCTCTGCCATCCAGCCAGCTCTCAATCCACCTAACTGTGCACTCATCCAGGCCACACTCCCGGAGCTTCCGTATGAGGATATTATGGGAGACGATGTTGAAAGCCTTGCTAAAGTCAAGGTGGGCAACATCCATGGCTCTCCCCTCGTCCAGCTGGCCAGTCATGCCATCATAGAAGGTTATTAAGTTCAACAGACATGACTTTCCCTTGGTGAATCCATGCTGACTAGTCCTGGTCACCTCCTTCTCCTTCTTATGCCTACAGATGCTCTCTAGGATGAGCTGCTCCATAACCTTCCCAGGGATGGAGGTGAGGCTGACTGGCCTGTAGTTGCCCGGCTCCTCCCTCTTGCCCTTTTTGAAGACTGGAGTGGTGTTGGGTCTTTTCCCCATTGGCCCTTCGAATCTAGTTTAAAGCCCTCTCGATGAGCTCAGCTAGTTGCTCATCCAGTGCTCTCTTCCTTCTTTGAGAAAGACGGACCCCATTGGATACCTGGTGCCACGTAAGGCTTCCTGTTACCAAAAAAGCCCAAGTTATGGTGATGACACCAGCCACGGAACCACTGGTCTGATTTGCAAAGCTCTTAATGAAGATACTAATTTCACAACATTTACTCACCTTCTATAGTAGCTGTCAAAATCTAACACACCTTACTTTTTTCTCCTGGACAAATCTGGACAAGGTCTGGACTAGAACAGTATTAGCAATCTTTTCTAAGATATAATTGCAAATGTGTTAAATAACTGTCAGGGAGTGAACTCCCACAAATACTTAATGGAAGCATACAACAAAGGATTTATTTTTGTCTAACAAAAATACTGGCAGCAAGTCTGACCAGATTGACTCTTATATTAGAGCAGATTCTTTGAACACATGCATCCACAGCTGCTGAACAAACTTCATTAAGAAAGCCTTTCTGGTTTATCCCTTAGTGACGATGAACATTCATAGACACTAAGTCAATATTTTAAAGACGATTAGAAGATAAAGCACTAGATTTTTACTTCCAAGGCAGGACTCAGTTCTAACACATAATCATAATTTTTTACCAGTTAAAAATGGGCAAAAATGAACTGTGCCTTAAGCCATTGCTTTGTTAAAAATTTTATTTTCAAAATACTTTCAATGGGTAAGAAGAGGAAAGAAAACGTTTCTAAGATTTTTTTGTTTTATGTTTCTTGTTTGTTTGTTGATTTGTTTTTACAAATGTAGTTTTTGCAAATGCAGTCACTAGCTGTTTTGTTTCTGTAGAATAGACCGATACCTATGTAGAGACTAACTGAAGACCTAAGTTGTGGATGGATCTATTGCAGTCTCATATGCCCTTCACCTTCAGTGCTGTCCACTGGTAACCAGGGCTTGAGGATGCCAGTAAATGCTCCAAATTCACACAGCCATTGGTAGCAAACATCCTCTTGGCAAGGGACATTTCAATCTTGTTCTTTCTCCAGACCTATCCAGTGGCTCCTGAAAAAGGACATTACTGCAGAAGTAGCTAGCTATATGCAAATCCTAGGAATACATAATGAAATATCTAATAAAAAAAAAAGAATTACAGAATTAAAAATGGTCTTTGCATTCTGCTATTAAATTAATAATCTGGTAACTTCTGACCAAAAATTTGTAATAAATATTTTTTCTTGTGCCTGCTTTCCTTATTTTAAGTAGAGGAAGATCACAAAGCTTCAAAAAGAGTTGCTAAACTGCAGTCTCTAGTTTAAATAGCACTGGTGAATGGATCTTGCAGGATTCTTATTAAAAACAACAACAAAAAGAACCAGCTCTCTAAAATCACTGTGATATATATTTTTAAAAGTACTAGTGATATTTTGGAAACAAGATTCCTTAAACAATATTCAGAGAGAACTTGATGCCTTAAAAAGTATTTTCAAACACTCTTTAGTTAATGAAAGGTATATAAACCAGGAAAGAGATACTGGTTTAAAAGGTTTTATTGTCTTAAAAATAGGTACTTCAACAGAATAGATGATTTAATTTATTTTGTTTAATTGGAATCCAAATTAAACTTGGGTGGAGGGAAGAAATCACTTAAACTGTGGACAATATTTTTTAGACAGTGAGAGATGTGAGCATTTTATAGTCTTAAGGATCTAAATTGTTCCATACTTGTTTGCAGTGCCAAGCAAATCCAAGCTTCAAAAACATTATTCAAGATTTTCCAGAAACCAAAAATGATATTTTCTGAGACACAATTATGAATGGATTTGTCCTGATGAGACCTGCATTACGTATCAATCTGTAAAATAACAGCTGATAACCTTACTATCTTTTTAACATCAGATAGTTTAAAGAGCAATGTTACTTCTGAAAACATTACATTGCTGAAATATTATTAAAATGTATATTTAATATTTTCTTGATTTTTTCTTTCTTTCAAAGCTTCAATGAAATATGTCTTTTTTTTAAGATCTATAATTTATACAGACAATTATTTTCTTTCAAGTTAAGGACTTCTACTTCATGCCAGGTGAATTTTTAAAATTCCTTTGAGGAAAAATTGCATCTATATTCAAAGCAAAATATTGCTAATGAAGTGTTCTTGGTCATTTTCCTTTTTTAATGTAAAGGAATGCCACAATATGGATTAGAAAATGAATCAAATGGGTCCTATCATGCTTAATCAACCCAAATATTCAGTATTTCTCTATACTGCAATTAACCATGCATTTCTGAAAGATTTACACTGTTTTTAAATTACAGATGAATAAGGACTGTGCAAATGCATTCAATTTAGGTGTTTATCAGATGTGCGTTATTACAAGCTACCAAAAAGTGTGAGACTGTTCTCATTAATATTTCATCTGACATCAAAAGTAGGAGTCATTTCCTACTGGAATTCAGAAGAAGAATTTGATTGAATGTCTTCAGGGTATCTGTGAGAGAGTGATTATTGACTGAACTGATACATTAGAGGGGAAAAAAGTCCTACAGGAATTCAGATTTGAAAGATTGCTTGTCTTAAATTGAGTCTACATTCTATAACATGTTCAGTTAAAATTGTTTTATTTTTATTTGGAAAAAGGTATCTTTGGTATGAAATCTGTGAAGATAAAAACTTTTTTCTCTATAGATTTTTTTGCTGCCTTTTTATTTTCTCTATAATGTGCAATTATAGCGTATAGTATATTAGATATGAGACTCTGCAAAGTACTATAGCATCATATCATTCTGTCTTGATGCTGGTTGAATAATCGAATAATTGGTTGAATAATTCCTAACAGAAAGTTCAGACAAGGCAGGAGAAAGCGATGATCAGGAGAGATATGTATTACATTTTAGTGTAGGCTATGGGCAAATGACTGATTTTGAGTACCTGTGAGTTGGTCATTGACAGATTGGGATGGGCACTTAAGAAGAATACAAATGAAATACTGATTTGGGAATAACAAAGTGGAAAACTGACATGTATTTTACAAACAGTAATGAGAATAACAGCAGCTATGGAAAAAAAAGGAAAAAATATTTTGTGACAGGGTAACTATGGAGATTGGAAGAGCACTAAATATATGAAGAATGAAAGGAAGAAAAGAATGGTGGAAGAGTAACAGAAATGAGAGGAATGGGAAGGAATGAATGCTGATGATAATACCAGAAGAGAAGTTTTTTAAAAAATGTAGAGTGAGAAAAAAAAAGAAATGCTAAGATGAAGGAAGTACAAGGAAAAGAGAAATAGAGAAAAACAAGCATAATAGACATTTTGGAGCACAAATTCAATGCAATAGGTATTGTTAAGCATACCATAAAAATATGAAAGCTTTTCTTCAACAGTAATAAACATAAGATAAATCATATAGGTGTAGGTTAATTAGCATTTAAGTTAATTTAAAGTTTAATTACAAGGACAGGATCAGAGGAAGAAACACCTTCCTGTTGATATGCTACATCTTTTTCTAAAATACTGTTAATCATCTCTGATACAAATTTCTCCAGAGATTTTTTTATGAAAAAAAAGAATAATTATTTATGTGAAAAGTTTTACTGCACTTAACAATTTTGCAACAATAATATTCTGGATAAAATATTTGGAAAGCTCCCTCACATTCTTATCAAATCCTTCTCTTTCTCTGTAGGTGTTCAAAATGTTCAATCTGGAAAACTTTGTATGGTGTACCAGAACAATCAAAAGATTTTTCCAGTATATTTGATCTTCTACATTTATGTTGTGATTCTTTGGAAACAGAATGCTTAGCTATTCATAAGTATAAGTTGTGGCAGATATCTCCACAAGGGTGAACGATTGTTCAAAAATATAGGAAAATATATTGGGAAATTTATAAAATTTTAGAGTAGTGCCAGGCAATAGCATCTGAGCCTTTTTTAGATCACAGCATTTTAATCTAAAAGAAGTAATGGAGTGAAATCCACAAGGGGCCATCTTTAATCAATATTTTTTTCCTTGTTATCAGTAAATCCACTTCTAAACCAACTTAGTCAAAGAAAACTCTTTTGTGTGGACAAGGCATGTACCTTAATTTACATTTTTTTCCCATTTGAATTGAAGGGTATGCTGATGATTCCTGATTAGCTTTGAAAACACATCTATTATTTTGCAGACATCTGTCAATTATTGCAGTTGTTTATGAGATGAACAACTTATTTTCAATCAGATTTTTCCACAGAAGCTTTGTGAATTTCACTTCTATGTCAAAACAGAACTTAGTCAAAATCTCCTTTGACTGAGATGTGAATGCTTTTAGTGTCACTAAATTTCCATCACCTAGTCCTAGGCTCTTCACTAAAATTCTCTTTTAGGGATTGGAGCTGTTCTTCAAGACAAAGAGAGACACATTGATTCAGCCCAGTCTCTGGGAGGTGTGGATATAAGTCTTTTCTATGGATGATGGTTAAATCAATGGGGCTTCCAACTCAAATGAATCAGATGGGATGAATTTGCATCTACTTGCCTAGGTACACATGAGTTTATGGGCAGCAATGAAAATAATAGATTTTCCTCAAGCTATATAAGTATCTGTGCTGTTGTGCAGGGATCAAGCAAGACCTTGGCAAGGTCTTTAAGGCTTGTACAGCCCATATCTTTGCTACAGAATTTGCCCTCTGGCTTCTACCTCACTATTTTAGTGATACAACTAAACTTTTTTAGTCATACAACAACTCCATAGTCACAGCATGGGGGAAAAAGTAACAAAAAAAAAAAAAAAAAAGATTTTACCCCATTCTTTGCTGGATTCAGCTGGCTAGTTCTTCTTGGTTGGTCTCTTGCACCATTTAGGAAGAGGGAGTAAGAGCAGGACCGGCTCCCTGCCAGTTTCGCATGGCAGCTGCACTATGTTCCACGCAGAAACTTTCTTTGTGGAGTGTGACTGCAACAAAAGGCATTTTGGTCATTCTGGGATCTGAAGCTGTATACTGTACATATATATTCTACATGAAAGCTAAAGTAGGGTGTAGCTTTACAGAATTCATAAGAATCCCATAGGACAAAGTCATACATCCATCTTTACTCTACAACAGATACTCACTTTTTTTTTCTTTAAAGAAATATCCCAGGAGTTCGTGCTAATTCTTTTGTCTTGGCGATCTCAGAGAATTTCTACATTCTCTTCTCCAACAGTACATTTTCTGAAACAGAATTCATAACAGTCATGTCTCTGTACTTGTTTGGAAAAATTTTGCTTAGGAAATCCAGGTAGAGTTTATATAAAGCACATCTGATGTTAACATGAGAAAAAAAAACACACACACACATTGTCATACTCACTAGTGTTTTGGAGAAGGACCTAAATGTATACTGCTGGATTTATAGACCGCTAACTAAATAAGAGGTAGGATGTGGTGTTGGGATAGCTATTGCTGCAGGGTTTTCCACTTTTTTTTTTTTTAGTTAGATCTCTTATTTATGAGTATAAGTTATTATTATTATTATTTCATAAGAAAGAAAAGGATCTGTCCTTGGTTCTTGGCTGAATTTTGCAAGTACAAGAATTTTCAAGAGAACTTTGGCATCTACATCCTGTTGAAACTAAGTTTTTTATATATGTGGTGTGTATTTATTTCTTCTGAGATGTTAAGTACAGAAAACAGTAATTTTTTTGTTGTTCTAGTCAAATTTATACTTATGCTGTTTCTTTCCTCTGAAATCAAAAATTAAAAAAAAACTCATAAAACAAATACACAAAGGAGGAATCCAGAAGAGTAGAATGAACTTAATTTGGGATGAGGGTGTGAAATTTTTCCCATTCTGCCACTGCATACTGAGCAGAAGAAAATCTGCTCTTATTCTGAAATTTGTGTTTCAAGGCCAAAAAGAAGAACGGTAAAGTGGAAATTGTCAATTTATTTATATTAATTTTACAGAGGAAAAAACTTCTTTTCTTTCCTAAACAGAGGAAAGAAATTAGATATGAGGGTGATAAAGCAAACAAACTGTGAAGTGATATCCACAAAATCCAATGATCAGTACTAAGAAATTCTAGCAATTGAAAGTAATTGAGAGAAAATATCTGGTATTTGAATAAATTATTTTCTAGATCAGACTTTTATTTTCTAGGTTCTTCTGCTTTTTCTTAAAAGCTAATTAGGATATTATACAATGGTCACTAATTCCTTTCTATGCCCTTTATACAACATTGTTCAAAGAATAGACTCATTGATATCCTTACCTTGTCTCACAATAAAGAGCAAACTGCCAACAATACACTAAAAAATCCAAGAGATTACAATTATTTCTGATAATTGTTAAAACGACTTTCAAATCTTCACTTTTAAGGATACCTGGGGTATTTTGTATGATATTTTGGCAGTTTGGTATTAAATATTGCCTGTTCTTGAACGATTTTATTCTCAAGCAAACAATAACATACTTTCTTCTTACTGGGAGAAGTAAACTATGGCATAATATCATTTTCAATCTTTGTATTTTATTCCTGCCAAGTAAATATTCATGCTTGTTTGGTTAACATGGCAAAGACCAGGATGGTCCTTGCTTCTATTATTGCTATTATTGTCTGTTTAAGTCCCTTTGAAAAAAAAAAAAAAAAAAAAAAAAAAAAAAAGCTTGACCCTTTTTGTTTCTTTCCAGTTTTGCTTCATTTATTTATTGAATGACTTCAGAAAACTACTTGGATGATTTCTCAAAAAGTTAATATATCCACTTAGGAAGTAGAATTAAAAAGATTATTAACAATTGATGCGAGGGAGCTTCCAGAGTCAAAGATGCAGTTTCATAGACATTAAGTCAATGCTCCGTTTATTGCAGATTGCAGCACACTTTTATACAGTAAGCCGTATGCCGCACCTCCCAACCAATCATGATTTTACACATTGTCCTCTCGCCTCTGTCTTGCCTCTGTCTCTGGGACAGCATCCAATCCCTCATATGTTTACCTATAAAGTTTGGGATACAATACCTTTTATGCCTAAAAACAAGTGTGCAACAGCTACTGTCCAATTAGCTTCATGGTCACGGAGCAGCCACACAGCTGCCTTTGTTGTTGATCCGCTGAGGGAACAAGTACACTGTTGGCCTTGAAGTTAGTTATCTACTAACAAGGCATCCTGCCTGCTAATAGGCACTGTACAGCCGCACTTGGAGTGCGCCCCAACAAACAATGATTATTGTGAAAATATATAGATAAAAGTTAAGTATTGGTGACATGTCTTTACTTAAATAAAAGTTTTATGCATATGCATTTCCACACTAATTGTGTAGAAAGATTTTATTTTCTAATTGAATAAAATTTACTTTTATTGCTTGCTTACTATACTGACACAATACTAGGTAGACATCTTCCAAGCTTTAAAAAACTCTCTCCTTATAGTGAGCTATATCATTATTAGATCAAGAATGATTTTATTTGAAGATAACATAATATGCATAATTATGTATTATTATGCATTCAATTTCCTGCTTAGTCAGTTTCATCCTGTTGCTTTTATAAAACAGTATTATCGCTTCAGAGGTAGGTTGTGCTATGTTTTTTTTAATCACATTTCTTTCACTTCTATACATTTATATGCAGTATAAAATGATCTAAACAAAAAAAAAAAGGAAGAAGCATATCTGTGATCATATTAATATTTTCTGCTAATTATGTGTATTATTTTTTACTAATTTTCTTAAACACAGAGATGCAGAATTCTATGTTAAGTGGATCTCTGGCCTGTGTCAGAACAACACCCCTATTTCTCTTTATGTACATTAATTAGTTTTTTGGGGTTTTTTTGGTAATACTTCATGCTTTAGACAATTTCTAGAAATAAAGAGGACACATTTCTTGTTTGTGGCACATGGCACTATTATCAAAAAAAGATCAAGGCAAATTAGGACACTTTGTGCAGATGTATGTATCCCTTTATAAAGTCCCTCTTGTACCAAAAGTAAATGAAACATGAGCCCATTCTATTTTAGAGAAGTAGAAACCAAAAGATGAATTTGTTCTCCAGAGAGAACAATATTTTCACTCTCTATAAACAGAACATGAAATGGCATTGTCTTAAGACATCCTGATCTTGAAGAAAATCTGAGGAAATGCAACAGAGTAGGTCATGTTGTCTTTTCTGCCAAAGATTCGTTGTGCACTGTGCACCACAGAAAAAAAAAAAAGAAAACAACAAAAAAACCCTATTCTATAGGCACTTCAGACACCGCTAGCACTCTATTGGATTTTGGAATATGACTTTGATCAGCTGAAGGATAGTAGTGATATTGTCTGTAATATCACTGAAGACATTATATACTAACAATAAATAAGATAAATATTTATATAAGATCTTATAGATATTTATCTTATAGATAAATATGGGAGATGTGCCTTGTTAATCTCATTAATAAGATAACATTTCTTACTGAATATCATAGAATCACAGAATCTATAAGGTTGGAAGGGACCTCTAGAGATCATCTAGTCCAACCTTCCCGCTCCGGCGGGCACAC
>JAUBOD010000982.1:1166062-1186268 GCA_032353885.1 Nothura maculosa | reverse complement strand
AGTCCCTTAATCATCTTTGTTGCCCTCCGCTGGACCCTCTCTAGAAGCTCCACGTCCTTCTTATACTGGGGAGCCCACAACTGCTCACAGTACTCTAGGTGAGGCCTCACTAGAGCTGAGTAGAGGGGCAGAATCACCTCCCTTGAACTGCTGGCATATATGGAATATATGACGCTTTAATAAACTATTAAAAACAGTTGGATGGGGAGTTATCCAGTCTCAGTCTTTCCATATACCTGAGAATCCAATAACAAGACAGTATGCTTAAAACAAGACAAATACAAAACCAAACCAAAACAACAGCAACAATAACAAAATACCCTCGCAGAATACTTAAGTTGAAGCTGAATCATTTCTGTTCCTCACAGACTTATTTATACAGTCACTAGACAATATTATGGCATTATATTTTCCTTAGTAGTTGGAAATCATTTAGCCCACTTTGGATGCTAACTATATAGAACAAGATACTATTCAATAATTTGTCATGAATATGTGTCTCAAAGGCTAAAGCTGCAGACATGAGCAATGCAGACTGATACCTCATTTAGGCTTTCTTTATATTCAAGATTTATATTCAATATTTATATTCTTTATATTATTCTAGGCTTTCTTTACAATCAATAGAAATAAATAAGCAGATTCAGGGCATAATACATTTCCCTACTACCATAAATTTAGAGATAAAAGTCTATATAAATACTACATAAAAATATTTACTTTTCTCAACTGACTTCTCTAGTCCTTCCCCATAAAGCCATAAGGACCTGAAGACAAGGTGATAACTGTCTTAATTATTTCAATCAGTCAGATTCAGTTCACATTACAGCTAGAATGATGTTAAATACAACTAGAGTCTTCAAATGATCATCTGACATATTCAAAGCTAATATGATTCAGCTTATCCAGTGTGCAGTAATTTTTTTCCTGGCAGAACCATGTGTTAACCAGGTTGGCCTGTCAACACCTAGTATGCTAAAGGACTGGTTTTGTTCCAAAGCATTCTGGTATAACCTGGGCAACTTTCCCAAGCTGCCAGGTGGAAGAGATGGAGAAATGTAGGTGTTGGAAGACTATAAGCTAAATCATGTCAACTATTTCTTGATATATATTTTTTATTATCTGGGAGAGCTGTATAATTTAAATGGAACTTTCTTGCCATAAAAATAAATAAATAGACGCTGAACACCTTTTTCCTCTCAGTAAGTGTTTGTGAAAAAGGCAAGCCTTGCTGAATTTTCTATCAATGAATGGGGAACAGATATGATGGTTCTTGATGCTTAAATTTTCCAAAATTTATTTATTTATTTATTTATTTATTTATTTTTAAACAATTTATGGCCAAATCCTGGTGCTTCTCCAACCTACATCTTTTTCTCAGTCATTGCAAATACATCAGTTTGAGTTCATCTATATTGCTTTCCCTTGTATTATTATTCTATCTGGTCTTCATAATGGAAATCTGGAAAAGATGTTCATTCTAATACTTCTGTGATCTTTGTACAAGACTACACTCATATCAAATTCTGCCAACAGTGGATGTTTCATGGTAAAATTCACAAAAAAATCAGCATCTTTGTAATTTCAATTCTAGATCACTCTGTAGATCACTTACCCACAACTATATTAACCTTTCAAATTGATTCTATAATTTTATAAGTTTATATTCATTAAAAAAAACTGCTATTTTTTTCTGAGTAGTTGACAAAATGGAAACACTATAGTAGAGTTGAAATGTAATATGATAATTTTGCTCCTATTGTAATATGCTATAGTGCTATTACATAAGGAAAAACTAACGTATGTTCAATAAAATAACAAGAAAATAAGCTAAATAAAAAATGAAATTTAACCAATACAATGTAATAAAAGTAAATCTATTTTCTGGTCACCAGATGGAGACCCAAAACAGACTAGAAAGAAGGACAACTGAGATTATAATAAGCTTAGTATCATGAATATTATCATGAATATCTATAAAGTATGTTTTCCTTTAAGCCTAGGCCAATGGCCTCTTTATTAAATCTTATTGTACAAACTGAAGTACACTCTCTCTCATCCATAATCCTTCCTTACAATGTACTCAAACAAAACAAAACAACAAAACACACAAAAATTGGAATGATGAAATAACAAGAACACTGTTATTAAAAGCAAATCCTGATTAGGTAGAAACACTGAAACATAAACATCCTGATGAGAAATGAATTCAAAAAGATTGGAATATGTCTGTCATGCCTGGAAATATATCCTGGAATTAATTATATCAATGTTGATGATGTGAGACTTTAAAATTATCGTGATCTACAATATTTTCATTCAGTAGAATGCTTGAGTATTTAAAGATATTTCTTTGGATCATGTGAATGTGTACATGATCTTAAGACTAAAATTCCTTTAAAAGAAATGCAAATTGTATTTCAGCATCAATCTATTGAAAGTCTGTATGGAACTCCTTTTAAAATGTCATCAGACTTGTGAACATTCCCAATTACTTCTAGGTAAAGTCAAACAAGTTAGTTTTTAATGTACTGACCATTTAGTCAGTAATATAACTTAATTTATTTCACTTATGTGAAAATAGGTTGCAATTGCTCCAAGTAGTCCTTCTTCAACTGGGAGATATCATCTGATAGATTTGTTCCTTTCACTACAGTATTAAGCTACAATTTGATCTTAAAACTTATTAGAATGTGTGATATTTGGATGTGTAGTGTATGAGCTTGATAGGATCATTGAGGCTAGAATAATTTGACTATATAGACATAAATTAAGATATAAATGAAGAAAATATATTATTTATAAATGCATTTTCTGATGTTTTTCTAATTCTTTTTTTCTATGGAAGGATATGAATAATTATCAAATCATCCACATTATAATGATATTTAATAATTCTCTGATATGAAGCCTACTGAAAACTACAGACAAGATTCCCTAACCTTAAATGTATTGCATTAACCTTATCTGCAATTTTAAAAATGTCTAGATCCCCAAAGGATGTTTTAATATACATATAAAAGGACATTTTTAGTGCCTAGTTTCTATGATAACATTATTTAATGCCATTGAAATCATTAGTCTAAATTCCACTATCTCCATTGTGAGATTTTGTGGCTTTAATAATTAATTTAAATAACATAATCCAGATCATTTAAATTTCAGTTTGATACAAAGAAATATAATCCATTAATTGTATCTAATGAAATACTTTATACTTTGCTATGCAAATAAAACTTTTTATATTGATCATTTACAGCTTTTTGTGTTTGTTTCAGTTCTGCATGAACAAATTGCATTTTGTGCAAGACTTTTAGAAATCCACACCCACATGATTAGTAGAGTGAAACGATGAGTATATGAATCTGTACTTATCCCAAATTATTTTTGTTTTATTTCTTGAACTATAAAGAGAAAACTTCGTAGTAACAGTGATACAATATTCTTATGCAGAATAGAGTTAAAATCATTAATGGCCTTTAAAATTAGGCCAGAAGTTAAAAGATATTTATCTGGCATTAATCTTAGACATCACTTAGGGGAACTAAGATGTATTTTTATTGCAGAGTAGAACAGAAAGTAGAAGTTAAATTTCACAGTTAACCGACTGTTACATGACAAGTAAACAAGTTTAATCGTGTTATTCACCTCATTGACTTTAATGATTCAATAATAGATGTAATAGGCACCTCAGGACCAGATGGCTTAGGGAAAAAAAAAGTCCCCATGAGCTACCACTTTTTCATCTCAAGTATCTGATAAATATGTTAACTCCCTGCACTGTGATGACAGCCGGAATTTCTCACCAGCTGGCCAGTTGCTCTGCACAGTGGGTGCTATCATCCTCAGTTGAATGTTGTATTCTCAGTGCTGTTGTAAGGTCAGGAATTTTTTCTTTTTCTTCTTTTTCCTTTTCCTTTTCCTTTTCCTTTTCTTATTCCTTTTTTTTTTTCCTTTTCCTTGCACAGCTTCTATTAATTTTCCATAAACATAAAGATAAGGGCTGCTTAAAAAAGGGAGAGGCTGTAAGCTAAGGCTGAATTCCACATTATTTCAGTTTATAGCTGTGCTCTTGACAACCATGTGTGTTAGCAATTTGGGTTGGAGGTGCAAGGAGAGAATGGAACTCCAGTTGCTTCTTATGAAGTTGTATTGTTACCTCATTTTCTTGTATTCTATTGCACTTCCTCCAGCAAGCCTGCCTCTGAGCATGCCTGGCAGACATTTCAACTATGAAGGCACTACTTATTTCTAGCTGTCATCCTTGCTAGCTTCAAGAAGAGCATTGGTGAACCACCCCTCCAACCACCTCCTTTCCCAGAAATGTCGATAAAATGGTCAGGTTGATTATCTATAGCCTGTTTCAGCCAGCACAGCTTAGATCTGAAGCAGTGTATCTACCTACTACGGTCTGCCACTATTGCTTGCTTTTGACCACCTTTTTTTTGTTTTGGCACTCCTATTCTTCACTTAAATATCACGTCTGGCTGTGTAAAATCCAATTGTTTTATAGACTAACAAGACAAGAAATGTTTTCTCTGTGTATGAGTGTGTATGTGTGTGCCTCTGCAGGCCCTTATTTCTGCTTTGTTACCTGACATGTGATTAGCCTTTGCAAGCAAGACTATGCTGTGTCCTACAAAAATAAATTCTGGCCAGAGTTTTGCAAGGGAAGCTGAATGGTATATAACTAAAAGAGAAAGTAGAAAAATAAAATATAGACACATTAGTAATTTTATCAGTTTGTAATTGATTCTGAAAATTTGTATTAGCCTAATTGTATGCCTGTTTAAGGAGCCTTTTAAAACAACTTTAGTTTGCTTGTTTATTACTCCCTGTTTATTACTCCCTGTTTAAATCCTAGTTACTTCACATAAGTGCACAATATGAAGGTGTTCATAGTAAGAAATATGACTCTTTTCCTATTGTAATATTATATATCTTCCCATGATAATATCAAAAAGCAACTTATTCACAGCATCACAATATGTCAGGATCCTCTTTCAAAAAACTAGTTCAAATAAACTGTAAGTGAGGGTCATTGACAGTAGTCTTGGGGGGATTCTTAATCATATAGTTATGTCTATGTTCACTTTTTTAATGAAATATATATGCAAAATAGTATATGTGGAAAAACAGTTTATTAATAAAAAAGTAGCAGTATAAAAAATCTCATATAATAAAGTATAAAAATAGAAAGAAATCTTATACTTTGAGCTGAATAAAAATCAATACAAAGACACAAAATGGCAAATAAAGTTTAAGGAAATTCATAAAAAAAAAAAAAAGAAGAAAGAGAGAAGAAAGAGAGAAGTGGGAATGGAAAGAATGGCAGTAAAAAAACAGCATCAGAAATCAAAAGTTTTTTTTCCATCATGTCAGAACTATAAAATATAGGGAAGAACTGTTGGCTTGTTAATTTAATTGGATATCAGAAGCTGAAACAACTGGTGAGGAAAAGAAAAATAAAAGGAAAAAAACTTTTCTGTATAAGGCAAGATAGAATAAAAAATAAAAATAAATAAAAATAAAAAATCTCCTATATAAAAACACATACAAAAATGGGTGAAAAATGAGATAAAGCCTTGGTGAGAATTTAATTCTTTAGAGAGTAACAAAAATGAAATGGAACAGCTGACTTCTCCAAAAAGGACTGACGGACTTTGTCTACAAAAGATAGTACTCGGCCCTGGGATTTCGACACTATGTTGGATCAACCTTACAGTTGGATCTATATGCAAGAATGGTGTGCCTTTTACCCCAGTATTCCAAGTGAAGATCACACATCAGATAGAAATGCGCATCTGTCTTCTGAAATCCAGGTGTATATCTGGACTGTGCTTCTCAGGGAAACCACATTATGGACACTAGAAAGTAAGGAAGACAGTGAATGTTCATTGATATAAGCACAAACTATGTCTGGATATCTGCCTAGATTTTGAAATACTCTTTGGGTATTTCTGACAACCATTTTAAGTGATCATGAAATTGCGGCCTTAGGAGGAGGTGGCATTGTTCAAGGCACTTTTGCTATAAATACTGACTCAGAACTCAACAAAAAGATATAAAATATTTTGTTTTAGTGTTTAGTAATATAAACTTCAAACCTTTTTAAATGTTATCCTCAATAAATGCTTAAAGGTAATAAAAATGACTGGCATCTTCTTTTATTCTAGGCCTTACTTTCTTTTCTTTCACTGCAAGTGCCTGATATTAAAATTTCACTTTCAATTTCAAGTACTGTTTGATGTTACAGTGCAGAGCATGAATAATTTCATTTCAGTGAAAAATGAAGTCAATCAACATGAACATTCTTTTTTCAGCTACTGAATCAGATATGATATGAGTTATTAGGACAGCCTTAGCCACAATTCCTGATAAGGATAACTGTACCTGGATGAGTAACTAATGAAATATGTGTTCTATGATTAGATTAGTAAACATAATAAAATTCAAAAGTGGAAGACTATCTTGTTCAAATAAATTCACTTTTCCTTTCTTTTCCTTCTGTGTATCTGTATACTGATTACGTAGTTCTTTAAGAAATGGACAGCTGAGTTTTACTAATCTTTGGTAGTCAGTAGCCTCAAAGACAGAGGCTGAGCTAATTGCTCAGTTGCCTTTGGAGAGTCTAACAAGAGAAACTACAGCTGGTGGCCAACCAGAACATGTAAAATGACAACCATCCACATTTGAAAAAGAAAGCTTGTGTTAATGTGTTTTAGCTGTTATATGACAGTATATAAATCTTCTCCTTTTAAACACACATAACTCTAGTAACCAAGCTACCATTCCAGGTTTTGTAAGCTTATACTAACGTATAATCCTTCTAGAAACTCAAGCAAAAAACTTTTTACCTCTTTCCACCCATGGCATTTATATTTAAAAGGAAAAAAAGAAGTTTAAACTCCAGCAAAGTTGTTATTATGACTTGTGAGTGATTTTTATTTGTTTTTAGTCAAGGAAAAGTTTGCTAAAGATATAGTTCTGGGTGTTCAAATATACCGATTTTTTTGGTATTGGTACTATTAATATTATAACTTAAAGCTGAATGGATTTAACAGATAATATTCAGAAGATCAAATAATAGAATATTTTCTAAATCAGTAGTTTACATTTTCTAGGTGTCTATCATGAAAAACAACAACAAAATCTCATGATGTGCTTTAATTTCCAGACAGGGTTAGATTTAGAAGAGGATTGTGATGCCATTCATAAGAATCTTGTTGTCCTTTTAATGCCTTTATTAAGTCAAGAATTTATTGGAGGAATTTTTAGCATCTAATTCTGAGTGATAACTTTCTTTTAAACCTATTATTCAAATGAGAGTTTCAACGATTGACCAGAATTTGAGTCATGTTGCTTTTTGTAAATAGATAGAAGGATAACTAGTGTGTCTCAAAGATCCCAACATAATTAGTTTTAGTATCTACTATAATATTACCATTTCTAACACAGCCTGCATTTTCCCTAACCAATTTTCCACATTCAAGGCCTTATATCTTGCTATGATTTTATAGAAAGCTGCTAATTAGTAAGAGATTTGAATTTGTTCATTCCTACCACATTTTATGATATCCAACAGACCTTATAGTATCGCTAAAGTGAATCATAAGAGAGTTTAATTTAATGATTATATTTAATAATAAAAACACATTATCCCAGTTCTTTCAATTTTGAGACACAGTAGCAACATGTAGAAAAAGCAAATGAACTTAGGCAACTGAATTAAATACCAGAAAACTGGCATTTTATACTGCTGATAAAGATAGCACAGACATGAAACATAAAGTATGTTAGACATGCTCATGGAATGCTGCCTCCACCTTAGTGAGGCCGTGGGAATTCATTTTTTCTGTTGGGAAGCTGAGAGGGAGGATAACAGACAAGGGCCACAGTTGCTTATCAGCTATTTCTTTCCCTTCATGTTTCCCTAAAGAAATCAACATATTTCTATCCCATTTTCCCTAAATCTTTTGTGCGGACCCAGACTCAGTCTCTAATAAAATTAATGTGGTTCCTGACTGAAAAACCTTCAACTGACTATAGCACTGTAGAGTGAGGCCCCTGACTACCTATTCAGTTTGTAAGGAGTACAAATAACTTTCCCTTATAGCAATTTATCACTTCTGCATTAAAATATATAGCATTTTCCTGCTGAAAGTCATATCCTGTCCTCTAAGGATGGACAGAGGACAGCCAAATCTGGAGTTTTCATTACAGACTTACCTGGATCTTGGTTTTGAGACATTCCTACACTATGTTATGAACTGATAAATTCTCTGAGCCAATTAATTTATCAATATTTCTTATTGTAAATAGGAAGCAAGCAGTGCTGGGCTGCCAAGGAGTCTCCGCTCCACCAATGGCGCGCGCTGTAGTGCGAGAGGGTGCTTCTGGCACCCTCACTGGTGCCCAGAAGTCGCCTCCCAGTTTCCTTTCTTAACTCTGGTTTATCGCAATTCTTCTGCGCATATTCCCTCTCCTTGTTGGTAAGGGTCCATGAGGCCCCCTGGTGGTCTTTGATGAAGGCCGCTCTTCTTCCTCATTGACCTTTTCATATTCCTCATGATTCTGTGCATGCACCTCTCTGACTTCTTGTGGTTTTGGCCCTATGCAGATACTGTGTTCTTGTGGTATCTTGTACTAGCAGCTTGTGATATTTCATTCTTGTGATAAGAGTTTTTCATGTAAGCCTGTTCTGCTTATTATAACTTGTTCTGCAAATTGCAACCTGTTTATTACAATATAGAGCTTGATACTGTGATTATCAAATAACAAAAGAAATGTTCATACTCAGTGAACATCTAGTAGAAAACTGCTAGTAGAAAAAAATTGGTGGAAAATTGGGAAAAATAGATTAGAAATATTGCTAGTGTACAGCATTCTGTATATGTAAAATGTTGTGTACAGAACACTGCTGCAGTATCATTTTTAATTAGTTTTAGCTTATTTGTGATGATCTTACTTAGTAGTGTGTATCTGCTTAGATACTCCAATTAGTTTAGTAGAGTGAGATATAATTCATAGAAGATATAAAATCCTTTCTTTGCTGGACCAGGTGCTAGCACTTTGCTGAAAGTTATGAAATGCACATTGACAGTGAACTGTTACTTCTGATGATTCTGAGAATAATGATTACAGATTTTGTGTTGTTAGTAGTAGTATTTAGTAGTTTAAATTCAAAATGTAACAAAAAAGAGTAAAATGAGCAGTACATGTGTGTGAGTGCATGTACACACACGTATGCATACCTTTTAGGTATATGAACATAAGAATATACATAACATAAATATCATGCTGGCATTAATAAATATTTAAAAATAATTTGGAATAAAATACTATTAACACTGATAGAAGGGCTATGAGATATCCCATGGTAATCTCAATAATTAAGTTCCTTTAGAACAAGATTAAAGTGGCAGTAAAATTGATATTGCAGGACTTAAGTTCACTTTTCAGTTGCAAATTGTACATGATTATTATTCCCCAGAGGATAGCACAGACAGCTAGTACACATGAGCTTTTTGACAAAGAAAAAGCCTCTTTTGAAGATTTGCAAATTGCTCATTAGTCCGCCATATATGCAGTACCTCCAATATTTCTGCTCTATAGTTGATATAGTGAGCTTTTCTAGACCAGCTTGAAAAGGCTTGGCAGTCTACTTTTTCCTGCAAAATGACAGCAAATCTAAACAAGTGTCCCGCACTAGAAAGGTGTCATGTCTCAGAGCTGCTATAGAAACAAAAGGTTACTAATTTTTGTTATAAATCTTTTGATTCAGTTTGTGCAACTTCTGAAGATGAAATGCCTTGAAGAAAAGAAAATATGTGGTGACAAAGGTTAAGCAAGTTTGTATAATTCTAAGCCAGTGACAGTATTATTTCTTCAAAAAATATTTTTTCCTCAAATACTGTGAACTGAGTCTTACCTTCCTCTTCTACAAGAATCTCATATCCCAAACTTCATGTAGGAAATCCAACATTTATTTTCTGCATTTTCAGTGCTTTTATTGCATTTTATGATATATTAAATTGCTTTAAAGTAGCTTATATATAACGTTAAGTGCTGTAAATTACTGCAAAATGAAGCAACAACTCAAAGTGATGCTGCAACTGTAAATCATTGACATTTCATAGTTCTCGAGCAGATGTTCTTTCTCTTGAGCTCATGATGTCAAGAGTCTTTTTTATTATTTAATTTTTCTCTAGTACTTGACCTTAATTTACCTCCTTATCAAAAACTAGCATTTGTGCATGAGCGTCCACACAAATACACAACATGCACACATACAAATTCATATATGTATGAGTATATGCATATATATATATAAATATGTGAGCTATCATTTACAAAATGAATTAAAAGAGGTTTTGAACTGGTGGAAGTTAAAAAAAATCATGCATTATTCTCTATTTTAATTGGTTTAAAAATACAGGCTACAGTTTAATGAAGAAGAACCTATGAGTGGTTTTGAGAGTCTTTAAATAATGGCCTCATGCTACATTATTAAGCACACCTGACATTATTACATCCTCTGTTAAAACACCATTATATAAGATTTAAACATTTTTCCAGGGATGGTAGAAATGTTATACCTTTCAAGGTTTCCTTTTCTGTGTCACTGCATTGAGATTAAGTTTATAACCTTTTTTTCCCTGCTTTTATTTGCAATTTGTCACTGAAAATAAACAAAGTTTGACATTACAAAATCCTTTAAAAATGCTTGCAAGTTAAATTGATCTAGGCATGTTTCCTTATCTCCAGTGTAGCAATAATGTTGACTTTAAATCCATTTATGCTATACATTGCTGTAGTCAGGAGCCGACAGCTCTGCAAACAGGCGGAGGCTTCATGCAGGGCTGCTAATCAACTCTGCTCAACAACTGATATTAGTTAGGGAACTAGTGGATTAGAACAATGTATTTGCAAAATGTCAACCCTGTTTGTTTTGAGACAGCAAGAACTACATCTTAGGGAGATTAAAGATCAGCTGAGGTCCTGTGAGAGAAAAGAAACATAATTCTGTGCGGATTGTACATTAGAGGTGCAGAGTACAACATAATAAAATCAGTATCATCTGAAAGAATCTCAGTTAAAGACAATAAATCAAAATCTCTGCTTAAGTTAAGAGAGTTATACCACAAAATCTCTGTTTATGTGAAGTTGAAAATGGATTTAGTCTTGTTTTGTAAGCACACAGTGCCTTTTATCAATTTAGCAAGGGAAATGGCACATCTCAGATTATGAATCATGTATATTTCAGAATGAAAACTTTTTTTTTCAGTTCTATATATCTCATCATTCTCTGCTAATTGTTTAAAAGGTCAGGAAAAGAAATGACTGAAGTGCTGGAGCACTAATGCCTATTTGACACTTCTAAATTTGCATGTGCAGGGTCTATGTGGGATCCATGACACAGGGACTTGAATTGGCAAAAAAGGGGGATGAGCCCTGGCAGCTGCCTCATCAAAAGTGAGGCCACTAGGCTCATCGGATCACAGTAGGTCACCAATTTAAAGAAACTGAGGGAGATTTACTAGGGTCAAGTGGGAGTATAATGAGCTGGGATTAAGCTCTTGGAGCAAAGGCAGTTAGCTTTTCCTCAGGCAAGAATGGGAATATAATTCAGCCCCCTCGAGTGGCCTGCTTACAGACTGAGTGACCATCTCTAAAAATAGCTACTAGCTACACAGTCTATAGAGTCAATTCTATGAAATAGACATCTACTTTGAAGAGAACATCATAGGATGGGCAGATGAATCTGACCTTAGTGTCCACATGGGTGCTGGGTGACTAGTTACTCCCTCCAATACACATATGTTATCTATCATAGTCTCTAAAGAACATACTAAAGTGTACAGCGTACAAATACATTAAACGTCAGCAAATCCTTTCCTTCTGTTCAAAACTGTTAAGATCCCAGCTGAGTAGATCTGCTTTTGGACTTCACTTTTATTTAAGCACAACTTTGCACCAATTTGGCAGAGTTTAGTAGAGAGTTACAGAAATGACCAGAAATGTAGACAATAACTACTTATGAGGAAAGTTTGAACAGCTCAACTCCTCTAATCCAAAGAACAGAAATCTAAAGCGAGACAAAATAATAGCCTTAAAATATTTGAAAGATTATTTCAAATAGGTAGAAATAAACTGTTCCCCAAGGGGAGAGCCAAAGAAATAGGTAGTATAAATTGGAGAGAAGGAGTTTTGGGTTAGACATTAGGAAAAACATTCCAACTACAAGGATATTTAAGTAATGGAATTGATCGCTTTGACAGGATGTGGAATCTCTATCTTTAGATGCTTTTAAGAACAGGTTAGATAAACATCTGTCAGGAACAGTTTAGATATAGTGACCCTGTCTTCAGCACAGAGTACAACACATGAATTTCTGAAGTTTTTGGAAGGTTTTTCAGCCCTATTTTCTGTCATTCTATATATTTCAAAAGTGTATGTTTAATGAACTTACAAATTAATCAATACATAAGTACACGTAGATCTATTATTCAGTCACAAATACTGCATTCCTTCTAGATTTTTTTCCCCTTACTGTATGTTGAAGAGTGATTTATGACAAATAACACTTCTCTTGCTTCACAAAATACTGCTTTAGTAGGTACAGACTAGCACTGCACATGGCTGTAAAAGGAGCAGAACCTTGCTATTAATATTATTTATGAACAATAATACTTAATGTATTACACAGTCATTTCACTTTGGCAGATGGAAAGGATGTCATTTACAACATAAAATTATCATTAAACCAATAAAAAAGTAGCTGAAATTTAAACAATATAAGAGTAAGTGAAATATTTATCATTATTGTAGTTGTAATCATATTTGTTCCAGACATTCCTGTAATAAAAGCTCAGAATGCTTGCACTGTATGCAAGTAAATATATTCCAGCTAATTTATATTCTGCTTAAATGCATGATTGTTCTAGAAGGTTGGATTAGAAAGCCATACTTTCCTTTTATGATTAAGGTTAAGAAAGAACACATACAAAGTCATTTATCAACAGATGCTTTTTGACACCTGATAAAGTCTGTTCATCTAGTTTTTTCTTCGTGAAGTATACTTATATAAACATTCTCTAATGTATAAAATATGACATATTCTTGAAAGTTAAAAAGATATTTTATTTAGCAGATGAGAAATGTTTTGTTTTCCCAAAGGAATATGACTGTATAATTTATGTTATTTTTAAAGAACAATTCTTCAACTACATGTTTCAGTATTCAGAATAAAAAAAAAAGGGCACAGAGATGTTTTGAGAACAACTTACTGACAAAATTGTATTTAAATTACATATAAATATATATAGGTATCTGAATACTTTAGAATAACAGCAAGTTGTTCTCATAAAAGCCCTCTATGAAAAAATTATCACCAGCAAAGGAAGACAAAAGACAAACCTATCCCTCATACAGTAGCAGGTCTACCACTCCCTGTATAATTAGTGTTCCATACAGTACATCTCATAGATATTACTCAGTTGTATTAATTACTTAAAGAAACCAGTCACAGCCCAAAATGCTCCATGGAACCAAAAGAGTGATGGAAGACAGATGTTTCCCACCACCAGCTCTATTTCTTCTTTGTTTAGAAGTCAGAATGATGTTCCAGATCTCACAAAGCACTTCTATTTGAAGGCTCCGTTGACAGAAAATTTGTAACGTCTGCAAAAAGTGTAGTTGAGTGTAGAATAATCCAACATCCATAATGCCATTTAAATTAGGGTTTAGGAATGCTTTCATGTGGAAGTGAAAGAAAGTTGAGTAGTAGCATAGTAGCATGTGCCAGGTATGCATAGGAAAACCAAGAAGAGACTGTGTGTGTGTGCTACTATTAAGTGAAAACACAAAATGTTAGAAGCCCATAAAAATACAGCAGTAATGATCTACATTCATTAGAATACTTTGTGGGAATAAAATGAATTTTATATCTGAACACTAGAAGTTTTCACTAATTTAAAACTAAGCCCCTGGCAATTTTATAAATTGTGTATTTTTTTCCAGCTGAAGCAAACAAACAAAACGAATCTAGTCATTTTAAAAGTAAATTGAACAAAAGATATTAATGTAACAATTAATAATTCCACGTGAATACCGGTACCAACGTCCAGGAAAATTAAATTACTCTGTACTATATTAGGTATAGTCTAATTATATGTAAAGTGGCAAATAATGAGAATTATTTTTTTTTTTTTTTGAGGGGAGGACAATTTTTTCTAGCTCAATATATGCTACTATTATTATTACAGTTACATAAGTAACTCTAGGGCTATGTCAGTTAATGTGAGCAAGTATAGCTGTAAGCCAGATAGTTAGTCCAACATGTCATTAATCAGCATGAAATTCTGATCTGTTTAATTACAAAATGTCTCTTTTGTAGAAAGGAATATAGGGGAAAAAAGAGAAAGAATTAAATAATGTTATAGATATATATGTGTGTGTATATGTATATGTATGCATATAGTGTGCATATGCATATGATATGCTTTCAGTTATATTTATCTTCTAAAAATATCCTCATTATTCCTCCTTAGGAGAGTGATAGAGATTCTATACAATTATGGCATATAATAAAATGATATTTTTTTGTTTTGGAAACTCATATTTAATAGTAAGGAACATTTATTATTATTATTATTATTATAGGTTAGTAAAATGCTTTTCTAATTAAAAAAGACTCAATTCATAAATCACATAAATATTCCCAAGCAAACAGTGATTTTTAAAGCTCCATTCTGTTTTATTAAAACTTATGTCATCAAATTTTGTTTCATTTAGACTTGAATTACTATCCTACTAGTAATAGGAATAAACTGAATAATTAAATAAAAGGTTGCACTGACCAGTTTTTGTGAGCAATCAGGTTGCTTGTTATTTTCACCAAAGAACTAATAAACAACCACAACTAAACTGCTAAACAACAATCAAATACTGTGGTTTAAACACTTAGTAAGAATTTTGTGAGGCAAAATCTTATGCCTTAAGGTTTTTATTCTTTTCTACTGTTGCTGAGATTTGACAATGGTGATTTTCATTACCATTTTTTTGAGAGTGATTGAGAAAGTCATGGCAGAATGTTCGGTAAAATTGCATCATTATAAAGCAATGCATGCAGAATTCTGTTAAATGCCATATTTATTGGACCAAATGTTTTTATTTGGTAGCTTTATTGCTGTCAAGATATGGATATTTTCCAAAGTTTTCATTTCTTTTATTCTTTTATTTATTTCTTTATTTATCCTGGATATTATATGCACATTTCTGCTTGAAATTACTATAGGAAAAAAAAAGCTGTAAGCAAAGCCAAACAAACAAACAAACAAAAACAGAAACAAAAATACTTGTTGTCTTATCCAAAATAATGCAAAGAAAGGACAAGACAATTTTCTCAGTTTTATCAATCTTAGATTCCAACAGTGTTTCAAATTTCCTGAAGTTAGTTATTTGTATCAGTGTAAAAATTGATCCATAATTTCCTATTTAAAAAATTGAATAGAATATTAGATTAATATTATATTATTTTAGATTAGATTAGATTAGAAATAATCTCTGAAGTGTTTTGCTTTCCCAGAGGAAATGCTAACACTATTGAAGGATGGAAAAATTCTATTCTAAAAAAGTAAATTTCTGACAAAGAAAACCTGACAATTTCTTGGCTATTAAGCTTACTGTGGATATAACAAAGTAAAGATGAAAGACTAGTGCTTTTTACATTGATTTATTTTATCTATTGGAGTGTAATAGCAGTCTGTCTATCTAATCAGAATTCTTATTGTGATACTTGAACCATATATACCTCCTAATTTGATGAAAAGGTCAAGTTAGTCATATAAATTTATTCTAAACTATTTAAACCCAATGCATCCCAATCATATAAGACGCAACGTGAATTTTTGTGTTCCCTAACCTTATGAACATTTGCACATGTTCAGGAAGCCCACTGGATAAAATTTATGTATTGCTAATGATTTTTATTGCCCCCATGGCCCAAAGCAGTGGCAAAATGCCCAGGAATTTGAAAGAATCCTGTTTTTACTTAGAAGTCAGAATGCAGAACACCGTAAAAATAAAAGTGGTTTGGTGGAAGTTAGAATGTCTTCTAGCTAGGCATAACTAACATTGCTTGTGCTATGTTGCCTTTTGTCGTTGCATCATTTACTTAGACATTATTTTCCATATTTTCAATCCCCCATGGGGGATATTCCAGCTAAAGACAGC
Organism: Nothura maculosa; assembly: GCA_032353885.1. Taxonomy (NCBI): domain Eukaryota; kingdom Metazoa; phylum Chordata; class Aves; order Tinamiformes; family Tinamidae; genus Nothura; species Nothura maculosa. Next base: position 1,170,032 of record JAUBOD010000982.1, on the reverse strand, counting down.
TCATTCTTCTTGAGTTCATATCTTCCAAACACTTCTTGGAGAACCTGCTAAGGAAGATAACATCAACACAAAATGAAATGAGAGTAGAAATGCATAGTATCTGCTTCTTCCTGTGGGAACTAGTTGGATCTCCATAGCTGAAGGATGCTCTTAAAATCTGTGTGCAGAAGACCTGTCATTGGAATTGAGGAACAGTGCTATCCACACCACAGCTATCTATTACTAAAGCTGAGGATACTACTGCAAATGTTTCTTCAGAAGTTAATATTGCTTCAAAGATCAGTAAAGTACTCAGATTCCCTTCAGCAGCTGCAACGATAGAGCTAAGAGGGAGGAGTCAACTGGAGGAGGTCTGTTTTCTATAAAAGCTTGCTGACAAGGATTTGACTCCAGTAGCAATGCAGAAAGCACTAGACAACTTTCAAAATCTCTAAAGACCCATAAATGTGAAAGATCAATCATCCTTTCTTCTATTGGATTCTATCCTGTTTTTTGAATATTTTTCTAGTTTCTCCAAAGAAGTGTTGGCAGAAGAGTAGAAAAGTTTATTCTTGTCATAAATCAAGTCAGTCTCAAGGACAAAATCTGAAGAACAATGAAGACTGCTTACAGAATTTGACTTAAAAATTCATATAGAAACATAGGAACATATAGAACATAGAAAAAAATATGAGAATAAGTTGTTGGATCATGTAACAAGATATAATTACAGGAAATGGGATAAATGGCAAACTTTACAGCAAATCTTAACATTTATGGAAATCAGCCATACTGAAGACAGTTTGTCATAGTTAGAAGAGGACTTTACATACTCTACAGGGGAATTACCTCTAACTGAAATAGTCTATCACAAAGATCAAGATCAGAAACTTGAGTTACTTCTAATAGTCTTGGATGTTATTTCCAAAAGGAATCTATGTAGAAGCTGATGTATGGAGCCTGAATTTTAAAGTACCTTAAGAATTTCAAGGTATTTACTAAGTTTGCATTTGCTTGATATGCATGGGAAGAACAAAAAGATTAGATGCAATTTTTTATTACCATAAATACCAGTATTTGTACTGCATATGCAATTAGAGACAAAGCATTTGCCAAAATCTACAATTTTTTTTTTGTTATAATCATATTCAGAGGAAAAGGAAAGACTGAAAAAAAGAGGTTGTATCAGTACTAGTTATCTACATTATAAAAAGGATTTAAAACAGTAGGAATTTGAGTTAGCTTTGAGACCAAATAGAAGAACCAAAGAAGAATTTGGTTCTTATTTTGTAGTGAAATTAATGTATAGTTTTAAAGGAACGAGAACTTTGTGGACTTAAAAGTTGTTCTTCCTAGCATACTAAGTGGAATAGAAAGATTTTTGGCATTAATGGTTCTTTTTTTCTATTATATTTGGATATAAAATATAGACCTTAAATTTTCTTTATAGGAAGAACAATGTGCACAACTAATCTGATCATTTTTAGAACCAATTTTAGAGTAAGAATAATGGCATGTTGGGATGAAAATAATTGAACAGGTCTTCTTTCTAACAATCAATACATAAAAGAATCTAAAGATTCAAGGTCTACACAGAATAAATGTCTATACAGAAATTCTTATTTTGTCATTTCACATATATTATCTTTATATATTATATAAAGGCCAAATTGTAACATTAAAAATGTTTTAAAAACGTCGTAAACAGATTGAATAGTTTTAACTGGCTCATGGTTAACTTGGTGTCAACCAGGATTCCCGGGTCCCTCTCTGTGGAGCTGCTCTCCAGCAGGTCCACCCCTAATCTGTTCTGATACCTGGGGTTATTCTTCCGCAGGTGCAGGACCCTGAGCTTGTCCTTGTTGAACCTCATGATGTTCCTCTCTGCTCAACTCTCCAATCTGTCCAAGTCCCTCTGAAAGGCAGCACAGCCCTTGGCCACTCCACCCAGTGTCAGTCACTCCACCTAGTGTCAGCCACTCCACTCAGCCTGGTATCATCTGCAAACTTGCTGAAGGTGTATTCTGTGTCCTCATCCAAGTCATCAGTGAACAGGTTGAACAGCCCTGGGCCCATTACTGACCCCTGGGGGACACCACTGGCCAGAGGTCTCCAACTGCACTCGACTCCGTTTTATCACCCCGCTCTGAGCTCTGCAGTGCAGTCAGTTTTTGATCCACCTCTATTCCAATATTCATGTTTAATATCCAAATTCCCAGTATTCTCTTCACTTTTTTTCATGTTGAAAAAATAAAAAGTAAGTGTTTCTCCCCTTAAAATACACAAAAAAAGGACATTTGGTGTAAGATACATTATTCTTGGATTAAACTGTAAAATTCCTCAAAGCTTTAAGAAAAGATTTTGAGAATCTTTAAATAATTAATTAATTAATTTGGTTCAATGCCAATGACTCATCAGTTTGGGGGATAAGAAGAAGATGAACAACATGATCTCAGAAAATTTATTTCTTTAGAAGCTTTATTTAAGCAAAGATCACACCTGACCAAACATCAAGTTTAGCAAGTTAAAATGTAAAAAACACATAAGTGATCCAAAAACTTCTTTTAGAATAAAGTCAGGGTTTTAACCTAAGCTATAGTTTATGTTATGTGCTCCAACTATAACAATAATTTATTTCCCTTTAGAATCCAAGATTCTGTTATTAGTAGCCTTTAAAAAGATACCAGTGTAATACCAATGAGCTTGAAACAAAGATCACATTGAGATGTGTATTCATTTTCCTCTGGTAATATCAGCTTATAATTCTCAGAGTGTAGATTTGTGACCTTTCTTCCATTTTTAATTTTTCACTTTGTTTATAAATATGAATACTTGCTTTTTATCGATATTTATTTAGGTGTATTTTCTAACATACTTGCTTTATAATATGTGTTTTCCTAGAGTATTCCTAGAATATATTCTCTCTCTCTTCTTTTTCATTTTTTTAACTGTAACAACTGAAATAACTGAACATTGCAATATTCATATTCCTTTTTTTTTTAGTCATAGAACAGGAGGGTCAAAATGGAAAGCCTATGAGATTCATGTACCCTGAAAATTACTGTTAGTTTAAAAACCTTGGCAACTATAGGAACAGTTAGAAACAGATAAGTAACTCCCAGCACAGTATTCTAGGATTTTATGTGTCATGAACTTCTTTCTTGGGGTGATTATTATTCTCCATTAATAGATCCTACACAAATCCCATATATATTTCCTAGTCCCATTAAGAAACAATTTCAATTTCTTGTTGTTTTTTAACAACGAGGTTGAATCACATCAATAATCATTGCGTAGCCTAAGGGTCATTTTTATTAAGAGAATGCCCAGAAGACTACACAGAGGGAAAAATATCAGCTCTACTATGGCAGCCTAATCATACATTTTTTCCTGCCATGAAACAGTAATCAGTGGTCCCTAGTAATTAATACAGACATGTTTAAAAGAAGGTCATCATTACATATAAACTCTACATCTCTACTATTACTTATCTGCTTAGCACAAAACTCAATAGGCTCCGGAATTCAGGAACTGCAGAACCGGGAATGATTGTCTTACACAGAATGGTTAGTGACAATGCAATCTGTCCCTCACTACTGTGCAGTGGTGGAAGAGTGTTTTAAAACACAGATGGCCTCGTTCTATGTAATATCACTGTTTTTCGCATTGAAGCAGCTTGCAGTTTTCAACTATTGGATCATCTTCATTATAATCACCATTGTCATCAGAATCATAATAAGTTGTAGCAATAATAGTAATAGTAAGATCAGTGGTAGCAGCAGTAGTAACAGCAGTAGAAATAGAAATAGTAGAAATATAAATAATATTACAGAATCACAGAATCTTCAAGATTGGAAGGGACCTCTAGAGATCATCTAGTCCAACCTTCCCACTCAAGCAGGCACACCTAGGGTGGCATCCAGGCAGATTTTGAAGACCTCCAGAGAAGGAGACTCCACAACCTCCCTGGGCAGCCTGTTCCACTGCTCTG
>JAUBOD010000982.1:1130627-1164975 GCA_032353885.1 Nothura maculosa | reverse complement strand
ATCTTTGTTGCCCTCCGCTGGACCCTCTCTAGAAGCTCCACGTCCCTCTTATACTGGGGAGCCCAGAACTGCACACAATATTCCTCACTTTTCCTCACATTCATGCTTTTGCCAAGTTACTGAGTTGTGCTTCTACTTGCTCGTCAATATTTTCTTTTTAAAGTTCAGTGTAAATTTAATATTGGTCAAAAAATAGCAGAAAAAGAATGCATTGATACTGAATAATGTTGAAATGTCCAATGAGCACCATCAAAATGCCTACTGAATTGTTTACTTTGTACTTTGGAAACTTAGCTGTTATTAACTTTATAGAATAACATTCATAAAATAATAACGTATTGGATAAAGCAGTCTAGCTAGTATAGACAATCACTAGTCCTATTGGACTCAAGCATATTCTGCAATAGCATCCAACAGTATGTTAGTAATTAGTAACATGGCATCTAATGATTATTTCTAACTAATTGATTCTTGACATAGCTGTTTTCAGATGTATTGGCTCAATAGCTCTGGAATACACGTCAGGGGCTGTTAGCTGAATTTTCCTCCTGCATGAAGGAAGCAGATGGCAACTTCCTTAAAGAAAAACAGTATAAAAAACTCCCTTGCACTTTTGCCAATGCATTAACTGAAAATTCTTGAAAAGATGCTTATAGGCAAAATGTAAGAATGTTGTATAGGATCAAAGCCTAGAGTTACTGGAGACATAAGATAGTGCCTAATTAAAATGAAGAGTTTTATTAACCGTGTGTGGATGTGTCAGTTACATGTATCTGCAAAAGCATTACATTCTGAGGGTTTCCATATATATTCAGTGTTCCTTTAAGTCTATGTTAGTCTGCTGGTATTATTCTTCTTTTGGATAATAAGATTTTAAATAATACACTTGGTATTTATATGAAATTATGAGTATATTGCTATAATCTGTTCATCTCATGCCATCAAAGTAACACGGTCTAATAAATACTGATTTTAGTTAGTGTGTTTAGTATGTTTATGTAGCAGGTAATGTTAATGTATTTAGGTACCTGAGAACACATTTTAAATGTTGAAGAGAAATTTTATAAGGTAATTTTATTAGATAAGATGGTGAGTAATCTTGAAAGTAACAATTTATTTGTGCTACTCAGCATCGTCTGCTTGGGAAGCATGTGGAATCAGAATTGGGCTGTAATGTAATTGGCTATCAAAGATAAGGAAAGAAAATAATGTTAGGATATTTCAAAGTCATTCATTTCACAAGTTTTGAAAAAATAGAGATATTCCCTTGATTTTAGTGAAGGTCTCCCTAGAATCACTAGCTTTTTATTATTATTATTATAAAAAAAGGTCAACTTGTCATTCAGCTTTCTACAGTCTAGAGTCTCTCACAGTTTTAGTGCTGATGCAATACATGCAGGCATTTGACCAACTACAGTGACATAAAAGGAAGCCCTGCTCAAACAAAAGTCACATATTGAGGTAATAGAGTCTTAAAGAAAGGTGGTTTTAATAAAGAATTCTCTTTATACTGCAGGCATTTTTTGAGATTTATATCCTGTAGACTATGATGACAACTCAATAATGATTGCACCAGACCGCTATATTAGTAAGATTTAATATGGCAAAGTTTCCAGAAATGTGTTTTTTGAAATATTATGAGTCAAAAACTGTTCCTCTGAGGGTGAATCTCATCAACAGTTTTTATGAGTTTGAATTCAAAGAAATTTGCACAATATGCAAAGAGGAAAAGAGGAAGCAAAGAAAGAAAGAAGAAAAGCAGGAAACCAAGCAAATTAATTAACTAGTCATTACATAAAGCAGATATATGGTTACTATATTCTTGCTACCGTAGAACCTAACTATACTATACGTCTTTTCTAAACCTTCTAAAGTTTGCACTTTTGCAGTTAAGAATAGAACAAAATCTATTCTCTCTGTAAATGAATTACATTGTAAATACCAGAAGTTTTGCCTTGAATTACCAGCTATGTTAAAAAGTATTGCAGAGCTAGATACTTCTAAGCTAGTATTTACATGACCATGCTAAGGTGAAAGGGTACAGATTTCCAAATACTAGAAATTTAGCAATTCATCATACCAGAAATTTAGCAATTCATCATACTAGAAATTTAGCAATTAATCAATAACTCAGTAAATTACATTTTCATTTGCTGCAAAGCTAATGTGCTTAGCTCCTCTAAAATGTCTCGTATATTTGAATGCTTTGACAAAAAATATTGAAAACAAAATTCTTAAACTGTTACCCTGTCTGCAATTTTTGTATAGATAGTCTAGTCTGAAGGCTTTACATATTTTCTATGTTCTTCACTCTTGCAAGTCTTTCACAGTCCAATTCAGGATGACTCTTGATGTTCTGAGACTAAATAAGTATATAAATGTGTGTGTATGTGTGTGTTCTGTGTATATTTTGTATATATAAAAAGTATATCTACACATAAATTAAAATAATAGTTTACAACATATTTGTATTTTGAAGCAACAATCAAAAACATTTTTGAAAAATATGATTGTAAAATATCTACATTAAATTGAGGTTTTGAGAGCATAAATGTATCAATTGCATAACATTTCATTATACACACATTACTTTAGACTAATCAAGAAAAAAAAATTAAAGATGCTACAGCTCTGGAAGACAAAGTAGTACAACATCAAATTCTTCATATTAAAGGATAGATCAATCTTAAAATAGAAATAGTTAGTAGTTGTTTCTACTTATAGTGCTATTTATTTAAAACTAGAATTATATAAAACCTGTACAACTACAAGGATGCTTTTAGGTACTTAGCTGACCTCTTGCAAAGCTTTTATGGCCGCCCATTTACCTGAACCCCTTATCTTAGGAGAAAGAGTAGGTCCAAGCTGCTTTGAATAGCTGCTATTTTTCAAAACCAGAAAGGAATGAGAAAGTTTAGAGTTGGAACAAAAAGCCAGAGGACAAATATTTGTGTCATGTAGTATGGCTCAGCAGATGAAGTGGAAGGAAGGATATCTGGTAATGAGATAATACAGGATGCTGCATAACTCAGTATGGCTTGGGACAGTTGTCGAATTCCCTTTTCCAGAACTTGTCTTCTTCTAGCAGTGCCCACAGTTTGGTCTTTACTTTTTAGTTGGAAAATAAAAACTTTATTTATTTCATCTAAACATTTTGATTGTCAATATATGTTAGCAGAAGGATAAAGAAATGAAGGAAACATCATAAAATATTTTCCCATGTGTGTATCTCCCCTGATTTTCATTTAAAAAAATCTATAAAAAATCCATCATTTCATTCATATTTTAGTTGTATATAACAAACACAATGCATGAAAGACAGTTAATGATGTTTTCTTTGTTGCATTTCACACCTGCTAACCGAGGTGAATAATAAATTATGACTCAGTATATCAGACAGCTGGCATACAAACAGATTTGCAAGGACATTTCCAAATTTAAATTTCTAATTGAGCTGAGGTTGAGCTGCTTACTGTATATTTCTGTAATATTAATACATCATTAAGGTATGTATGCATCAGAATATATACATATATATACGCACAGAGAGAAATAAAAGTGTATATAATGCAACTTAAAAAAATACATACATCTATTCCTCTTGAAGAAAAAAAAATTCTGAGTACAATAACTATGAGGGCCACAGTTTCTAAAGGGAGAATGGTTAAAAGAAACCTGAATTTAGAAATAATTGATTACTTTTTTATCTATTTTTTTTACAGCAAACCTTATGAGTCAAATCACACATACATGCACATACACACACAGTATAAGCCATAATTTAAAAGAAAAAAAAAAGAAAAAAGGAAAATTGGAAATAGATCTGATTCCTTTCTCCACATCTTGTAAAATAGGAGAAAAAAGACTGATTAAAGAACAAGAAAAGCAAGATATTGAAAGAAAATGATTTTGAATCAGTGGTGCCAATAATTTAATTAAGAAATAACAAATGTTAAACTTCAAATAGTTTCACTGATTAATTTGTATAAACATATCTGTCCAAAATTTTGTTTTCCTTGATAACTATATATTATCTTTATTCAACAGTACAGATCGTTATTCACCATTATACATAAAGAAAGAATGTCACCTGTAACACATTCTTTCTGTTGTCAGGTTATAGACATTGTAGGATTTCCTTCTACTTTTTCATGAGATACCAAGTAGTCTTTGCAAATGCAAACAGAAATACTTATTTTCTTTCTAATATCCACTATAGGAAAGACAAGAAATGGCAGTGTCTGTCATAAAGTTTGCAAGATAATTTGAACATTTTAGATAGAATATATAAATGTGTAAATTGTAGAAGGATTCTTATGAGTCAGAAATATATAATCTTAGCTATTTCAACTGTGATTTCTCTGTCTTGACACTCAAGAGGAAACTCACACAAAATGAGGCTGGAACTAAAATTCACAGCTCTGTTGGATGCAAAAATGTAGGAATTCAGAGAAGATAAGAAGTACACAGTTTGCACTTCTACCTAAAATTCAGAAAAATATTCTTAAAAAATGTATGAATAAAGCAGAGGCATACGCAGGATGTATGTATCATGAATAGCACTTTTCATTATGTATCATGTTATCGATATCTACAAATACCTGGAGGGAAAATGCAAGGAAGATGGGGTCAAACTCTTCTCAGTGGTGGCCAATAACAGGACAATGGGTATTGGGCACAAATTGAACCCAGGCAGTTCCATTTCCATATAAGGAAGAACTCCTTTCCTAAGAGGGTGATGGAGCCCTGGAAAAGGCTGCCCAGAGATGTTGTGGAGTCTCGTTCTCTTCCAGACTCACTTTGCCTTGAAGGTAATAAATACTGCTTTCTTAGCTCACAAATTGCATCAAAACATTCAAAGAAATCTTTTTACATTCAGAAACCTCACTTGAGTATTCCAAACTGCTTTATTTATTGAAAGAGTGCTATAGACAGCTATTAGAGACAAGTGTGCATTGTCAAAAAAAAAAAAAACCAACACTTAAAGGAAAGTCATCTTTTTGTAAGGAGACATTTGCACAGAGTTTTATTTAAAAAAATGACTATTAATAACTTAAAATTAAAAAACTATTCTCCATCTGTCCTCTGTTTTTCAGCTAAAAAATCATGACATTTTCACTGATCTAAATATTGAGCTTGATTTATTCAGTCTAACAGCAGGTAGTGATTCTTCTTTGTCTCGCTTTTTCTTCTCCACAAAGTATCACTCCAGTTCTCATTCTCACCTAGAGAACACAGAAATATTTCATCTGAAAATCCTCTAAAGTGTGCATAACTGTCAAGTGATACCTTAGGCACAGAACAAAAGCAGAGAATTTGCAAAGTATGTTAGTGTTGTAACTTCGCTGCTCTCCCAGGTGAATTTTGCAAATAGTGTGGAGTGCAGAGAGTAAGAGGCTGACAGCTTTTTAGTACGGTTGAAATCTTTGGCAAACACATTTGCTGAACTTTCAGCTTTCAACTAAATGCTTTGTCATCTTATAATAAGTACAAATTTAGTCTCATTTTCAAACTTGTCTCTTTGGGAGCTCTTTAAGACTCCTGCTGGATGGATACCCATGAAATTTTAATACAGAATAGGAACTGAGGAATGAAGAAGCCAAAGCTGAGGTCTTTCCCTGTATATTTCTAAAAATGTATTTCCAAGCTAAAGGGGAAAAAAAAGGCAATTATAGACAAATATTCATGAAATAAGGTGCAAATCTTCTAGGGTTCATCATCACCACTGTTACAAAACAGAAGTGAGTTTAATTAATTTAAGACATCCATAGCCACAAACTGAAAGGTTTGGGATATTAGTCAACAGACTTTCACCAGTCTAAGCAGATTTGGTAGTAAGTGTGTTCGATTGAAAAAGGAAAATTAAACATTACTTGTATGACATCAACAATTATTTTTATTTTCTTCAATTCTTGTGTGGGATTTTTAGTCTTTTCTATTATTTCTAATAAGCTCTACATATATTTTAAATTAATTATTGTCAAGTGTAAAGAAATACAAGTGGATAATCTGGGGAGGTCTTTACAGTTGAAAGTTTTCCCATAAGCTGGGCAATATAAACAAGAAAACTGTTTTTTTTTTAAGTTTATTAATTCTCTGTTCAGTGAAATTCACACTACTACTTTCTTAGAAAAAATTTCATATGGACCTCAAAAAGGTACATTTACGAGTAAAAAATAGTGCAGTGGATTTTTTTAAAAAATATACATTCCTTTAAACTTTGAAGAACATCAAAATTTTTCTGCTGGTCATACATCCTTTGTAGTTATTTGTACAAAGAATAATAAGAATTTTTCTTACAGCTTTTGTTACTGAGGTCACTAATGCAACATTGTGGTTTTAAGCACTTTCTATGTATGGGAACTAGCTAAAGTATCTTAAAATTAGAGAAACATTATTTTCCTGTAATCCACTGAATGTTCCTTCCTCCTGTCAAATAGTGAGCCTGTAAAGATTCCATTTCTACATCACCGTTCTGAATTACTCCTGCTTTGCTTAATGCATTAAAAGATCAATTTGAAATCTATTTAAATCTGTCTTCATATATTTGTGCATTATCACATTTAATCATCTTGTTTATATTTTCTCTGTCAACCAAGCAGTTCTTACAAAGTTCAAATTCTTTTGATGCCCTTGTGTTCCCTGTGCTGTGCAATTACTCATATCAGCCTGAGCAATATTATACATGAAATGTGTGGAATTCAGATTAGCTAAAAAGAAGTTTGTTTTTTTTTTTCGTGCTACATAGATGTGATTATAGTATGATTTTTTAAAATGTTTATTTTCCTTGCTATTCAGAAAATAAGCTCAAATAGGTTGTTCAGTCAATAATAATGTAATCAGAAATAACAATTCATAAACATGCTGCTTTGTAATAAATTTTACAACAATAACCAAAAAATCTATTTTCAACTCTAATTGTGAAAATTCTTATTATTTTAATATTATATTGTGATAGCTATGATTAAAAAAAAAGTCAGTTTCCAGTGCTTTGTTTTGAGAAGAGTTCTACTATAACCAAAAGACAATATTTTCCTCCAAACTGTTATGTCTGGCTCTATGAAGATATGTCACGATTAGCACTCCAATAATGCAGGCAATATCTGACCTCTATTTCACTAGGACTCAGCTGCAATATTGAGACCCAAGGTGACAAATCCTTGGGACTAGTCATGAATGAGACTGTCTTGAATTGAAATGATTTGGTAAACAACATCTTTGTAACAAGATTACCTGTTGATGAGATAAACCACTGAGGAATTCAAGCTATGATAATGAGTATTGGCTGTGATTAATATATGAGAAGTATACATCGCTAGTGTATTATGTTATATATATGTGCCTCTTTGAATGTTGCAACATACAGGTAGAAAATTATTGGCATAACTTGTTTTAAGCACAGAGGTGCTTTTAATAACTGTATTATTAATAGATATGATATGTTTCAGACCCACAGATGGCCCTTGCTCACGAAGTGTGAGATATTATCATTATTGTGTTGAAGAAGACTCTTAGTCTGACTACTTGCATATTCTCCAAGACTAGTGATCTAGTAATCAAATGGTTCTTGATTTGGAAAGATCTGCAAAGCATCTGTTAACATAATATAAGCTCCTGAGCTTGGAAGTTATAAAAAAACACATGAATTATTCAGAATTTTGATAAAATTGCTAGGCAACACAAGTGCTTAGTGCAAATTTATTTTAACAATATGGATAACAAGGTAGAAAATATGGTTATAGATGTAGATAACAAATATTAATCTCCTTATTTAGCTAGTCAGTAGCTATAACAAAACATACAAAACATAAGTTTTATTATTACTGTTTTGATCTCATTATTTTAATATTATATTGTGATAGCTATGATTAAAAAAAAGTCAGTTTCCAGAGTTTCAGTTTACTTGAAACTCTAAGAAAAATTGTTTTATGTTGACAGCTGAATAAAGATCCAAGTTCAGAAAAAGATTTTTGGTCTTTACCTAGAAGAGTTGTGTTTTTGTTTTTGTTTTTGTTTTAATAAACTGCTATTATTCATTAAAGTATTCAATGATTGCTAGTATTTCAATAGTATTCAATAGCTACTAGTAATATTCAATAACTTCTAATATTCATTAAAGGTAAAACAAATTAGACATAAAAAATAAAAAACCTAAATTGTCATGAGTTTTTAACGCCTGCAAGTTAGGAACTGAATATTAAGTAGAAATAATGAGCCCAATATCTGGAGTCTCCATCTACTATCGAGGAAAATTTTGTTTTAAGATGAGTCTTGCAATACAGACTTCACAGATTACACCATCTGATCGAGCTTCCTATCATTCTCTCTGGTACACACTTCAGTTCTCCACCTCTTTCTTTATTTGCATTAAAAAATCATCAATGGATGTTAATGGATGCTTTTACCCATTTCACCTAACAGCTAAAAGAAAAGTGCACTTTACAAATGGAGCAACTAAAATATGACAGTTTAAGAGTCCATATATATATATAATAAACATTATTACTAAGAGGTAGGCACCTAACATGCTGTTCTACTTAGAGGTCTTTTTAACCTTATTGAAGGAGGTGTATTTAAAAAAAGTTCTATTAAAAGGTGTGACCTGAACACCACAACATACCAGTAAGACTTGTAAGGCTATTTTTATTGTATTAAGGAATTCTTTGTTCAGAACCGGAAGAAATTCCATTAATTTTATGATTCCTCTAACATACATATGATGCTGCAAATAAATTGACTTAATTCTAATTATGTAGTTATTAAAGTCACTAAAGGTTGTAACTAGGACTATATAGATAATAAAGCAAATACCAAATTCAGGAATTCTTAAAAGTTTTGGTTCTCATGTAGCAGAGCACAATGAAAAAAAAAAAAAAGGTTGTCAGTTCCAAATCTTAAAAAAGAGTAGTAAAGTATGGAGTACAAATTAGATCATTCATTTATGCAATAATGAGTAAAGTTTATATAATATTTATAAATGAAAGTTGAAGTAAGGATAGTTTTATCTTGCTTTCTTCTAAGGTAAATTAAGACTACTGAATAAATCTTTTTCCAAATTCATCACAGAAACATGTAACAAGCGTCAAAAAGCAATAGGGAAAAATTAATTTGAATACCAACAAAGCAAACATTTAGTGTTGAAAATTCTTACCATAAGGAAGACAAAATAGCCAAAGATGCTTTCTGTTTCACTGAGCAACCACCTTTAAAGACTTACTTGATTCTCCTTTTCCAACTATGCTATTTTTGGTGTTTCAGAGATTAAATTCATATCCTTATATTTTCAATAGTAATTTTACAAGTGGATATTTTTGAGATGGATTTCTATTTGTTTCTCTTATAAGAACTTATAATCCTTATCTTTGGAGACAAGAGGATGTCATTAAAGGGGAAAATAAAGGTCACACTTCCTCACAACTAGTAGCTGCAGTTAAAGACAGGTGAACACTTTGAAATATTTTATTTTATTTTATTTTATTATTTATTTATTTAGAAACAGCAAATCCTCCTCCAAAATCTGAATATTGAGCTCAAAACTACATATAACTATATTTTTGTAGCTTTCAGCAAAATTCTGCATCTGTTCCTAAATTAATTTTGACTCATCCAAAAGCTGTCCAACTTCTTTATAAATGATCATTTTATTGTCAAATATATGGAAATCATCAAAAAGTTTAAAAATGCGGCATATGACTAAGACAGTATAGATGTGTACAGACTGACTTCCTGATCTCCCAGCTATTCAAATCAAGTACCAAATAGAAGTACATAGAATCATAGAATGCTTAAGGTTTAAAGGGACCTCAGAGGTCACCTAGCACAATCTCCCTGCACACGCAGGGTCACCTAGAGCATGTGACATAGGGCTGCATCCAAGCAGATTTTAAAGATCTCCAAAAAAGAAGACTCCACAACCTCTCTGGACTGCCTGTTCCAGTGCTGTCACCCTCACTTTCAAGAAATGCTTCCTTAAGTTCCCGTGGAACTTGCGATGCTTCAGTTTGAAGCCATTTCCTCTAATCCTGTTGCTGTCCACCACTGAAAAGGGGCCAACCTCATCCTCACTGCCTCTTTCCCTTGAGGTATTTATAGACACTGATCAGGTCTCCCCCCAGCCTTCTCTTCTCCAGGCTGAATAGGCCCAGCTCCCTCAGCCTCTGCGCATAGGCAGAGGTTCCAGGCCCCTGATCATCCTCGTAGACCTGCACTGGACTCTCTCCAGCAGCTCCACATCCCTCTTGTACTGGAGAGCCCAGAACTGCACACAGTACTCCAGATGTGGCCTCACCAGGGCTGTCTATAAGGGGACGATCACCTCTCTTGACCTGCTGGAGACGCTCTTCTTAATGCACCCCAGGATCCCATTGGCCTTCTTGGCCACCAGGGCACAATGCTGCCTCATGGCCATCATCGTCCACCATGACACACGGGTCCCTCTCTGCGGGGCTGCTCTCCAGCAGGTCAACCCCTAATGGATACTGGTGTCCAGGTTTATTCCTCCCCAAGTGCAAGATCTGCACTTGCCTTTGTTGAACTTCATTAGATTTCTCACCATCCAGTCTGTCCAAGTCCCTCTGGATGGCAGCACAGCCCTCAGGGCGATAAGCTACTCCTCCCAGTTTGGTATCATCAGCAAACTTGCTGAGGGAGCACTCCATGCCTTCATCCAGGTAGTTAATGAATAAGTTGAACAGGACTGGACCAAGGACTGACCCCTGGGGCACACCGCTAACTACAGGCCTCCAGCTGGACTCTGCACCACTGACTACCACTCTCTGCACCCTGCCATCGAGCCAATTCCTAATCCACCTCCTCGTCCACTCAGCTATCCCACACCTTCAGAGCTTGCCCAGGAGGATGCTGTCAGGGACAGTGTCAAAAGCCTTGCTGACATCCAGATAGACAACATCCACTGTTCTGCCCTCATCTATCCAGCTACTCACTCCTTCATAGAAGGTGATCACTTTAGTTAAGCATGTAGTAGAGACCTTATCACTGCACAATGATAGGGTGTCAGAGTGAAGATAAGTTTAGTCTAGGGTATGAGAGCTGGAAAAAGCACAGGAGTTCCTTACCAGACTGTTACAGAGGTACTTTTATACTTCTATCATTTTCTTCTTACATTTTCTTATGATATAGTTCTAAATCTTGCATCATTATCTCTCAGAATGAGTGAAAGAGCAAAGAGAGGATAGCAAGTAAAAAAGAAAAAAAAAGTATTTGACAAACTAAAATTTGAAGTTTACTTTGCAAGCAGGGGACCAAATCTCTATGAGCCAGACAGCAGGAGCCTCATCAGCTTTTGCATCAGGAGGGTCCATAGAGATAGTCAAAGCATTACAATTCCCTAGTCATAGTTTATATACATCACTAAGGAAATTCTCTAAAAGTAGAAATAATGATTGTTGTTTTTAGTACAGAATTACTATCTGAAATTTCAAGTATATTCTTGAATATTCAGTTTTGTAATATACGACTATTTATTAAAATATTTTGTTACTTAAGAAAAATACATGGCATAATTAGATATCTCATATTCAATTTATTTGCAGTGATACTAATAAATTGGATGTTTAGGCATGACTCTTTCCTTATAGATCACAAAGTTCTTACCCCCCTTGCTACATGGTTTATTTTGCTTCTGTTGTTGGAGAAAGGTGCTTGAGGAGGGAAAAAACTGTCTAAAATCAAAGGGTAAGTCACAGTCCCTTGAGACATACTTAGTTTAAATAGTGGCTTTATTTACTTAGGTTGAATTTCTGATATTTAAAAATGGAAGAAAAAATAATTGTGAGTTTAAATATGATTTTCCAAGTCAGCACTAAATCTGTTTACTGATTCCTAGTGCTGAATCAGCAGAGGTTTTTGGTTTGGTATCTCAGCAACTTTCATTCTGAAGAGTGCACTTTAATAAAACTTCTGGAGATGGTACTCAGGAACATAAAGTCTTGGTCAGAGATGGACACTGCTAATCATAAATTCAATTCCCTTCCTTTTATACGCCTCTAAATCAGAAGTGACTCTATTGAATTTAGTGGATTTCCAATAGTAGAAATAGAGCACTTTAAATTCTGTAATGCCATCATAAAAATAAAGCTTTTCTTTTGTTCCACAACCACGTGGAATGCTGTTAATAAAACTAAAGAAAATAAAATTTAAACTGTGAAATGATAAATCTTCCTAGTAGGGTAGGTCCATTTCACAATTAAGAAAAAGCCAGCCTCAAAGCAAAACTTGGTGTTCTAAGCTGTGCTGTCTCATGTAAACTAGTTATTCAGTACCCATATTTAAAATTTAATCTGGTAGGCATTATTAGGAACAAGAGATGCTGTGAACCTTGTTTTGAAAATTGCTCAGTGCCATATTTTTCTGCATTTGAAATTTTCCTTGATGTTCCCCCTTTTAACATACAATTTACAAGACAAGATTAAAGTAGGCAGCAGTGACAAATATTTAAAAAAAAACTTAAATTGAGCTTGTGAATTCCACTAGAGATGCCTAAATCTTAGAATGTACAGATGACAAAACGCATCATTTAATCCCTTTCTCTGTGTGAATTGGTGAACAGTCAGCCAGCACAATAGCCAGCTCGTAGAGAATAGACATGTAGCATTTTATTCTTACTCAGTGGTTAGGAATGCATTTTCATTGTTAAGTAGCTCTTTAAAAAAAAATAAAATTAATCTATAATGGGAAGGGAACATTTCAAAGAAATTTGCATGTGGCTTTTTTAGACATTCATATGATTGTCTAAATTTATTAACAAACAAATCCAACAGGAGAAAAACTGGGGTCTATACAGGCTAAAATTGTTTAGGTGGTTTCACAACACAGGAATTCTTAAAGGGTTCTCTAAGTCTTATATAAAAACACAATTAAATTTCTTTCCTATGAAATAGATATATTATTTGACTTGCCAACAGGAGTGTTGCCAGCAGGTCAAGGGAGGTGATTCTGCCCCTCTAATCAGCTCTGGTGAGGCCGCAACTGGAGTTCTGTGTGCAGTTCTCGGCTCTCCGGTATAAGAGGGACGTGGAGCTTCTAAAGAGGGTCCAGTGGAGAGCTACAAAGATAATGATTAAGGGACTGGAACATCTCTCGTATGAGGAGAGACTGAGTTGGATTTGTTCAGCTTGGAGAAGAGAAGGCTGAGAGGGGATCTTATTAACATGTATAAATACATGAAGGGAGATTGTAAGGAAGAGGGGGCTAAGCTTTTTTCAGTGATAGCCAGTGATGGGACAAGGGGTAATGGGTGTAAGCTGAAGCACAGGAGGTTTTACCTGCAGGTGAGGGGGAACTTCTTTACAGTGAAGGTGACAAAGCAGTGGAACAGGCTGCTCAGGGAGGTTGTGGCGTCTCCTTCTCTGGAGGTCTTCAAAACTCGCCTGAATGCCACCCTGTGCCCCGTGCTCTAGGTGTGCCTGCTGGAGTGGGAAGGTTGGGGTAGATGGGGACCTCTCTAGAGGTCCCCTCCAACCTTGAAGATTCTATGATTCTATGACTTTTTTGCTTCTAATTATTATGCTTATTATATGAGCTACAAACTGAATATCTCCTCTGTATAATTTTTCAATCTACTTCGGGGGAACCTCTATACATAAAGTGTCATAAGGGCTGAATACATTGAGTAAACTCACTAAAATATCCCTCTGTCTGTCAAGACATGAGATTAGATAAAGATGAGAGTAGGCTAAAGCTAGATACAGGAGAAGAAAAGGAAAGAAACTGGCCCAGAGGAAAATGTAAGAAATTAGGTTGTGCTTATGAGAGAAAAGCACGGAACAGTAGGAACATTGTCATTGAGAGAAGCAAGATGAACAAAACTATAGTTGCTTTCTGCATCATTTAATACAAATCATTGTTTTAAATATTATTAAAGAATATGTCTTTTTTTTGAATGTTGTTGATTTTGGACTGGATAATCCTTAAAAGCTGCTTCTCAATAGTTAAAAAGCCATACTAAATGAAGAAAGTATTCAAAAAAATAATATTATAGAAAACCATACTTTGAGTATGTAAGAAACACAGAAACTATGTTGTCTATATCTCAAAGGAAGAAATAAATTCCTATTAATGTCACAATGGTACAAACAAATTGAGAGGAGTTCTTGACTGTTTCTCATGTAGACACAATTTAAAGCAAATTTTTAAAGGATTAAATCCTTTAAATCCTTAATCCAAGACACAATTACAAAGGCAGTCTCAAGAAAATGAGGTAGTGTTTATATCAGTATATCTATATATGAATATTTCAAATATTATTTCCTTTAATATAATGCAAAAATTTCTCAATGAAGATTTACAGACTCTCACTTCCATTTTAAATGCCGTCTAATGTTTTCCATATAAAGACAAACTTTGTCAATAGCATCTACTTATGTAAAGCTTTGACATTTTTTTCTAGTGAGTCAGAGCTGATTTGTCGGAAGTGAAAAAAGAATTTATCAGTCTTATCAGTTAAATATATTCTTCATTCAGGGAATGTAAGAACAGTAATATGAGAAATGCCAGTTTTAATTTTCTTTGAAACAGAAGAGGGCTCAGCGAAGGCTGTCTTACCTTTGAACCTCATGTTTAGGAAGATAAGCATTTATTTATTTGTTTGTTTGTTTATTTTTATTCACAACCTAGAGTGAATATTAAAGACTTTAAAAGTTTTCTTTTCTAGAAGCATTTTAGAAAGTTAGAACTAAAACGATAAGCCACACACACACACAAAATCTCTTCAAAACCCAAATAGTCACAACTCGATGGATTTCATGGAATTTATTGTCAATAGACCTAAATTTTTAAGTACTGTTCCTGAACAGTAGGGTATTCTGAAAAAAATAAGACATAAACAGTTAAATGAATTTTTAAGGATTTTTTTTCCTCTCCCTTTCCCAAGCTCAGCTTCACATACTTTTTTCCTCTCTACCAGCTTTCAATTTTCCATATTTTTAGGATGTGTCACATTTATGTCCCTGCAGCTGCCCTGGTGAGTTGTATGGCAGTGCAGGAAGCTGGGGGTTAATGTATTTTCTGGCACTCCTTGCTTCTTATTCCTTAGTCCTTTTTCCTCCATTGTTCTTTGCTTCTTACTTCTTTGCTCCAGTATAGGTCCTCCATGGGTCCTCCATAGTAGCCTCATAGTTTTACCTCCTCTAGCATGGAGAATCTCCTTCCATGAATATGCTTCTTTGCATTTCCAAACACTATTTCTCCCTCATTTCTTCACATTTCTTCTCATATATTTCCTCCTTTGCCTTTTATCCTTCACAGCAGACTCCCCTAAGATACCTGTGAGCAACAGTGGTGTATGCTCTCTGATTGGTTGTCAGAGTGTCCTGTGGGTTTTTTCTCTCATTTCAGAGCTTTTGGGTGCCATGTGAGGTATTTTCACACATTTCAGAGTTTACTGGACCTGGCTGTAACTAGATTTCCCATGGCACTAGTCAATGCTACAGCTCCCTAAGCACAGCCATTTGCACTCAAAGCAAAAGGAATGTCTCTTCTCCAAAATAACTTCCAACAGGACAAGAGGAAGTGGCTTCAAGATGTGCATGGGAAGATTCAGATTAGATATTAGGAAAATTTTCTATGCAGAAAGAGTGGTGAAGCATTGGAACAGTCTGCCCAGAGAAGTGGTGTAGTTACTGTCCTTGGCATTGTTCAAGAAACATGTAGATGAGGCACTTCTAGAGACATAGTTTATTAGGTATGCTGATGATTGGTTTACGGTAGGACTTGATGCTCTTGAAGTTCTTTTCCAACTACAATGATTCTATAATTCTATAAAAAAGAAGTATACGCCTAATCCTCAAACTAGAACAGGCTGTGTTTCCATAAGCTTGGTGAATTAGTGAAGAAATGGTACTCATGACAAAAGCTTTTGTATTTTGTCTCTGTAGTACTCTTAAGGTTGTGAACAGTCAAACCATTCATGATATGAACAGATTGTGTCTGTTTCCTGCTTGCAGAGCCTGATGGGCTCTGAAAACGTTCACTCTGTTTGCTAAGCAAAGTCATTTTGCAGCTTTCCATTACTGATTTGGGTAATCTTTTTGGAAATTAGTAGCACCTTTAACACATACTTGCATCATAGTAAAAGATTTGTGCCTATTCAAACTTTTAAAAATGCATTCTTAGATGTTTTTCCACTCAGATGATGTTGTCCAGTGATAAATTTCTGCCAAACTAAACATTTCTCTACTGTAAAGTGAGATGTGTGTTTAGAGCAAGCCCTAATCTGATCATTTCCAGATTCTCAGTTTAATATGATTTATTTACCTGAAAGAAGCAGTATGGTTGTTATCAGCCACCACTAATGAACATATGAAAATGACACAGTATGTACTTCTCCTGGCCAGTCATGCAGTCTAAATATAATCACACAAACTACTGCTAGATTTCTGTACTCCTTGTGCCGTGATGAAATGAAAAGTCGCTAGCAGATATGAGTGTGCAGATTTAGTATAAAAGAATGTCTGTGAGCCAGCTGGTCCAATGTTTGTGCACTGTAAGGAGGTCAAAGACCTTGTATGGTCTTAATAAATAGAATCAACTGACTTCATATGTATTTTGGCACTAATATGTACCCTATGGCATCATTTCCTGAAGTTTAGTACAATATTAATAAAAAGGTTATTCCAGATTAGGTCCAAATCACTGTTATGGTGGAAAACAGTTTTTCTCTTTGCTCAGTCAGAAAAAAAAATGAATTAAGCAGGATAAGGTGCAGCTGCTTATAACATTACTTTGAAATACCCACACAAACACAAATCCTCAAGGTAAGTTGAGGTTTGCTTCATTTTTATTTATTTCTCCTTAGTTTGTCTTAAATCATTGACTTCTCAGGGCAAGAAAAAAGGAAAAGAAAAAATGAAAAAGTCCTGCCCAGGCCAGAGAGCTGAGAAAGGCATATGCCAACAATAAATGAACATTTAGCCTTTGGCTTTAAAACACCCTGATTTCATTACATTTGTTTGTGCAGCCACTGTTAATCTGTTTTGACAACGAATTAAACCCTGATTTAAATTAAACTAAATAACAAAATAATTAGAAATTTCTTTTCTCTCGTACCACCTTCCACCTCTTCATCCATTACTGGTCCATGCAGAGATTCAGTGTCTGACATCTGATGCTTCATAAGATTTGTCCATCAGGCTTTCCCTTTGACTGCACTAAAATATCAGCCTTTCTTTGTACTATCAAATGGCAAAACTACTTTAATTCACAGGCTCTTACTTTATATCCCAGAGAAAAATAATCCTTTCTTCTTTAAGGAAGTCTTAAAAACTTGTTCCATCCCTCATTACTCAGATCTCTGATTTTTTTTTACAAGAAATCTTATGTAGAAAGACATCATTTCTAAAAAATGTTTTCCACTGTAATGCTTTATATTTCAGTAATTAGCTATAGTATCTAGTAGCCTATATGTACACAGATGTATTCCTTATTTAAGTGACTATAATCCTCCTCTATTTACTATTTGGTTAAACATTTTGTCCTTGGTAAATATCAAAGTCAACTTTTTGTTTAAATATAGAACCATGAACATGGAAGTGGCAATGGGAACATTAGGATATTAAGATATTATATCCAACATTATGTCATTCAATAATCAATAAAAGCTATTCTTAGCTATCTTCAAGTACAATTTCCTAGTACATAAAGTATTTTAAATTAAGTTAGACAGAAGACTTATTTAGAAAAAAATGAGGTGATGATAAGCCTTTTTTGGAAGCTGTTTTACAGAGGGATGGATTTTATTGTGTGTGCGTGTGTGTATGTGTATGAGCACAGGATGGATGGGGAAGAGGGAAAATGGGCAAAGAAGCTGCAATGGCAATTTGAATAGGATTTTGATCTCCTTGATGAAGCAGAATACAGTTGCTTGTCCTTCGTGTGGACAAAAATGACCTGGTAAAGCATGGAGAGGAGAGTGTGGGTGCTATATTGCCTTAATTACTTGAATCTCTGTATTCTGTTAAGTAGAAATAGTATAAACAACATTAAAAAAGTGTTTAGGAGAATGCAGTCTTCTGTGGAATAGAATATATTCTCTGCTCCCTTAGGGTTCTTACTGTCCTGGTATTTCAGCTTCTTGCTGAACTAAGTGCTCTTTGAACTGAATTAAATGCTGAGCTAAGTGTTAAATGTGGCATCATAAACTTAAAGCATACTTGCTGAATAATATTGCAGTTTATGGCTCAGTTGTCAAAGGTATTTCATAGCTGATTTTCTCATCCCCTCAAGCTCCCAAACTGAAATCAGTTTGAAGTATCCTAGTTTGTTTTCAGTTAAGCAACATGCAATATCTTTTTTTGTCTCTTTTTTTTCATAAAACGAAAAAAGCAAGAACCTATTTTTTATATGCCATTATATCGCAATCAGCCTCCAGCTGCCTCTCCAAAACCCCTTCTTAGACCTATACAGCTGTTTGGATTCTCTAGGGTGTTACATTGGCTAGATGAAGTCTAGGTTGCATACCCAGAATGCCTAAAATTGTACTAAATGACTATGAATCTCTAAATATTTACAAGTGAGAAGGAAGTGATGTTGCCATTGGTGAGGATTGCAAATGTCCACATAATTGGCTGATATTACCACATTTGTCAGTTTGAGATTGATGTGGCTTTTAAGAATTAAATTTGTATATTTAAGAATATACAAAAATATAACAATTTTGTTATATTAAGGCATTCTGATTTGTATATGAAGATAGGAGAGTTTTAAAAATATACAGAAGAACTAAGAAACTAGGAAATTCTTATGGATGATGCTTTTCAAAATATGAGAACATGTGGAAACAAGCTCAAGACATTCATAATTTAATTTCCCATCCTCTCCTTAGATGAGAACTCTTAAGTAATCATATCTTCAGCATCCCAGATAAATCACTGAAGTTAGAGCAAGGACTTATAAAAATATTCTTTTCTAAGTCATAGAATCACAGAATGTTCAAGGTTGGAAGGGACCTCTTGAGATCATCTAGTCCAATCTTCCTGGTCTAGCAGGGACACTTACAGCATGTGGCACAGGGTGGAAACTAGGCGGGTTTTGAAGACCTCCAGAGAAGGAGACTCCACAACCTCCCTGGGCAGCCTGTTCCAGAGCTCTTTCACCCTCACAGTAAAGAAGTTCTTCCTCACCTGTAGATGGAACTTACACCCATTGTATTGTGTTGTAACTTACACCCATTACTTCTTGTCCTATTACTGGACACCAGTGAGAAGAGCTTGGCCCCTTCCTCTCTATATTCTCCCTTCATGAATTTATACATGTTAATCATATCCCCTCTCAGCCTTCTCTTCTCCAAGCTGAACAGGTCCAACTCACTCAATCTCTCCTCATACGAGAGATGTTCCATTCCCTTAATCATCTTTGACGCTCTTTGGTAAAAAAAAGTCCTAGTCTTTTCAATACCATGTAACTCAGACTATGAAACTAGAAACAAAATGATTTTGATTACAAACTTGATTTCCCGTAAGCACCTTGTTTAGCATGATACAAAGACTTTTTTTCTTATTATTCTTTTTCAACATTGTGGAAAAAAAAAAAAGGATAATTCTTTAAATAGTCCTGTAACGTAACATTTTTGGTAATAATGTCCTATAACATGAAGCACCTTCATATTTGTTTCTTCAACACTATATTTCTTGAAAATACCTTATAGAATAAGAGTATTCTATATTCTTAATCCTAAGAGTATTAAGGATGCAGTCTAATAATTGTTAAGGTGAATTTATTTATCTCCCACAAAGAATGAACTTCTTAGGATCAAGGTAAGTGATCCTAAGGTACAAATTGGTTCCTTACTACCTGTTGTTGCAGTTTGCAGGGAAAAGACATCAAATATTGTGATACCTACTGCCCACCCATGGCAGTATCAGATTCACAAACAGCCTGTTGACTGTAGGTCCAATTGCCTTCCAAACAAGTAAAGTTCATGAATAGCGTGATTAATTCAAATGAAATATTTATAAAGTTGATTTTGGATATCAGATAGGAAATTCTCTACTACAATGTAGGATTTTTAGATAGCTCTGATGTACAAATGCACAGTCATAGATTCGTAGGAGATGGGAGAGATCTCTGAGTCTCAAGGAATCTCCTCAGGCAGTATCCTGACCCTAGGAAAGAGGCTCAGCCCGTTGACTGGTCCAGAAGTTACAATGGAGTATTCCCTCCTCCTCCCTAGTTCACCTTTTATACTTTTTTCACATTTTGACAAACATGAGTAACTACAATCATACTTACTTTTGTTATTGGTTGGTGAAAAATTCTCTCGCTTACATTTAAAGGTATAGTCAATCAAAAATATAGAGAACGTGGTCAGTAAGGAGTGGTTGTACCTTGGAAGCAGGTGAATTTTGGGATGGACGTATGTGTTGTCATTAAAATGATCTTACAATGAGAAAAGTTCAAGCAAAGTTCATCTGAAAGGAGTGATTTACCAGCCTTGCTGGCTCAGCATTGGACAACTTATCGTATATCTCCCATTGAGCAGCCACTGTGCATCTTAGCAGCAGCAGAACACAGCATGTACAATAGAATTTGGCAGCAGTGTCTTCACTCCTCTCCACTCTACATTATCCCTCTTTGCAGCAGCAAGGAGGGCAGATTATGTTGCCTAGGGAACTGTATGGGAGCACAGTTCATGTATAACTACTATCCTGGAAGTAGCAAATGAGTGTCATTCTAAGCAGGATTCTATAATGATATAACTTCTATTAGACCCTAGGTTTTCTCTAAGTTCTCCCTTTTCAAGCAATTCTTCTACATCTATAAAAAACTTCTCCTAAGGTCATTTTTATATAACCTAGGAAAAAATGACATTGAAAAGAAGACAATATTGGAATTTCCTAAATATTGTTCAGTAAGTTATTTAAGGATTAGTAATAGATTATATTCCTTCACATTGAGTGTTCAAGAGAGTCATCCTATGACGCTCTAAATAGATGAGATATATAAACTACTAGCCTTAAGATTGTAACTAGATATATGATTTTCACTCTATAATATTCCTTATTATATTATGCTTTTATCAATTCACTCTACAATGAGTAGCATTACTGGAACAAAGAAGACAAATTACTCAAAAAAAAAGAAAAAAGGACAACAAAGAACAACAAGAGCAACAAAAAAGAACAGGAAGAAGCAAAGCCAAAAATCCTTTTCTAATCTTCCTGTAGCTTCCCTATTGTGCTTTCCACTTGATCTAATATCAATGGTCATGTATCTCCCAATAACATATTAAAGAATGCACTTATGCTTAGAGGATAATACAGATGTTTTCCAGATTAACCAGAGATCTTCAAGATCGTTGAATACAATCATAATTTATTGATTTTCACCTTACTTAGTATTAATTACTCGGTAACTTTCTCTTAGATGAAGATAAATATTTATATTCTGAGTTAGAGAAACATGTGAAGTCATACACTGATAAACTGTATTTTAACTGTATATAACATGTTCTCTTTATTAGTTTTGTTATAAAGTTAAAAAGCATATTTTTGTGAATGGTGAAAAATATTTTATAGAGTGAAGAAAAATCTGATGTCTTTTGAGGGGGCTGTTGATTTGCATGTACCACTGAGTACATGCAAAGTTGAGTGATAGGCCCTTTAAAGAGCACAAATTAAGTGAGTACTGAATAGAAGCAAGTTGGGATTTGTATCTGTATCCTGAGGCCAGCATGCTGTTATATACTAGGATGAGTGCCAATGCTTACTTGTGTGGCATGAGTACATATTGAGAAGGTTCACATCTTTCTTTGCATTTCTCCTTTGCATCTGTCTAGAATCAGAAGTGTTTATCCTCTTTTCACTCCGACCATCAGGACAGCCCAGCTAGCTACTGCAGTAAGAAGTGAACATATAGTGTCCTGAGAGATTTGTGATACAGAACAAGCAGATAGACGTTAGAAAAAGGAATAGAAAAAGAATGGTCTATGAAAACCATATAATTTGTTTCCTTCGTTCTAACACTTATGTCATATTTTTATGACTTCAAATATAACAGACAATATTCAAATTTCTAAAGTTATCAAGTTGTACAGCTGCATGAAAGAAAGGATTAAGATTAGGACCTCTTCCAAGTAATACCTTCAAATACTATATGTACACTTATCACTTAATTTTTGCTATTAAGGTGTCCAGTACAAATAGTTCACTTTCCACCTCTCTGGCTAACCTATTAGAGCTAGAGATAGAAATATTATTTATAATTATTTTTCTGTTTTTTTTTAAAGAACAATTTGAAGTATAAATTCATTATTTGACAAAATAAAATAATATTTTTATGATTATCTGTGTGGATAAATTTTAATAGTTCTTTGACAGATTTTCTTAAACATTATTTTATGCATATTCCACTCTACATGATGAACATGAAGAGGAAATATTATTAATTAGTTGCCTATAAAAGCTTTCTGAATATCTAGACAGTCAAAAAGTTTGAATAGAATCCTAAGTGAAATAAATTAGTATTTTATATAGTACATAAAATAGAATCTTACTATATTTGTTCAGCTTTCCAAATATGTTTGAAACTTTGACCCATTTAATATAGACTAGTCATTATTTTTCTGTAAAAAAGAAAAATATATTCCAAGATGAGTTTATTTAAACAAGAAAAGTCAGTGAGTAGGGAAAGATTATGTTAATGCATGCACTGTTTCTGATGAGATTTGCACCACTGTTTTTCTTATTGTATCAAGTCAGAGTATCATCACTTCACTGTTAGGTAAGTGACACAGTTCGGTGTATCCACAGTGTCCACAGCAAGGACAGCATTGGTTCAGTAGAAAATTTTATTATTAATTTAGTGGTGAACAACTTCCTTTCACTTGAAGTTTTTATTTTACTTTTGAAGTCTAGAATTATTTATCTAAGATTCCTTACTTTCTAAAAAATCAATGATATATGCATCATATGAATAGACTTTGAAATACACAGGCAAATTTCATCCAAACCCATTTTCGAGTACCCTTAAAATACTTTGTTCCTTTCATGGACTGATATGACAATCTCAAACACAACGTTATGAAGCAACAATGCTTTATTTATTTATTTATTTATTTATTTATTTATTACTTATTTAGTCAGCAGCTGGTTCCAGGAGAGTATTCACAAGTATCCTATACAAATTCCTTTCTGGATTTGCTAGCATATTTTATTGCATTCATATCTAGAAGCCCTGTCTCTTATAGATATTTTTTTCTGTTAAGTTTTATGCTTCATATATTTCTTACCGTTAGAAACAATGGTAAGAAGGTAAGATTTTGAGAGGCAGAATTGCTGGTGAGGATTTGATACACTATTGCTGTCATTTTTTCTCTCTCTCTTTTTTTGATATATTAGGTAACATGTTTTTGAAATGAAATTACTGCTGACTCCTATGAATGATCATTCTTGATTCCAAAATTCTAGGTTTATAAAGGTGGAAGTGGTTATATTCTGTAGAATGTATGTCTTTTCATCAGAATTGGAACTATACACACTAGAAAACAATAAGATTTTATTTTTTGTGTGTGTGTGTGTGTTACTCAGCATGTTTTGAATGGAAATGAGGAATATTGTAAGCTCTATTCTCACAATCACGAGACAACAGACAGAAGTGAAAAAAGAAGAAAGATAAGCAAGAGAGTGGGAGAGAAAGAATAAGCAAGATTATAGTTATCACCTCTACTAGTCCAGCCACATTTTGTCGGTTCACCATAGTAGAGGTGATAACTATAATCTTGCTAAGAGGCTGCTCTTGGTGCAGGTGATGATCTCTTGAGAGAGTTCAGAAGAAGATGAAGAAGAAGGCAGTTAGTTGGTATGCAGGTGAAGAAGTTAGTGCAGGTGAAAAGGAAGGAGGCCTCTCTCAATGGAGAAAAACATAGTCCTTTTCTGTGTTTCCCCCTCCCCCCGAGTTCTTGAAGAACCTGCCCACCTGAAAATTTCTGGTTCATGTCATACACACGGTCTTCCAAGGTAAATGGTGATGCAACAAGGTAAAAATGTTGAGGCAAATACAGTCCAAAATTGTCTCTTAAATCTATGAACTGCACTTCCATAGTTTCTTTTCTATCTGTTCTGTTGCAGATAAAATGGGTTTATGGTTATCGAAAACAAAAACAGGAAGACAACATGGATTATTAAGACTTTAACAAAATGTAATATAAAATCAAAGGCCAGATATTTAGGAAATATTGGACTGAAAAACAGATTATATGATTTGGGAACCCATAATATTGGAGCTGACATTAGAAATAGTATGAATAATTTTGATATCAGGGTCAAGAAAAGGCAAATTAGACATTATAATATTTTTAGAGAAAATTTTTGCAGATGATAGAGGAAGTATCAGTGTCATTTATAGGCAGAATACTAAATTAAAGGATATAACTGGCTTAGAAACAGAGCAATAGGGATAAGTTATAAATAAATGTAAGTGAAAATGCATGATGTTTGTGCAATGGAGTCAGAAAGTCTGTCTTATTTTAATACGGCCCATGAGAAAAAGGAATATACAGTGTAACCATATATGAGAGTGGATTGGATTCAGTGAGCCAGGAGTTTTTTTCAAGTCATGATTTTCTGCCCTGAACAATAATGTGAGTTTATAGCAGCTTACATTTTTTTTTTCTTTTTTTTAAATTCTTTCTGATGTCACATTTGTTGCCAAATCTCCAGAATTGCTCCTGCAGCACTATCACACATGAAATTTAAGTGAAGTAAGTGAAATTTAGAAACTCTAAAAAAATTGTCAGTACTCGAAATACTTATGAAGGATTTCATGGAATAAAAATGAGCACTGTTTCAGTATTAAAATTCCAACTCAAAAGACACATCACACTTTATTCTGTTAATTTTAACAGTTACCCTGTTATCTTTAAATGTGTAGAACAGAGAAAATTTAACACATTCTGCAGAAGCAAGTATGGGACATCTTAATCAAGTGTAATAGTCTATGGTGATCTATTCCTACTGTAGTTCCTGTTAATATGATACAGAAGAGTAATAAATGCTGCCATCAAGGTATACTCCTCAGGACAAAACTTATTGATATATCCATCATTCTTCTAAAATCTACTCATTGTGAACATGCTAAAACAACATTACATTAGCAGATTTGCTAAATAAAATAATGTCAGCCAGAGAGTTTGTAGATTTCTCAGATCTTAAAATATCCAATCAAGAGAACTGCACTCATGCATTTTGGCACAAGAGTTATAAATTATGTAAAATACAGCATAACATTAAAGCATTAACATAATTTAACAATATCAATATATTAGAAAGGAATAAAGGTGTTGCATCTGAGTGTCTTGATTTGATTCGCCTAGTGTTCACACGTTTAAAATTTATGATAATAATGATGGTTATTTTAAGGTATTTTGTATTTTTTCTAATATGATATTATGCTTTTCCTCTAACTGTTTTATGCACAAACCTTGCTGTTATTTTTTTTGATCAATTGAATCATTAAGTGTTTTCCTTTTTTAATCTACAATGCTTCATATATTGCCTGAAACTCATTTCTTTAGATTGAAAATGAACCTGTGAATTACATCTAAATTCACTCTGATCTTTTCAAAAGTATTCAAATACATAGAACAGCTACCAACATCACCAAAGATATTTCAGTTACTTTAGCTAGCATGAATAAGCTATAGATATTACTTTATAATCATGCATGTTGGTTGTTACTCTAATAGCATTCTTCTGAAATCTGTTCTTTTTTTTCCATTTCAAAGCTCTAGTCAGTAAAGTGGAAAACAGTGTGATCTTCTGGGATTTCTTGCAGATTTGGAAACTATGATCTTGAATTAATGTAAGAAATTCTGATTGTTGCTCCAATATGTAATATCTGCATTTTTTTCTAGTATTCTCTGATTTTGTCATTCATTACAAATATACTAATGTAATATACTTTTCTGTTATAGATGTATTTGTACTAAATAGTATATTTATCATTATGGCTTTGGAGTATAAGTGCAGGTGAGGTCTTAGGGTATGTAACATTGCCTTATGCTGTTAAACTCTTAGTCAGAAAATCAGTAGCTTATACTTTAAAAACAGCATGGTTCATTTAAAAGGAATAAAGTAAGCTTTATTTAGAAATATTTTACTTCTATTCAATTGTCCTTAATGATAGTTTTATATGAAGACAGTTTTCTATTTCATTATGTTAAGCATAAAATATAATCAGAATAATGACAAAAAGTTCTAACTGGTATTACATAAAAATAATGTGGCTATATATATATGTTTTATCTTTGCTCTCATCTCTGTCTGCAGTTTCTTTCAGTGTGGATGAAAGAGGAAACAAACAGAAAGACTAAACTTTCACAACTGCAATAGATTTTGCCCCTTTTCCTGACACACTCTGAAAAAGGAAATAAAGTTAAAGACATTATTTTCTGCAATATATTCTGCAGATATAGCAGGCAACAAGCTGTAAAGTAGACACACCCAGCCTACAGTATAGTTACTATTTGCAATATACCAATAATCACTGAGATCACTAAGGCTGTTAATACTTAGGAGTATAGATTCAAATTCAGCAATTCCTTGGCATGACAAAATGGATTTACAGTGTTGTCAGGCACATGAATCTTCTTCATATGTCTCTATATTAGGGTAACTCAATATTTTTGGTGCAAGAAAGTAAATAAAAAACATAATTGTGTAATGTAACCATGAAGCTACTCTACCTTCCCATAATTCAAAAAAATCTTAGGCTTCTGCTCTCATCGCAGTGAATATTTAGGTATTTTTCATTCTAGACTTAAAATATAAGTCCAAGAAAATATCTTCATCACCATTCAAGGGTCATACTCCTTCATCTTTACTGCTTTTTCTAGAATTCATAATTTTGAAACTTTAGGTGCACAGTGACCTACCGTTTGCAGAAAAGATGGCTAAAAGCCTGTGCTTTAGCTTAGCAGAAGTAGCAGAAGGGTGTAAGCTTGTTTAAAAAGAAGAAGCCGTAAAAAAAATACTTTTTTTTTTATAACAAGTCCCATAACCTTTGTGATATTGCTAAAGCTATGGAAGATTACAAACAATATAATTATGGGTTGCTAGCTTTTTAAAAGGAAAGAAAGATCTTACACTAGTGTTATTTCAAATGAGAAGTAGGATTTCATATATGGACTTCTTTCAGATTTTTACTGTCAGCTATTAGGTATATACTTTATGCTAAAGATGTTGTCTCCTATGGATCCAATTTTTAGGAGTCAGTATAGCTGAAAGTAACTACATCCCCATATGATGGGGAATGATATGATATATGGGGATGTAGTCCAGTCTCTGATAGGTTTAAGGCAAAGGAAATAAATACTTAGATATTTATAGAGAAAGTTAATTAACTCTTAGATAGCTCCTAATAGGTGTTACGAATCCTATCCTGAGTGCACAAGGAATTCATGTCTATAATTCTGTTTTTGACTATCCCTCTCATAAAGAGGAAACTACTACATTTCCCACTGCCAGAGGACTACTATACATTTTGGCATTAGAAACAAAATCTGACCAAAGAAAACTCTAAATTTAAAACTCTAAAATTAAAATTGTTTACTTACAATTGAGGGAGTGGAAATGGCGCTTGGTCTCATACCTTAAGTATTGAAAACTAAAAGAAATATTCTTTAATAAGTTTAGAAAAGTACTGTCAATCTTCTGTACAGAACAAAGATTAGGAACTGAAGAGGACAGCATGACCATATATCTAAGGAGTATGTCATCATCCAGGCTGAACAGAACCATGGCTATACTGCAGTGTTAGTTAATTTTATACTTTCAAAACTTCTGAGTATTTGGCTTTTAAATATATTTTCTTTTTACATTCAGTATTTATATGCCAACAAATATAAGGAGATGGATTCACTAGACACACTAGGATACTAAATGCTTCAAATATTTCTTGTGCTCTCTTTTTGTGAATGTTTCTGATATAAAATTCTATTTATAACAATAACTTTTCCAGAAAAAGTCTTTTTTTTTTTTTGTCAGTGGATCATATGGTCTTCAGAACAAGTTATAGTTATACAAGTTATGGTTACAGAACAAGTTACTGAACTTCTGTAAAAGAAGCTTTAAAAATGACACCTGAGTGAAGAATTTATCCCTACATACAAGGTTCTAGATGTTTCTTCCTATTCACTTTGTATTAAAAATACACATTGTGATATAAATACAATATTTTAACTGTGTTCTCACAACATCCTTTCTTTTTTTATATTTAATCTTTAAAATCACTTCTAACAATCATCCATAAAAGATTTAAACACTTGTTTAAATCTTCAGTTTTTCTGAATTATACTTAGCCTTAGTGACTCTGTAGTGAACAATAGTTGATCTGAAAAGAGCAATGATTTATAATTACCACAGGCCATAAGGAATAAAAGTCTCTGCACTAAAATAAACTGGCAAAGAGAGTTATCATTGCTAGTTCTGACATGAGAAAAGTTGCCAATAAAACTTGACATATATCCTTTACGAGGAAATCCAAATATAGCTACGCATTTTGGAGTAAATTATTAGGACTTTGGAATGCAATTTCTTATCTGTATGTGCTACCATCTAATTAAGCAACACTGGAATTTTTATTGCAATGCTCTATCTACCTCTTATATCAGCTCTCCTGATTTTACAAACATGGTCCTAAAAACAGTATAGTTCTAAAAATGAGTTTGAAAATCTACCTACTCCACTGATTTTGTGGCTTGCCTGCCCAATTATAAACATATGACTTCCCAAATTTTCAGTTGGAGTTTTATTTCTACTGATATTAGAAAAAAATCCTTTAGCATACAGTAGGGGAAGTCATCAAATCCAGAAGCAGTGCACAAAACAAAATGTTCTTAAATACGCAGAATACTGGCATTTATTTAGCATAATCTAAAGATAAAATAGCTTTCAAAAAAGCAAGGGAGTTTTTGGAAAAGAGGAACATAGAAAAGGAAACTGAATAAAATCTTCTCTTATAGTAATCCTCCTACAGCGCTCCTCAGCTAGTTAAAGAGTAGAATAAATGCATATGTGTTTGAAAGTCTTTCTAGTGCAATTTGTATATTTAGGATGTGTTGTCGTTACTGAAATCAGGTACGCCCTCCTCCTACACTTTCACACTTTAAGTATTAGATATGAATATTTATATAGCATTGTGCTTTACAGATTCATATAGGAATATTGGAATTATTGAAGGGAGATAAAATACTAATTATTTGTCTTTCATATTTATATTTCTACATTAGAAAATGAAGCTTTAAAAGCCCTTTTTTAACATCACTGCAAATAAAGATATATCTGCAAAAAATATGGCTGAAATGAAGACAGAGAAAAACAGTCATATAGAACTTAATGGAAGGAGTTTTGTTCTATTAACTAACTACAACATTTTTGCTTTAAAACATAGCAAGAGTTGTATTAAATAATAATTAAAAACAACATATCTAAAAGCTTCGCCAATTCAGACTCAGAAAAAAATCTTGCTCCCTCATCCCCACTCTGTATATCTTTTTTTGGTTAAACTTCATGTGATTTTTTTGTTTAGTTTTTTGAAGAAGTGGCACATCACATACCCCTCAGTCACAAGGTACAATAATCCCAGCTATATTAAACAGTTGTTCCAATAACACCAGGGTACTGTAGCATGACACAGTTTCTAGGAAGATGTGATTTTTTTATTAGATTTGTTCTTTGTAAAGCTGGAGTTTGGGATATAACAACTGTTTCTTAATTCTTATCCACATAAACTTGCATGTCTATAACAACAATCAACAATTATCATTGTCCCCTTTTTAAGAGTGAATCTTGGAAATGACAAAGCACTTCAATATTCCCAGAAATAAAAATCCCAAGATTTTCATAACAATCATATAATTAATCTATCTCCAAAATGTCAACGAGATAAGGTTATGCTAATCTTGGTTATTTGTGTTTGCTGCTAGCTTCAGTGAGTCGTATTTTTAAACTTCCCTCCATAATTATTTATTTTAAAATACAGGATGCTTAAATAGACAAAAGACTCCAGTATCTGAAGCTTAAGAGTGGCAATTATTTTGAAATTCAAAATAAATAAAAACAGATTATTTAATTTGATATAAACATAAAATATGTATCATTGAAATTAAAAATCAAGAGCTAAAAACAACTAGCATAACAAAATACAGAAAATACATTAAAATCCTTTAATTTACTCATAACATTCAGGTCTAGAACTATGATAGTATAATTAAGTGTATCAATCACGAATGTGAAGAGAATATTTTCCCACCTTTCAGCAAGCTTTCATTTTACTACACAGAATCTAACTGGTTCACAAAATTTGTTTGTTTTCTGTTGGTCTGTCTCTTCCCTTTACATTTTTCATCCTTTTACGGAAGGAAGCATAGAATTTGGTCTATCAATGTCAGTTGACTGCAATTTTCTTTTCAAATTTTCATTTTTTTTACTGTTTTTCTCTATTGTTCTAGTTCCACTTGAAAATTTCTTACATGTCATTCAAACTTTTATAACTACTTCTTCAACATGCCAAACTGTTTTGCATATGTCTTGCAAAACATTTTCTTTGTAAGAATCAAGATTTTTTTTTTAATGTAATCACAAAATGGTAGCCACAATGAACTGTTTTAACAATACTGTTGTGTGGATATTTATATTGATTCAGTTGTCATCAGTGACTGACTAAATTTGTTGCTTATTTGCTCTGCCATTATAGTGGTTATATCAATATACACATATGTAAATATAACTTAAGATCCTATAACTAAACACACATGACTCCCCAGTAAGTGCTGAATCATAGAGTATTCTATCTCATTAATTTTGATGAATTCTTCATTTCTAGATAATTATTGTCATAGCTGTAATAAGTTCCAGTTTGAATAGCAGAAACTATAGAGACCATCAGGACTGTACTGAGACCTGAGAAATAAGCTCATTCTCTACAACAATTCTGCTGTCTTTGTTCAGTCCTTAAAATGAGACATGAGGAGTAAAGGACAGAGGAAAAGATGGTTAGGGCCTCATATTGTAGTCTGCTCTTGTGACCATGGAATTTTTCCTTCTCTAATCATTGACAAAATATTAGTTACATACATCTCAGATTCTCAAAGTAGCTAAAGGCTAAATGCTAATAACATTAGTTATATGATTTCCTCTCATGCTTGCATAGTCACAACTTTGCTGGCTTTGATTTGTTTCGGTATTAGGAAAGAAGCCATCCTAAGGGAAGCATTTGTTTCAGAAAAACAATAAGTCAAATCCTATTCTCGATTACATTGGTGTAAAGTTGGATTAAATCCTAGTTAAATTTAGAAGATTAGATCCAGGTTTATATCATGATATTTGAGATAAGAATCTGAACAAATATTTCCTAGAGCACATTGTGTAAATTGTTTAGTTTCTAAATTGACTAGCTACTTGAAAAATCATTTATGAAATATTTGAAATTGCCAGCAAATTGTTCAGAAGCAGAAGCAGCAATATAGTATATGAGTGTTTTGATCTATAACAATTCTGCAATTCTGGGACTTATGTAATTTAGATCCCCTTTTTTTAATAGATCTTAAATTATTTATTATTTTAATTTTTTTTATGAAAAATATATATCACATCAGACGTCTGCAGGAATTCTTCTTTAGGACATCACACAGAAACATCACTTTTTTCAAATTATTAGGTGTAATATTCAAATATATTAATTTAAGAGTTTAATAATCATTAAATAATTTAAAGCCGTATTTTGTCAGGGTTTTTTTAACAAAATCTCCAGATATTGGCAATGTTTTCCTATGGCCATCACTACATACCCTTTGAATATATTTCTTAATTGTGCAATTTTCAATTGAATATTTATAAATTGACTCAGATTTACACCTAAAAAACTTGTGAGTCATGTAGTAAGGACAACATACCCAATATATGACATACCAGACATAATGTCATAAGATATACAAAACTAGACAAGTTTATTCAAGATATATTGGCCGTATAATCCTTGCAAAGAGCAGTAATATATGTTAATGAGGGCATTCTCAACACACAATGCAGTGACATTATTTTAAATGTCAAGTTAACCTGAAAAGGTAGTTCTTTGTAAAATCTTGTTTGGGTTGGGCATAGAAATGCAAATTCACTAAAATTTCCTATATTACACTTCCTAAATCTGATACTAAATCTATCATGAATTCCACAGGGGAATAAAAAATACACAACAGTACATAGTATAGCTATATAAGTTTAGATTTATTTCTATTTTCTATTTCAAATGTTAGTCTACAAAGCAGGACATTTGCTTGGTGCACATAAGCCAAAAGAAATGTAATATCTGGAACATTTTTGTCTGCAAATTTCTGTTTATCACTGAAAACAACCTTTATGCATCATCTTATGTAGCTGTGCACTTAGATTTCTCACGTGAACATGCTGTATTGTTTTGTATTTTTTGGGATAGAACACATAGTAATACTATAAACATCACTCTTGTGTATTCCCCACTGCTGATTCTTGAATGGTGTCTGTATCTTGCCTTCAACTGTTGCTTTTCCTGCATGATCCTGGGTGACAAGTTAAGGACAGGAGGTAGATTAAAGTAGAAACTTTGGGCTCCATGCCACGTGGTCATGGGTGGTGGAAAGGGGAAGTAGATGAGTGGAATGAGTGTGGTAAAGTAGCAGGTGGCTGTATGAAGCACAGCTGATTGATGTTGGCCAGCTGCCTGCTAAATTAAGCTAAGCTGTTTAACCTAGGAGAAAAATTAGAAGTTTAAGTATGAGGCAAACTAGAATCGTTTGGAGTGGGTCATGTGAAAGAGTCAATTTTTGGGGAAATGCATTGTAAGATCATGTTCTAACCGGGGAAATTTTTTTTGTTAAAGCTTGCTGTTTTGATGTATTCAGATTCTATTAACCCTAATTTGCCCATCAGTTTCACTATATGTAGATTTGCCAAGCCCAGAAAATTTTATGCACTCAAGAGGAAAGTCTGTTGATCAGTGAAAAATAATGTGTGGTTCCAGAGACATGCAATTTTAAATTTCGGTATTTCAAATAAATAAATATTCCATGACTTTTTTTTCTAAATGGTTTTTATAGTGACATGATAATGAAATGATGGATGTAGCATACACACTTAAAATGCATTGTAAAAATACTTTCATATTTTCTGTAGATTAAATAATGATTATGAAATATGGATCAATGGTTTGAATTACCACTTGATTTTCCAAATACTTCCAAAAACTGGTTGTGTTTTTTATTCTGAAAAACAAAAATTAGTTTGCAAAATTTTCAACTTCTGCTTTGCCTAATTTTAATTGATAGAGAGAGGAAAGGAAAATTGATCTCACTTATGTTATTAACAGATACAGATAACTCTAGAGTATTATGTACATTCATTATTAATTCCCACTGAGTAAAATATATCAAAAAGTCCACTTTGTTTATTAGTTTTGATTTATCACAAATATATATATTGTTTTCATGCTAGGGAGATTTTGCATTAATTAGATCATCCTAAACCACATGCTAATATTCAGGAGAGCCTAAGAAGAATGACAGATTTTATTTTGATTAATAATGAAAAGTTATACTTTCAGTGTTTCCAAGTC
Organism: Nothura maculosa; assembly: GCA_032353885.1. NCBI lineage: Eukaryota > Metazoa > Chordata > Aves > Tinamiformes > Tinamidae > Nothura > Nothura maculosa. The sequence goes on along the minus strand of JAUBOD010000982.1, from coordinate 1,131,378 downwards.
AAAGAATATGAATAGCCAGTTTCTCATGACTGGCTATAGCTAAGAAAGACTGACTGTACAGCTGGAGTGATTCAGATTGACATCAGTGGAAGGAGAACCCAATAGAATCTTTCAAAAAATGCAATAGTCTTGGCAATAAAACTAAAAATATAACTAGTTATACCAATTCTCATATGAAACTGGCAGGTAATCTTCAGATTTTTTAAAGGCATTATTAGTTGTAAGCTATCCATGTGGTTAAGAGCAAGGATAGAGCAGCTGCTTTCCATTGATAAACACATACTCTTCCTGGATAAAAATGCATCTATGTATGCCTTTTTAAGGAAAAGAAAGTTAAATTTGCTTAATTTTAGTCATTGAGCCCATTCACATCATTGGCTCATGTGAATCACGTGAATACCACTACCACATAAAAAGTCTATTTTACTTGTTTTACTTTGCATTCATTTATTACTTAAAGCATGAAGACATACATATACTAAACTATTGCGGAATCGTTAAGTGTTATTGTTGGGGAATCTTACGGGTGTAACCAGGACACGCGGACGGATTGAATGCACCAGTTCTGTCGACTGGGGGGCGAGATCGCCTAGACCGACCGAGACGGGGTCTGCACGAATCCGGAGGGCAACGGTTGTGGAGCTCCAAGAAGAATTCTCTATTTGGGCGCTGACGTCGTGAGAGACGGAGTTGCAGTGCACCATGGAAAGAGAGGTAGCCCTAAGTTAAAGTGCTTTTTAGAAAAGCGGGG
>JAUBOD010000982.1:1091315-1125943 GCA_032353885.1 Nothura maculosa | reverse complement strand
GGTATATAGTGGACCTGTTCAGAGCAATAAAGTGAAGCCTTGATCACTCATATTGAGTCAGTCGTGCTTCCCCGCGCCCTGGGCACCAAATCCTGACGAAGGTCCGCGGCACTAAACCTAATAATAATAACTAAGTCTAATACATATACTAAGCCTAATGTAACTATAGATGTTCTTATTAAACATATAAATATCAATTTTACTCTTCTTAATTTCATAGTCTCAGGTAATTTGTAGTAGTAATTAATACAGGCTAATTTAAATGATATAATATTTGGCAGAATGTTTAATTGTTTTACTTTTCAGTATCAATTAAATCTCCACATTTCTAGTTATACTTAAATGGTGAGTCACAATCAAGTCATAATCTACCTATACCATTCTTTAGTTGATATACCTATTTATGTGACATGACATTATTTTATTACTTGACTCCTGAAGTGAGAGTTTTCATCATGAATCTTTCTATTGCCTTATTCCTTTACTTCAACATGGATTTAGAAAGAAATTTATGTTCTAAGATGTTTGAACTTTGGCAATAGTATTTCATTTTAAGAAGTTTTATAAATATATAAAATTATTTATATGTTACATTATTTCCAGCCTTTTTTTTTTTCTATTTCATTTTTATGTGCACTAAATTTGCTTTACACATACTCATCAGTTATATTTCTCAGGTGGGTCACAATGAAGGACCAGCAGTGTGTGTTTGACTCTCATTATCACTGTTAAAAGTCTTCCATTGTTATTCGATTACTGGATTTGTCTACATTTTCTTAGTGTATTACTAACTCATCTCTGATCTGGACTGCAATTTTATTTCTTTTTTTCTTGTATTTTCTAAGCATTACAGTATGTGTTAGATTAATTTATAACATAGTGATCAAAAGATACAGATCCTACATTATGAAACCAGGAATTAGCTATACTAGCAGAATATAGGCAGTAAACTCTGTTGCATTACACTTTTCTTGTGAAACGTATTCCCTTTACTACTCAGGGAAAGAAAAAGAAAATAATTATAATAAAAAAGAGCTGAATGGATTCCAAGTCTCCATTTCTTCAGTCTATGCTTCTCGGCTTACATTTAGTCATAGCTTGGGATATGACTTTACTAGGTTTTGCTCCTGGATCTTTATCTGGTGCTCTCCAAAAATGATAGTCCCAGACTTCCTTAACTGAATATAGGAAGGGACTTTATAAAGGTATGAAGTGATCTGAAGTGATTATACTAACTGTTCTCTTTTTCACAGTACATTCATTGACAAGCAAATCATTCTAATGTGGAGCTTGTGAGAGGCTTTTGATGGAATATGCTGTTTGGAAGCCAAAACACTTCATAAACATGTATTGCATTGGGGTTTCTTAATGCTTCCTAATGTTTTTAAATTCCTTTTTTCATCTTTTCCTTCTCTTATTCTCTCATAAAAATAGTTTTATTTAAACACAATTTTCTTTAAAATATACGTATAAATGTGGGAAAAAATCAGCTATTAGATTTAGGAATTATTTTATTTACTTATTTATTTTTAGCTTAAACAGATTTTCTCTAATCTCCTTTTGCATGTCAAGAGACCATTGCATCTCATATGAAAGAGCAAAACATGGCACACTGTCACCATACTCCTACTCTTTCCAACAAGTGCAATTCTTGGATTAGACAAACTTATACAGATTTTATATTCTATTCTGATTATAAATTGAAGGTCTTTGTGTGAAATCTGTCATGTCAAAGGTTAAAATATAGAGTGGAAATATTTTCCCTTTAAGAGTATTTTTAAACCCTGTAGATATGACAGAATTTAAAAAAGAAGTGGGCTAAGGGATGAACCAGCAATATTAATACACAAACATGAATGGATAGAGAAGTAGCCTATTAAAGACTATCAAGGCAACTTGGCAACTTATGGTGTAAAGCTTGTCTTACAGTTTATTCTAACTTCAACTTGCATATTCATTATTTAACACATAAGAAAGCAGAATCGTCTGCATTCATGTAGTAGGTGAACATAAAACTAAATTAGAATACCTTAGAATATGCACACTATATCATATAAATTATTAGTTAATGTTTTCTTCAGTCTCTTGGTTTGTTCATTATTGACAATAAATTGAAAGTTTTTATTGTTTACAAATCAGAGAAACATATCTTTTTAAATCAGATCAGTGATTTTTTTTGTCACTAGACAGCTAGTGATAGACTTGTATATTTTTACACTGCAATGTGTGATCAACTACAAGAAGAACTCCTGATTTTCTTTTCACGTTGATTTAGAACAAGGAAATAACCTCAATGATTTTCTTAAAATATTTCTGATTTGAATTCATGCAGAGAGATAAAATATACTAAAGTTTATTTTCTATATGTTATTTTGTTTTTAATACTCTTTAATTTTTTAAATCACTGTCATTTAAGATGTTTACATAGTCCCTTTGATCTGATAGGGAACTGCTTAAAGCAACAATGTTTCAGGTGTATTGCCTTTAATGGAAAGACTGCAAAGGACAAGACAGTTTTATATAATCTACAAAAAAAGAGAGAAAAAAAAGAGAAAAGAATGATAGCAAGAGAAAAAAAATTAAATCGTGGATCTGAATTTCACTATGATATAAAAATGCAACTGCATTGCCGCTATAAAAAAGAGATATTCAGTATTTAGCTATACTTTTGCTAAGCTGGTGGAAGGTTCTTTGCTTATCATACATTCCTTCTTTTCGTGCTACTTTATACTCTCTCCTTTCAGTCAAATATCCTTTCAGTATCATTTGCTTACTTTCTAAGTTCAGTGTTATCTCAGTGGTTAGTCCTTAAAGCACTAGTTGTAAACTAATAAAAAGTACTATAAATGATAATATAAATATGAGAGATATAAATAATATAAATATGAGGAATACAAAAACAACTGCAGATGTTCAAACGATTTATAGTAGAAAAATATGCAAATGAACAAGGAAAACTTGATTGAATAGATCAGTATCACAGAAGATACTGATTTTGTTAGGAAATCAACCAAACAAAGACTGAATTATATTTTTGTCTCAAGATCTTTGCATAAATAAAATCAGGCGGATATGGATCCACCTCAGAGTTGTCAGATAGTAGGAAACACATCTCTCTTGTTACCTGATGCCAAAGATTTGGCTGATTGAACTGCATATTTTGAGAATTTTCTGCTACATTTGTGTGGCAGTTTCCAACAGTTCCTGTTTCACTTTCCATTTTCTTGGCTTTCTGTTGCGATATTGAAGGATTTGCTCAGCACAGAAGCTTTAATTTATTGAAAGGACCAGGACACCAATCATTTTTAACGTCTGTAGGAAGAAACAGGCTCAGTTAACAGACTCTATCTTCCTATTTCTTAAAATTTCCATGAAGTACTTCCAGTACTACTTCCTTAAACTTTCTCTGTATTGGGAAGTTACTGATATCTTTAGTATTTTATCCTTCAGTTCTGCTGGGGATGCAGTGTTTTATAATTTCTACCTTGCAACTACAAGAGAAAATATGGCGCTCTCTAAATCTGAAAAAATCCAGGATCTCATTTTAGCCATTCAGAAGGTAGAATAACATTTATATGAGAATGTAACTAAGAGTTCAATTTGAGAAACTTAAAGATGAAATTGTTATTGCTGAGGAAGTAAAAGGTAAGTAGAAGCTTTTATTCGTCATAGCTTCAAGAACCTAGTAATGAAATTATAGATATGAAACAGAGGATCTTTCCTTAAATTAACATTACATATTAGCAATTAATTTATAACGTATGCTTTAGCTTTGATTTAGAATATAGAGTAAGACATAAACTTCCTTGAAATAGGATAAAATTCTTTGAAATTGCAAATGAAGAAAAAGTATATGAAAATCATTGAAATAAACATGCTAGAGAAAAAGGCTGAAGTATAAAATACCTCAAATAATAATGTTAAAAAAATCTATCCTTTTTTATTTTGTTATATGCTGGTAGATTCAGAGTGGTGAGTAGTTCAATCTAGTGAAGTTCAATCAAGTTCAGTGCCAAAGTCTTATAAAAATGCCTTTATTATGAAAATAGGTCTATTAACATTTATCAGCACCAATTCAGGAATACCAGCAATATGCTCAGAGAATTTGCAATATTGCTAAGCAAGGCTGCTACATCTAGCATAGTAGAACAGCTCTGTAGCACACCTAATATTTAACTACCAATCAGCATTGTGTAATCCACAAAGCTAGATTAGACTTTAATGGGGACTTTGCCATTATATGCTCAATAGTCCATTGAGTATGTTGGTGAATCAGTATACTGTACTATACCCTGTGGTATACTCTGTAATGATGAGTGATTTTTTCTTTTTTTTTTTTTTTTACCACTTGAGATGTCTCTTGGATATTAATAAGTTTTCTAGAAGTAACTTTTGAAATTGTATGCATTTTTATGAAAATTATTATTTCATGCACCGTTAATATTTCATTTAACTACCCCTGTAGCAGAAGAAGCACAACTGAAAGTCACAGGAATCCAGACGTCTGTTATTTATGATTAAGACACTAGAAAATACACAGATGTACTTCTATAAATAAAAAATAAGCAATATCACAAGACCAGACTTATGGTAATAACAAATGGCTATTTAATAATATATTATTTAAGGATAAAATCATATGGTCATGTCCAACCTAGACTCTGCAAAAAGTGTCCTGTAGCTCAATTTACCTTTTTGTGATGTCCTTTTGTGTCTCCTTAACATAGTTTTAAGTAATGTTGACATTACAATTTTTAAAAAAAGCTAGAAATTGTTCATTTTTTTAGTATATTTTCGGATTACAGGATTGATTCTGCAAAGATAATAACAGCAAATCAAAATACCGAAAGGGTCACAAAAATAGCTATCAAGTACAACTGACTTCTACATTGGCTGCTAGAAGAGAGGAATAGAAAATATTTGAAACAGCTCCAGAGGATTTCAAGGTGTTATTGAAGAAACAGCATGAATAAACATAATTTGATTAGAGACAGTTGACACAGGTTTAAGAGGGGAAACCTATGCTCAGGCAAATTAAAATCTTTTCAAAGATATTATTGTCATGAAGTTGTATGGGTCTGGGTGATGGTAACAGGATATGGACTCTTTCACCTCTGGGTCACAGTTTCTAATTTAGCCTAGGTCAACAGCAGCTAAGACTTATCATTATCTTATGGTTGCTTAGTGACCTGTGTAAAATAAGCTCAAGGTCTCCTTCACGTGCTTATTTGATACTACCTGACATTAAAAAAAAAAAAACAAAAAAAAAAAACAGCTTGACAAGTGGCACTGCTGTTGTTAATCTTAGCATCAATAAAGTGAGTGCATGGTCAAGCAGGCTGTGCTTCCCTTTGGCCTCCAAAAGTGATCTTTCTACATCAAGCCTGAAATATGTTGGAATGTCAAAGTGGAGCTTCTTCTAGAGACAGTGCCTTTGATGTACCTGTACAAAGTCTCAAATAATCTGACTCAAGCACTTTATGGAAAACGGTATAAATGAAAATTAAAAGCTTTCCTTCACAAAGCTTTTGTTTTTTTTTTTTAACTTGGCTTATGCAAATATATTTTTTTGAAAAAAAGGATTTGCCAGAGGCCATAGTGCATATTGCAAACTTAATAAAAATACTTTAAAATATAAAACTCATATAAATGTGGAGAGCAATATGTGTCTTAGATAAACTTATCATCATATAATGATAATATGAATATAAATATAATATATTAATACAGAACACAGTAATATTATATATCATAAACATTGTAGATACAATATAAGATGTATAATAAGATATTATTTTGTATAAGATATGTACATATATAAATATATAAAACAATGTAAATACAATGATATATGATGGTATAAAAGCTATAGATTATATCTTTCATTAATTCATTTATATGTGTACAGTGCTGAAGTATCCCTAATATAAAATATTATATTAGGGCCAACTGTGATAGGTATACAATATATCCTTAATTTATTAACAAATAAATAGCTTGCAGGTGTCTCCTAGTAGTAAGTTAGTAATGGGTGTTCATTTAAATTAAAGTTATGAATACACTGACTAAGGACAATGATCAGAGAGGACATTGACTGAAAAACATTAATACAAACCCTTAATGAAAACACTTTTGCCTAAAGCCTGATGCCTAATAGGCTACTCCTGGTTCTGCTTCGATATATTTTTTTGAGGTCTAACTATTCACTCTCTGGCTCACTTCATGATTCCTTCAGTTTGCTTTTATTAGATTATTCCAAAATCTGAAATTAAGGGCTCTCCTCAGATAAGAAGAGCATCAGTTTCACTCTATCTCCCTCTAGACTCTAAGGGTCACACTTACTGGGCTCTAGCTACCATCTCTGCTATGACGAACAAGGGAATTTCCATCTTGTTTCCATCACCAGGCATGTTTCTTCTTATTTCTATACCCAGGCATCTTTCCCAGAAGAATTATTCTGAACCACAAATGAATGTATATGCCTTCAGAGGCAGGCATCAATTCATGCATGACGCTTGCCTAATAATGAGTATTATCTGGGTTTCTAGTCAATATCCATTACTTGACGATAAGCATTAAATTAAATGGTCCATACATGATCATTGAAAAAGTGGAAATTTATATCACATATACAGTGGGAGTATCAATATTTTAGAAAGGAAGATATTTAAGAAAACTCATGTATATTAAAAATTATTGAAAGTTGGTATTATGGAAATAAGATGAGTAGATACAGTTAATATAAATTTAACAGCAGAGAGCACTGAAAGAAGAAAAGACTTAAAAGAATGCTGTATCTCTTTGTTGTATCTCTTTTTTAAGTGTATAGATAATTTAGCTGTCAGACTTCAGGTTTGAAAACACAACAGACTGAAGGATCCTATTTAATTATATTTGACATGGACATATAAATCATTTCTAGTTTTAAATATAGTTATCTAACATGAAAATCATCTTTTTTTAAGATATCTTTCCTTTCTCAAAGTAAAAGTTGTCATTAAAAGAATGAAGACAAGGATCTATTCCTATATAAAATATCTCTTATTAAGGAAATTAAGTTGCATCAGAGACTCATGTGGGATTTTGTTAAGAGTTTCTTAAGAGTTCTTTCAAGAATTGACATGAAAATAGGCAAATTGGTTTTGTAGTAGCTCTGGGATGTTTACACTTACTCCTATGATGTGATTATTCTCTAAATAATGATTATTTTGCCATTAAAATATTATTTAGGATCTCTTTGTGCTATAAGATCACTTCAGCTAGACTTTTTGTATGAATCAGTTCCATTTTCAGTCATATAATAATAGATGAGAGAGCTAAATTTAGAGGTATCCAAATACATGAAATACCATTTAGAAGAAAAAAAACATGATACAAAATATCCACAGTGAAAAAAAAAAGAGGCTTTGGACTCATTTTGATGAGGATCATATTTAATTAATATAGGCAATAGAGTGCAGCTTGGTAAAACACTTGTATTAGGAGAGTAAAACTAGAGAGGACATAGTCTAAACAGGAAATGAAAAATAAACTGTTGAAGCAGAAATATTTCACAAACCAGTAATACCACAGATAGCATTTCTAATGCTCAGTATTCTATTCTGTTCCCCCCAAAATTTTTCTATGTGCAGTTTACCACAGAACAATATCTTAATACTTTTTGACATTTCATTCTCTTTTATCTTACAGCTAAATTTTACTTGCTTATACATGTTATAGATGAGTATCTATAAATGAGGAAATATAAAATATGAAAGCCTCAAAGAATAATAATTGCTATGTTTTGAAATGTTACAGCAGCCTTGAATAAAGTAATGATTCAACCAATGCTAGCCATAGCATATAAAGGTAAGTGTTAAATATCCGTCTGTCATTAAAATGACATTGTGGGTAAGGAAAGAATTTCCTTTTTATTTGTTTATTTATATTTGGCTGAATGGTTAATGGAACTTCTGCTTAAAAACAAAGAACCCTTCACTAGTGCTTACTTTTTCCTCATTTATCGTGCACATTATCAACAAGATTCAGCTTTTTCTGAAAAAAGGGAAAATGAAAAGGGAAAGGAAAAAGGAAAGAAGAAAAAGAAAAAAAAAGAAAAAGAAAAAACAAAAACAAAAACAGCTGCTTATCATTAGATGATATGCAAGAAAAGTTGCACATTTGCAGGCAAACTCTTATCTATGGCATGCAGAAACACATGAAATGTCAAAATAGAAATGCATCAACATTAATGTCAATGAGAAGAAGTGAAGCAGAATCTGCCACTTTGATTAAGAGAACACATGACAGAACTCCTTCCTGTGTGTGGAGAACAAATATATAACTTTGGCAGCCTGGCTGAGTTGCTGTTTTCTCAAGTCATGATTATTAATAGCTGTATAATCTTTGTTGCACCTCACTACAGTACAGAAAACTGAAGGCCAGACTTTGTTTATATTTGCTCCATATCAAGTTCATTAGATATGTTCCTTCATAGATGGGAAAATAGCTTTCTCCAACTCATTATGCTTTGGTTGCAATGAGCATTTTCAAAGGTATAATATATGAGTGGTTTTAAATAATGTCCCTTGCAGAACTAATGAGATAATTTTTGTTTTTCTTCTTTCTTATTTTTAAAGTTTTATGAAATAACCTACTGTTTTCAGATAAGAGATTTTTTTTTCTTTTCAGAGCTACGCTAATCAGAATGTGCACAAGTTTTTAAAACCTTGCAAGATCAATATATTTTAAATTGTATTTCAGTCTCTCGCATTTAATAGTCTTTCCCAGTCACTTTCAATTTTATCAGCTTTTATTTTCAATATTAATCAATAATATTACAAATGTTTAAATGGAATGGCACCTTCAAGGACTCTTAGTTTAGTCCAGTATCATACTGACCTATGTACTGAAACACTGCCTAAGAGTCTTTGCATCCAACTGGATGTATTACCAATCTGGGTATGTAGTTTTGTTCATTATATTCTTTAATTTAAAAAAAAAAAAGTTTTCCTCAAAGTTTGCTGAATTATTTTGTTCTTGGTGCATATTTCTTATAGTTCTTTCCATGATCCTGACAGTACAGAATATTAAAAGCCACTGACACCTGAGGGATCCTTATGTGAGATCAACATTATTTGCTTACTTCCAACTCTACCTGAATCTTGCCATTTGTAGATTCAGCTTTTGTAAGGAGAGGAGTTGCCGTAAACAATTTTATCACAGAATCACAAAATGTTTGAAGTTGGAAAGGACTTTCAGAGATCATCTAGTTCAACACCCCTGCATAAGACACCTAGAGCACGTGGCACAGGGTAGCATCCAGGCAGGTTTGGAAGATCTCCAGAGAAGGAGACTCCCTAACTTCTGTGGACAGCCTGTTATAGGGCTTGGTCGCCCTCATTGGAAAGAAGCTTTTCCTCACATGGAGATGAAACATTTTGTTTTTCAGTTTTTGTACCCATTATCCATTGTCCTGTTACTGGCCAGCACTGAGAAGAGTTTGTCCCCTTCTTCTGTGCAATCTCCTCTCAGATACTTATACATATTGATCAAATCTCCTCTCAGTCTTCTCTGGACTACAGAGGCCAAGGTTGCTTAGTCTTCCCATATGATAGATGCTCCAGTCCCTTAATCAAGCTCCACATCCCTCTTGTACTGGGGAGCCCAGAATGGCAACCAATACTCCAGATGAGGTCTCTCTAGAGAGGAGTAGAGTGGTAGGCTCACCTTCCTCAACCTGTTGGCTACACAATTGTCCACCAGCAATCTTCTAGCCAGCAATTATCTAGCCTAACAGATCTAGCAATCTTTTTCAGATAAATTAAAACAATTTTCCTCTCCCACTCAATCAGATGAAGTCAGACTCTACAACTCATACAATACCCCATACTGAGTACTTTAATCATATTTTTGCTCTGATACACTTAATAAGGCTCTGCAGTCAGTCCTATACAGAAATTTCTTAAGAGTATGCAGACAAATACCATAAAAATAACTAAAAGTTTTACACTGCCATACTTAGAGGGTTCTAGGTAAGCTGCTGTTGAAATAGTTCTGCACAGAATGTCTTTTTCCCATATGCAACTTCACGGAATGCTGCTTCTCTCCTCTGACTTGCAGCTTCCCATAGGATTACTCCCTCAGCCACAATTTATGAAATTTGCTTGGCTGCATATAATGGCTTGGGGAAAATGCATGTTGCTTTTTGTGTCCTTTCAGGCTATTAATCATTAGTAACCTTGTATTTAAAGACAGTTCATTAAATATTCATGCCTTTTGGTTATCTGATGCCTAATATATATTACAAAACATTGTGCACTAACAGCAATTATATTCTAATAGGTTTTGTAATTGTAGTACCATTTTGGAGAAGCCTGTGAACATTGGCAAATGAGGTTCTACTAAATGATAGCTTAGTAATAAGGACATGGAGAAAAGTAAGATTTTGGAATATGATATGTTAGGAGGTAAGAAGCTGAATTATTGAGATTCATCTTTATTAAACCTTATCTTTATTCTGAGAAAGAGCAAAGAGATGAGGGCAGAAAAGCATACGACAAACACTGCAAAATATCAGGGCACTGCAAAGTCACTGTTTGGTTCTGGTGGTCTATGTTTCTAACTCACCAAAGCACTATTTCCCTCACTGCAAACATTCCAGTTTTAGAATCAAATGATCATGTTCTAGAAGAACACTCTTCCTGGAAATTTCAGTGACAAATTTTCTGCTTTCTGCAAATAAATTACATGGTGAATATTTACAAGATCATTTGAATAACACAAAGATTAATATCTCAAGATTCCTTTAATCTATATGGTTTATGCTGATAAGCCAGCAACATTATATTATATTGTTAAGGAAAAATATTGTTCAAATAAAATGAATTACAGAACTTTATTTATGATTTTTTTTTCTGTTACTTGAACAAGTAAACTTTCACAGCATATGATGGGCTATTAATAAATACCTTTTTTTTCCTTTAATGCTAAAAATGATTTAGGAAGCACAACTGAGTTATGAGTGGCTATAGTAGGCTGTGATACTTAAGTACATAATGAAACTTTATATAATTTGATTGTATCCTAATTGAAAAATACTTGCTTAAAAAAAAAAAAAAAGAAGAAGAAGAGGAGAAAGAGTTTCTGTCAGTTACAAGCCCCACTTGAGGACTGCCAGACTTTACAATTCCTAACCCATCATAGATCCAGAGTGATCATTCCCAGAAATCCCAGAAATTTTTGGCCAGCTAACAACTTAACATTTTCAGGGTACATGGATGCCTTTAGGTATATTGTTAGGTTATATGATAAAGGGCTTGTCTTCAGGCACACAAAACAATGCAGGGGGCCCCAGTAGTCTGGGGACACCCTGACCTGGTTCCTCCAGGCCCGTCTCAGAAGAGCCATCAGTCCATGAAAGGACTTCCAGAAATTTGCAGGACCACAGAGGGGCAATGACAAGTAAGTAACTACTTGGGAAAATGAGATCTGGCCCAGTCCCCCAAGAGCTGTCCTAGGGCAGTATCACTTAGTAGGCTGAAAGCAACAGGACCACAAGATAGGAATAGGTCTGCCCCAGTACCTCACATATTGAGGTGTTCACTGGCAGAGGGTATGAGGCTCAGATGGGGCACAGGAAAAGATCATTTGGAGGTTGAGCAGGAATTTTTACAGGATATAGAATCTAAGTCAGGGAAAGTGAAAAATCAAGGAGGGTTGGAAGGAAGAAGTGTGGAAGAATTAAAGGATAAAGCAATAAAAGGGGTCTATAGACAGATCAACATCTCTTTGGCTTTGTCCTGCATCTCACCCAGCATAGTCTTTCCTGTATTTTTACTTATCCTACTTTCCGTAATCAATCTGAAGCTCCACATTTTTTTCTACATTTTAATTTAAAGACAGTGCTTGTTCCCATCGTCTTGAAAACGACCATCACATCTAAACAATTTCAACTTATTTGAATGAATGAACTATGAACCCTCCAAAATTTTGTGTATTATTTAACAATTTTATGTTAATTGCTTTACAACATACACAAATGTTTAAGTAAATATCTTGAATTGTTTTTGTTGCCAAGCCTTGAGAAAGACAGAGTGGAGTCAGAAATCATATAAAGAAAGGCAAGTAAAACAAATAAAGAAACAAAGCTTCTGCTTTTTAAGGGGAATTTGAAAACTGTGAATCTTTAATCTGAAGAGGAGAAAGCTAAGGTGGAATTCTAGCAAGATATAGAGAAACAGGAATACAATGGATAAGACAAATGAAAAACCATTATTTGCCAAATACAACAATACTACACCTTGGGAACATCATTGAAACTATCACAAGAAAAACAAAAGTAAAAAAAGTCCTTGAAACAACAGGAAACATAATTTTCTATCATAGTGGCTTGTCAGTATGGAGTGTATCACGGAATGGCTGAGGTTGGAAGGGACCTTTAGAGATTATCTAGGTCAAACCCCCTACTCCAGCATGGATACCTAGAAAACAGAGGGCACAGGGTTGCATCCAGATAGATTTTGAAAATCTCCAGAGAGGGAGACTCCACAATCTGTCTGTGCAGCCTATTCAAGTGTTCTGTTACTCTCACAGTAAAGAAGATCTTCCTTATATGGAGATTATATTTACCATGTTTTAATTTATACTCATTACCCCTTGTCCTGTCACTGGCCAGCACTGAGAAAAATTTTACCCTATCCTCTTCACATTCTCCTCTCAAGTATTTATACATATTGATCAGGTTCTCTTTCAATCTTCTCTTCTCCAGGCTAAACAGATCTAGTTCACTTAGTATTTCCTCATAAAACAGATGCTCCAGTCTCTTAATCATCGCTCTGTGCTGGACCCTCTCTTGAAGTTCCACATCCCTCTTGAACTGGGGAGCCCAGAATTGCACATAATATTCCTAGTACAGCCTCACCAGAGCTGAATAGAGAGGGAGGGTCACCTCCCTCGACCTGCTAGCAACAGAGCTGCCGGCACCAGCCAGGATCCCATTGGCCTTCTTGGCCACAAAGCATATTGCTGACTCAGAGTTAACTTGTCAATCAGAACTCTCAAGCCCCTCTACTCAGTTTGGTGTCATCCACAAACTTGCTCAGAGTGCACTTTATGACCTCCTCCAAGTCATGGATGAATAAGTTGAACAGCACTGGGCCCAACAGTTTCCCTGGAGGAAAACCACATATTACAGTCCTCTTAATAGATTCTGCGCTGTTTATCACCACCCTCTGAGCTCTGACATGCAGCCAATCCTCAATCCACCTCATTTCCTATTAATGTAATCGACACTCCAAAGCTTTCCTATGAGGATTTTATAGGAGATGGTGTTGAAACCCTTGTTGAAGTCGAGGTAGACAATACCCATGGCTCTCCCATCATCCATCCAGCCAGTTATCCCATTATAGAAGGCTATCAGGTTCATGAAACATAACTTCCCCTTGCTGAATCGAGGCTGAGTACTCCTGTCAGCCTCTTTTCCTTCACATAGAATCATAGAATCCGTAAAGTTGGAAGGGACATTTAGAGATCATCTACTCCAACCTCTCTGCACATGCACGGTCACCTACAGAATGTGGCACAGGACTGTGTCCAAGAGGGTTTTGAAGATCTCCAGAGAAGGAGACTTCACAGCCTCTCTGGGCAACCTGTTCCGGGGCTCTGTCACACTCACTTAATTTCCTGTGAAACTTTTGGTGCTTTTGTTTGTGGCCATTTCCTCTAGTTCTATCAGTGGCCACCACTGAAAAGAAGCCAGTGCCATCCTCCTCACTCCCTCCCTCGAGGTATTTATAGACACTGATCAGATCCCCCCTCAGCCTTCTCTTCTTCAGGCTGAACAGGGCCAGCTCTCGCAGCCTTTCCTCATCGGGCAGATGTTGCAGGCCCTTGATCATGCTTGTAACCCTGCGCTGGACTCTCTCCAGCAGCTCCATATCCCTCTTGTACTGGGGAGCCCCAAACTAGACATAGTACTCCAGATACGGTCTCACCAGGGCTGCGAAGAGATGAATGATCACCTCTCTCAACCTGCTGGAGGCATATGCCTAGAACGAGCTCTCTAGAACGAGATGCTCCATCATCTTTCCAGGGACAGATATGAGTCTGCCTAGTTTCCTGCATCCTCCCTCTTGCCCTTTTTGAAGACTGGAGTGACACTAGCTTTCTTCCAATCCTCTGGTACCTCCCTTGCTCTCCATGAGCTTTCAAAATTAATGGAGAACAGAATTACAGAATCATAGAATCTTCAAGGTTGGAAGGGACCTCTAGAGATCATCTAGTCCAACCTTCCTGCTCAAGCAGGCACACCTAGAGCATGTGACTACACCTAAGTAATAACCTCACGAATTCCCTCAGCACTCTTGGGTGCATCCCATCTAGGCTCATAGATTTATGGATTTGCCTAAATAATACCTTACTCAATCCTTTTCAATCAGCAGAAAGTCTACCCCTCTTCAGGTTTACTCTTGTCTCCCGGCTCTGTAGTTTATAGTGACTAGCCTTAGCAGTACAGACAGAAGCAAAGAAGGCATTTAGTAACTCTCCCTTCTTTACATCTTCTGGCACCATTCAATAGAGGGCCCACATTTTCCCTAGTATTACCCTTGCTACTGATGTATTTATAGAAGCCCTTCCTGTTGTCCCCAACATCTCTTGCTAACTCTAACTCCAGATGGGCCTTGGCTTTCCTCACTGCATCTTTCCATTCTCTGGCATTGCTCCCATGTGGTCTGACCCTTCTTCCATGTTATGTGCGTATATATCTACACACATAATAAGTAAGTACCTATATCAGCAGGTTCTAAAATGAATTATATTCATAGATAATAGATCCATAAAGAGATTTTAAATGGAGTAGACAGAGATGTGTCCTTTAACATCCATAATTCAACTGACTGTGGATAATAGAGTTTATAAGAGGAATGGATCGAGATAGCCATGAGGATGATATCCTGCAATGGGGGATTAGTAGCTTGTCCCACTACCGCTACTGGAATAGGATTTAGGGAATTGTAGTTCTGACTCTGAGCTCATTTCTTATTTTAACGTACTTTAAGATTCTTTTTTCTTAAGTGTTGCACATATGCATTCCATACATCTATGATTGAGGAACTTGGTTCTGCAGTTTGCCACGACTTGCACATATGGAGAGTTCTTTCAATTTAATTGTCAAACTAGTCCTTTGTATAGTTAAAAATAGCAGGTTTATGGCCTGATGCTGCTGAAAGATAAATTTATAATTAAAGAAATAATATCTAGAAAGAAATTATAGTGACACCTAATCAGTTTAGTATTGCCAGCATGAATAAAACATCCGAACAGGAAATATTGTCTAAAACTACAGTCCTAAAATATAACATTAAAAGCATTTTAGAAATTTATTAGGAAATAGCCAGGTATAATCAATAGAGATTTTATTTTTAGAAGATTCTTCAGAAAGAATCTCTAGAATGTTCTGGTGTGGTATCATTATTTAAAGTAAGATCTGCAGTTAGGTCAAATGGTTTGAGAGAATGCTGTTTATTTGGAACATGCAATAAAACACTTCACAGCTCACTATTAGTTTTGTAGGATAGTTTCCCTTCTGAAAAATAAGAATCAGTGGTAAACATAATACTGTTAACAGATAAATTACCAAGATTGCTATTGTTTGTCCTTAGACAAAATCATGTCACTGGTTAGGGACAAAAAACTCCATAAAATAAAAGCTAACAAAGGAGTTAGTAAGCAATTGTGTAGGGTGGGGGCTTTGGAAGAAAATAAAAAAAAAATAAAAGAAGAGAAAAAATGTTTTTCTATTAATAGTTCAGTTTTACTCATTCAATAACTTATTGACTTTTTAGTTCAAAATGTGTTTGAGTAAAATATTTGGATAGTAAGTATTAGATAAACTTTTTTTTTTCTCCCCAGCTATGAAGGAAAGTAAGAAGAAGGCCTACTTCCATAACAAGAAAGACACCTCCTCTTTTGCCTAAATATTTTCCTCATGTTACCTATTTAACCACATAGGTCTCACTTAAAGCAAATTTCATGTTTTTGTAGAGATCGTGAGCCAATTTTTATGTAAATATATCACTAACATCTCTGAATTTTACGAATTAATGGCATATATTTTCTGATTGCTTTCAAGAATCAAAGAATGAGAATCATTTCAGAATGAGAATTCTTTCTGATCTGTTCCTCAGGTTTAGTACTGAAGGAGTACTTGTCACTGAGAAATGAATTACACTATAGGGAACAGGAACTAGAACTGAATACTATTAACAGTTAACCACCAGCATTTACATCTCAGCCCCTGACTGGAGGAAAGTGCACTATTAGTTGCTTCTTATCCATTCATTTTCTGAATCTCTTACTGTAAAATAAAAAAATAGCGGGAAAATAAACATTGATACTAATGTTTCTGGTAGAACTTAGCCTCGATATTAAGGATATCTGTGCAAAATGCATATCCCAAAATGCACCAGGAGTTAGAAGCAGAAGAGAGTCTTTTTCTCCAGGCTTACAACCGTATACAGTGAGGCATTTATATACAAATCACAGTTGGCCTCGCTTTCAAAATAGTATACCACTTAAGTAGCTGAACTTTTATGTTTCTAGTGCTACAATTGGAATATTTAAAGTGCAATGTTTGGCAGTATTTTCTGATATGGAATGCCTCTGGGTTGTGAGTAATGCCAAGTTTAAAACTGTAAAGGACACTTTTAATCAGTGCTGATTGCCAATTGTTCCCAGTGCTCAGAAGCTCTAAAATTAAGCACATCATAGTTATTTTCAATTGTCTACTCTAATAATCCTCTCCTAACCTGAGAAGAGGCTGGAAAACTTGGGGATCAACTACCTGCTCTGTGGCCAAAATCTAAATTAAACACTTAAATATATGTTCTGGGAGGGCACGTGTAAAATGGTACATAAAATCTGTAACTGCCCCCCAAAAAACTCTCAGAAAAATATATGCCTCATCATATATTTTGATGAAAAATCATCAAAACTAATAATTCCGTTACATCTGTAACTTCTATGATTCCATGATGGCTGCAAAGATATTTTTAATGTGTTCTATGCAAATTCAGTGAATGTCTGTTTATATGCAAATAAAACAGAATATTTAAAGGAAAAAATAACATTTCATACTAATAAAATATTTAGTTAAGATTCCCAAAATATGTCTCTCTGCTAACAGAGCCCATTCATATTCTCCTTTCCTTTTCCACGTCTTCAAGATACGTTATTTTTGAGTCTTTCTATAGGAGCTTTTAAAAAGTCACACCTTCAGGGTTCATTCAATGGGATGGCTTTCATACGTAAAATTGACTCTGTTTATGTGACATGAGCCATCATTTTACATGACTCATAACACCTTATTCTTAAAGATCTCTGGAAGTTCTAAGGGGTTAAGTTCAATTTATTTGCAGTGAATAATTGTAATGTTCTCTTAAAATAAAATGCAGCCATGTAGTCACATTATACAGGTAAGAGATAATAGATAAATTTATTAAAAATATATACACAGATATATATACATATTTGCATGTTAACGTGTAGAAAATATATACTCCATGCTTAAGTATTTATCTAGAGAGAATTTCCTCTATAGAGGAATTACGTTTACATCCAAAAATAAGCTTTTCTACAATAGGATGATTCTAGAAAATAGGTAAAGTACTCAAAGGATGAAATTCTTCTCAATTCTTGGTCATGTTAAAATTAGTACTTAATGCCTAGCCCCCTTCTGTAGTCAGTAACTCACCTCCAGAGGGTATATCATCCTCCTGCTCTTAGAGGAATTGTCGCCAATGGACTAAATCCAATGAATTTCTCCTCAATTTCTGTATGCAGAATATCTATATTCTGAATATCTCAAAGCATGGAGATTTCACAGCCTCTAGGCAACGTGTTTGAATGTTTGAAAAGCCTCACAGAGGAGAATGTTTTCTTCGTATCTGATTGATTAGAGTTCTCCTTGCTTTCCATTCTCTCTCCTTTGGAAGTGCAGCTTTGGAATTGCACCTCTGAGAGTGTTTGGCTCTATGTTTTCTCTATTCTCCCATCAGACAGCTAAAGATAACACTGAAGTGACCATTCAGCCTTCCCTTCTATGACTGAACAAATCCAGCTTTTCCAGGCTCTACTCATACCCCATACGCTCCAGTCCCTCCCCACTAAACTTTGTAGCCCTTTCCTGAACTCAAGTATTCCTGCCCACATCTTTCTTACACCACAGAGCTCCAAACTGGCTACAGCACTCCAGATGCAGTCTCACAAGTGCTGAATCAGCTCCCTCCCCACTAGTTGCACAACTATTAAAACTGTCCAGGATGTGTCTGATTATCTTTACTGCTGATCCATGCTCAGCTTCTCCCCTAGTACCACAAGATCCCTTCTATAAAATGGGTTTCTAGTCAGTTGCCCTCACAGAGTGTGTGATGTATGAGGCTGTTCCATGCTAGGTGCAGTACTTTGCATTTTCCACGGCTGAACTTCGTAAGGCGGTGGACGGCCTCAGAATAGCAAACCTATTTCTCCCCATCTTATCATCTATGTCCCTCATAAGGATAATTATACACTGCAAATTATACACTGCCAACTATACTACTGAGGGATATGCCCAGTAACTATTGTAGCACAGACCACAACGCTAAGCCTGTCTCTCCAGTCAGCTTTCTATTCAGTTTACAGTCTGTATACTCAGTTCATTTTTCAGCCTCTAGAGGATTTCTCACTTTTATGAAAAGTAGTTTATGAGATGTGCAGGGGCATCTTCTAAATTAAATCTATCTAGGAACATATTTAATCGCCTACAGTCCTTCAAAATAGTTATCACTGGCTTCTTCTAGGGACTGTCCTGCCTTTGCAACTGCTTGTGACTTCTTTTGATCTCTAAACCACTGCTATGTAAATCAGTTCTTTGTTCTTTTCAGGAGGATCCATCATAAAATATGCATGCAGAGACTTATTTTAGTAGTATATTGATTGTTTATCATCTTTTGGGGTGAAAAGAACATGCCTATATCAAGATTTTGGCTTGTACAATTCTAACAGTAATTCCAATAGATCTTTAGTAAACAAAATGAACAAAAAAGAACTTCAAATTTTACTGTTTTTATGACAAAATCCTAATGCACTAAGGATGTGGTGAAAACAGATTCACCTTTAGAATTATGTTTTTACTTAAAAATGAAAATAAGCTTAACATAGTTTCTATTTAAAGAGAAAATCATGAACTACGGAACTCCAGTCTCAGATATATTCCTTAATAGATGACAATTATTGGACTTCTCCAATCACTTACAAAGTACACATCTAATAATTTATCAGCAGGAACTAATGAACTCCCACATAGTGTATTATTTCATGTAAGCCAGGAAAATACATACTAGACCCAAAGTCATCCATATAGTCTGTGTTCAAGGTACAAGCAAAAACTTAATATGAAATATTGCTATAATACACAAACTCAATAAGTAAAACATTTTAAATACTGTACTGATTACCATAATGTAGACAAACACTGATAATGCTTCTTTTCATCAATGTTTCATTTACTTTAATGCATTGTCTTAGCGTTGCATTCATATAAGAATGTCTGAAAATGATGCCTGTAATCTACATTTTTGATCTGTTTAAAGAGCCCCTGGCTTCGGCAGAACATTAATGCAAATCTAATGTACCTGCTGGTATGATTAGCTGAATCAAATGATGGCATTTAAGTAACACCTAAATAATCTTAATTAGGATCTTCAGCTCATCTTAGCACTTGGAACTCTACAGATGGATAGTTTTAATTATCAGCCTTTTGATTAGGATAACAGCTCTAATCAAGATGATGTGGTTCTGATAGACAGCATATCAGTAAATTAATGACTGTTGTTAAGAGGAAAACATAAGTGAAAAACAAGAGCTGTCTGCTATCTGGAACAGGGTATAAGAATAACGTCTACAGTATGTGAAGAAATTAATGTTTTGTGGGAAGAACATAAGTATTCACATTTGGTATGTGTGGAAGTGAGCCAATAATAACGCCTACTTGCAGTTCTCCCCATTCTACTCCCCCTCACTGAATATAGCTATTCAAGTTCTCCCTTGCACAGTCACAAATCATGAGTAATGCAAATTAGCTTATAAACATTCCTTTTTGACACCTTGTGATTTTATAAAAGTCCAATGGGCACAGGGCATTTGAACCATTGCCAGTGAAAAAGTTCCATATGTAGGTAAAAGTAACAAATGGCTTGTTAGTGGGCACTGTTCATTTGAAATAGAGGCTATAAATTTGGAAGTATTGCCTAGATCACAAGAAACACCACATCATATCTGAAAATGTAACACTTTCTTGAAGCCAAGTTACATGGTGTAACTTCCGTTTTTGAGATTTTTCATCATTCACTGCTGGAAAATTAATGCAAACATTGGGCTAATTAGAATACGATGATAGAATATAGCAAAGTGTTTGTTATCTAATATCCATATACTGACATTATGAGTTAAGAAAAGCTTCATTAATCCTAAAGAAGGCAGCCATATATTTTATTTATATATCAGATAACTATTTTTAGAAGTTATTTTATATTAGCAAATGGAGGACATTGAAATGTCAGCTCTTTATGACTAGCTCATATGATTAAAATGACTGATTTCTCACTCTTTGAGAAGTGAGTGAGGGTGAGAGTTATGGAAAAGAAAGTGTTTTCAACTTCAAATGTGTATCCAGACTTCTTTTCTGATGCACTCACATTTCCTCACTGACATAAACAAATATCATCACTATGACCTAGGGAAAAAAATATGCTCACAAAGTGAAAAACCAGAATGAAGGTGTAAGATAGTATCTGGAGATAAAAAGAGGTATGTTTGGGGAAAAGAAACAGGCAGGACTTACAAAGAAAAATAGTGACTCCTTAAATGATAGGCTCTTTGACAAAGGTCAATGTACAATAAATTATCAATGCATTCCTTTAATATCCAAAGCATTTTGTGGAATGAAGACTAAAGGATTTGTAAATTTATGTTCTGTTTTCAGGGAACATTAGCATACTCAAACTCTCTTTATAAACACTTAAAACGGAAATCAAGTATTATACAAAAAGGGCCTTAGCTGCCATAAGCATACTAAAGAGGCCACATCAGTTAACAGGCTCATCTGATTAGGACTGTCTATGAGATCAAGTGACCTGAGAAATGTTGGGTTTGGACACATGAAGGAGAAATTATCAAGGGCAAAGCAAAAATGCTTTTGAGAGATAAATAAAAAAAAAAAAAGGATTTAGAAGTACTGGCATTGGCATCAGATGACACTCTTCCTAAAATAATCTTTGGAGGATATATTAATGAAGACTCAGCATGTTCCTGATCACACTATGTGACAACCAGTCAGGTCACAAGGTCACACACTGAATGTCCTTTTGAAACTGTATAGAAAAACTATCTCAGGACTGCTCAGAGAGCACTGTGATGTTTATTTGTTCCCAGTTATGTAAGATTTTCACCTTACACAATACATCGTGTATTTTTATAAAGTCAAAGTGCCTTATACAAAGGCAAGTCAAAGTGCCTTACACAAATAAAATACCTTTTATTAACCTTATTTTTTTTATTTAAGTCACATTATCAGATCCAAAATAAATAAGAAAAAACCCAAACATCTAGCCCATCTAGTCCAGAGGTGCTAAAGAAAAAGGATCCAAGGGAAATGAAGCGCTCTGGTTACACTATCAGGTGGGACATGATCAAAGATGTATCTTGGAGTTCTGATGCAAACAACCACAAGACAATATTTAATAAACTAAGAAGGCTAGGAATGGTGGGGAAAAAAAAACAACAAAAAACAAACAAACAAACAAACAAAAACTTTAAGCCTCAACGTATACATGATTTTAATGGAGCATCCTTACTGGTACTGGTAATTTTTGTCTACTGTCTGCATAACTTTTGATGCTAAGCATGCTACGTTGGCTAGTTGCAAACTTCTATGATAAAGTTTAGTCTTCAGCATTTTTTTATGATTTATTATTATTTGAAAAGACAAATTAGAAAAAAAAAATCATCTTTTCCTTATAAACTTACTTTTAAGCTTATCAACCTGTGGTAAACATTTAAGACATTATAAAAGCATGAACTGTTTAAGTAAAATGACTTTTAGAGTGGGTAAATTAATAGTTTAAAATACCAAAGTCAATTTAAAATCATTTAGAAAAATAATTAAAATTATTTTAAAGCACATAGAATTCTAGATGTGGAGGAATTAATACATTAAAAATAATTTCAAATTTAATTTAATACTGATCCTAGTGTTATATTCTCTAGGTGACCCATAATCCTTTGGAAAGTCTATGTATTCACAAGGGTGAGATGAAGAATCAAGCAATACATGAAAGGTAATGGATAGGACAATCTTCAGCTATATCCTATCAGACTAGTAAATGATTTATTTAGAAAGATAGCATATATTGCATAGACTAAGTAGAAATATGTAGTATATTAAATCATCCATTAAACAGCATCTAAATTGCATTTATTTTATTCATCATACAATCTGAGTATTTTACCAATTTTAATAAACATTTGCATAGTGCTTGATTTAATGTCCCTAAAATGCTTATTTGTAAGGAAATAACCATTATCAATTTATATTTATAAAACAGGACCCCAATCCTGCAAGTGAGTCCATCCGGACGGATTCTAGTGCCACACTGTCCCTGATAGGACACTCTGGAAAACACAACAGTTCAAAAGAAACAAAAAGAAGCCCTGGTTATGATTTTTTTCCCCCTTGGGACATGACAAATATATTCTTGTCAGGAATTCTGCAGGCAAATGGCTGAAAAAAATTGGAAAGTCATAGGCTGGACCCATACTCAGTGAAAGACATTTCCCTACTGGCACCTCTGCAGGTACTAAAGCTCTGATCCCAGGCAGTGCTTTCAGAGTATTCCACATGTGTTCACACACACATTTTAGTACTAACATTCACAAACATCCCTAAAGTCTTTGGCTGGCTCCTTACAGGAGCTCCTGTGAGGCTCCTTCACTTTCATATTTGGTCTTCTTTCATTTATTTAAAGGATCTAAGTTTTTACTGTGCTTCTAATGATGTAGGATTCTATTAAGGTTATTTTGTATCAGTAAAAAAGACATGAATTACTGAGGATTGGGGTGGAGGGAAAGATGTGGAGAGGAAAGGAAAAAAAACAAACACTAAAAGATTGAAAAGAATAAGGACATAACAAGACTCCTGAATGATAACTGATTTAAAAATGTTCATCAATTGCCATAATACTAATTCATCTCTATCTGAGACTTTCCCTTTATAAATTATATGCTTCTCTCCTGTAGGTTATAGCTATCAATTAGTCATGACAATGACATTTCTAGAGGAGAACTCTACCAGTGTCAGCACTCACAGAAGTCTTATCCCTCCATTCTTATCTCCCTCCAAAACCCTGGAATTAGCCCTCATTTCACAAGAGATGCTTTCTATTTTCCATGTCTCCTAGCTAATTACATCTCTATTTAAAAGCGCTACAGTTTCCGAAATAAATTTCCTGATCTAAGATTTTTAAGCTTTATAAGCTACCTTAAAAAAGTACAGATGAAATGTATTTTAAAAATAAAATATGTAAGAAATAAGAATAATTTAATGCAATGCACCTTCTTATTCCAGAGTGAAATACTTACACACATGTCAAAGTAAATGCTACAGAAGAGTTGAGTGAAGAATTTAATCTCACACTTCATAAATAACAGGTTATTTTTCTTAAATGTTCATTTCTAATTGTTGAATTTGGACTACCAAGTGGAAAACAGTGACACTTACTAGTCACTGAGATAACCAGTAGGTGTGATCTTTTCCCTCCAACCTATTCTGTTTCCTCCTATCTCATCTCTCCATTTCTGTCAATCTTTATTTCATGAGTATCTTTATTTTTTCTCCAGTTATTCCTTAAACACGTCCTTTGTAGTCCTCAGTATGATTTCTTTCCTTCTTTCCATTTCAGAACAGAGTTTACCATTGCAAACAGTTAACATGAAATATAAGTGGTCACACTACAGATTTGTATAATCAAATAGCAATTTAAAACATTTTAAGTAGAGAAAAATAACTGAAGTTAGCACATGAAATGCATTTTTTTTTAAAAAAATAACTCTGGAATGTGGTAAATGCGTTTAACTTCACATTATGTGTGTCTGTTATGAACAAACTGTGCTATCATTTTGTCTGCCACTATGCATTGTATTTTACTTCAAATCTGTCAGGGAAATTTTTGGTAAATTTTGCAGAGTACAATCTTGGGTAATTGCTTCTACCAATCAATTAATGAGCCAATCTTTCAGTGTTAAATAGATTGCAATTACAATATTTCAGAAGTTTACCGTATCTTCTCCTAGAATTTCACAAACATACTCTTTTAGAAATTTACTGAACTTTAAAATAAGCAAGTTACAAAACTGGATGGAAAAATATACATAAGACACATAAGAATATCTCAATAGCTCAATCTCATCGAGTTTCTTCTGATCCTCTACTTAGCTGATGTCTAGGTTTCTTTATTCTTCCACCTCCTGGAGAATTTGGAGGCAAGAAGCAAATACTAGAGGTATGACAATGCAAAATATACCCAAGACTTAAAAAAGACAATAGGAACCTTGCATGTGTAGTTCTGCTGCATTTGTGAGAAAGATCTTGATTGGTGCTCAGTTTGACACTGTGAATGGCTTTCCCAGCTCTCAGATCCCTACAGATTATGTTCCTAAAAAGCTCAGTGTCTTCTGTTGGTATGAAGAAAGTTGCATCTCCTATTACCTATTCAAATTCTTCACAATTTCAGGTGAGGCCCAGCTTAACCATGCACATAACAATATGACCATTTTTCACCCTGAAGAGATGCTCTTGTCCTATATCCACATAAGACATTAAGTAAAAATATACTGTGCCAGAGCCATGAGTTTTAATATCAATAGCATCCTTATGGATGTGATTCTATGATATTCTTTTTATCTTTAGACAACAATTGCCATGCAGAGCTGTCCAAAAGTACAAATTTGTGTTTTATATTTTCTTTGTATTTGAACTAAAGAAAAATTATTATTTTTATACCTTTATAAGTATTTATATACACATTACACACACACACAAACACTCCTGCTAACTATGAAGCTATTTAACAAGATCCTTTGCTCCACTCCCAAATAGCCAAATAATTAAAAATAGTCATAAATAGCCAAATACATGTTTATCCCATGATAGCCTTCTTTTTTCATCTGTTATATTAAGTAACAAAGTATATTAAGTAACAAAATTCAGATGCCTGCTATGCATATGATGCATCAAGTATCCACGAGCTAGGCTGTTCCAAGCTCTCTTCAAAGAGGTAAAACAGCCTAAAACCCTTCTCAGATAGTTTGACTGAAATTCCACTATATATTTCTATGAAACAGAATTAATTTAATGCAATGAAACAGCATTTCAATAAAAAAACAGAACTACATTCTTAAGAATTCCTTGTTGTTGCAATATAGATTTCTACACTTAAGAATATATACTTAAGTATATACTTATATACTTAAGAATTCTATTCTTAAGAATGGAGAGCTTCCATTAACAATCGCTAATAAGAAATTACAAAGTCTTTTCACTTCAAAAGCACATTTTTAAAATACTCAAATTATTCTTATTAATTTCAAAGAAAAGATTTTGAACTCTGGATTTTTGAAAATCAATCTTGGGCAAAATAGGCTTGACACTAATTGCTTAAAATGTCGATGATAACAAATTGCTAACAGAGGGGACTTAGAGTGGAAGTTCACAAGTATTATCAAGTGTTATCATACATGCTTAATGACAAAAAAAAAGTAGTTAGATAAATCATTTGGAGAGAGAGGAAAAGAAAGGGCAATTCCTTTCTAATCTACAGAGGTTCAAATTCATAATTCCCATAGCAGTGAATGGCCTAGCAGAAGACAGGACTTCTGGACAACACTGCCATTAAAACAGTTGTTTTAAATACAGCATCTACCAAAGAGGACGAGAGTTCTTTTTTGACTCTTTTCACAGAGCCTAGACCCTGAGTCTTCCACTTTCTTATCACTAACACAACACCTAAGAGACTAATCTCACTCTCAATCTTCCCAATAATTCCTATCAGAGAGTAGCCAGAAGTGTGTTTTGATGCAGAACTATCTTGCAGCTGTATTCTGGACACACAGTTAGTTCTCTGTGCTCCTGCTGTCTAAACCATCTTCAGAGGTTTATGCAGAGGAGTGCAGGCTACTGCATTGTCACCTATTCTAGGTGAGAATTGAACATCAACCTTTTCACAATGAAGTCCTCATTATCCATGGAAATATAGAGAAATTGGATTGTGAATTGATTGATTTCTTTCTACTTAAAAATTTTCAGTTTCATGCCATTCTGAGCAAGGATTTTACAATATCAACTAAAAGGGTTCCTTACAACCTAAATTATTCTGTAGTTTTATGTTTCTATGAATATAATCTCACAATTGCTAGTACTAGAAAATTTTATAGAGAAAGCCTAATAGATCTCTTTCTATCCCTAAAACCAGGCTAGCTCTTAATAGCTGAATTAGAAATAGCTGAGAAATACCTGAATTAACAACCCTGTCTTCTGTTTCAATTATGCAGTGCTTGAGGGGGTACCCATCATGCAGGAATTAAAGAATGTGATTCCAATTGAATGATTTTGACAAAACAATTCCTAAGAAAACAACACACACACATACACACACACAAATGATGATGGAGGAAGAAGAGAGTTATCAAGACCATGCAGGCTGCAAAATAGTGGTCAATTTTCAGCAGTTGTATGCAGGTATGGGGGACCCCGGTACCCCTCCTGGGAATTCAGCATGCTCAAATACTGTTCTGAGGTGCCTCTGTACAAACACATACACTTTGAGTGTATATATAGGATACTATCTATGGATAGGTGGGGAGCCAAAGTGGGGAAGTTTCACTGGAATACAATCATGGATGGCTGCAGGTTAGGTAAGACCTAACAGGTCTGTCTGTTACTTGTTAGGTAAGACAGGCCAGGAAGACAAGGTAATGAAGTTGCTGTTTATGTGAAAGAGCACCTGGAATGTATTGAACTTTATGTAGGGGTGTGTAAAAAGTAAGTTGAAAGCTTATGAGTAAGGCTTAAAGGGTGGACATGGGGGACATTGGTATTTTTGTTCATTATAGGCCACCTTACCAGGAAGTTACTGAGGCCTTCTACAGACAGCTGGAAGGAGCCTCACAATGGTAGGCCCGGTTCTTGTAAGAGACCTTAACCAATCTTCTATCTGCTGGAGGAACAACATAGCACGGTACAAACAGTCCAAGACATTCTTTGAGAGCATTGATGATAAACACAGCCATGTTCCGCCAGGCAAGGATTAGCAGTGACTCAACTCCATCCACTGCCAGTTGCTGGAGAGGCATTGGAGGTGCAACAGGCTGCTCCTTTTCACTGGGCAGTAGTTGTTATTAAATCCTCTAGAAGATAATAATAACAATACTTACATTAGAAAACAGATGTTATGCCTCTATATATTTTTTACTTTCATTTTTAGTTCTAATTTGGTTGTGTTAGCTTGAATGTTGAATGATTTTTCTTTCCATTGCAGACAGTTTTAAAGTGAGATTTGGGATAACCAAATTTTGGCATGTAAATTTAAAATGCATGGATTGTATCTTCCAGAATCTATTACTTGATCTTTGTTTTTGGGGCAAAACAAAGGGAACTAGTAACAAGAGACAAATAGGAAAACATGAATCAACTTTCCAAAAATAAGATTACTAAAAATCTCCCATCTTAAAGATATGGTAACTGGCAAATCTTATACAGAAAATTGTATTTCTTTTGATCTCAGAAGCTATCATATTTTGACAGTTAAAATTGGTGTAATAATAATGAGATCCCTTTGAACATCGGTACTCTGGCCACATCTCTTGTTTTCCATAAAACTATTAGTTTAATGGAAATACATAAGGTTATGTCTTAAGATAGCAGTGAGACTTGTGAATGTCTTCTGTTTAATATAGTAGGAATATTATTATGAGCAATCATTTTATCAGATGTAGGAAAATAATGTTTATAAATTTATTTTTAGCCAACATTTCTGACTGTCCTACATTCTGAACAGAATTGTATCTCTCTATTTAGAAATATGATTTGGAACACCAACTCTAAAGACAGTTATACTTTTGTTGACATTACCAGAATCTGTTATAGAATAACAATACCTTAGAAGACAACCGCTTAAAATACTGCCATATTACATTTTTTTATAAGTAAAATACTTAAGTGAATTACTTGAGAATGTATATAGGGTCAGTTCTTTAACCCTCACCTTCTCATGTTTATTGTTAGAAAGAGAGAGCAGTTCTGATCAGTTTTCCTCCCCATATAAGAACTGCATCGTGCTTCCTTCAGGCAGATGTTGGTATGGGTGTTTTAAAATAATCTCTGCATCACTCAGAAAGTTTTATTCAGTAAACATGTAAGTAAATTTATGTAATTTATTTTGCTAAAATTGTATGTGGCACATGACAATAAACTAAAATGCACTGTGCAATTCATTAATATCCTCTTATACCTACACCTGGTTCATCTCTCCATATGTTCTTCTCTCCAAATGTTCAATCCCTCCATATCAACAGACATCTATTAATTCTGATTACAGTTATTCCATGCAGGCAAGCATTTTATGAAGGATATGCTGTAATGCTGTAACCATAATGCTTGGTATGTGTATACTTCAGCCTATTATTCCAAGTTGGCTCCACTAAATAGAGAACATATTAACTTGACAATGCAAGAAAATAGTCAAGGGAAGATTTTATAATTTACCACGAAAGGTAATGAATGAAAGGAGGATTACTTCTAAGGATAGTACAATTGCCTTGGGGACTTATGAGTTTGAACTTATGAGTTTTTCAAGTTTCCTCTAAATGTGTGTCTCACCTTTTTCTGGCACCAGTCAGTCAGACTACTGAAATTTGGGGCAAGAACTAGATGAAGAGCATCCAGCTTTAGTCTCATTTGAAAGCAGTATAGGAGCACTTCTGTCAAGCCGTGTCGATATTTTGAGAAGAAGCTCACAGACTGCCTAACTGGCCTGTATTTCAGGGCAGTTCCAACACCAAACATCATTACTAGCAAAAATATTTACATACATGTGCATATAACCTACATATAATTACACTTATATCCAGCCCAGAATATGTAGAGCTGCTAGCTGGTATTAGGTGGCAGTGTCAGCCCCTCACTTGTTGGCCTCGTACTCCATTAGAAGATCGGGGAGATAATTCCTCAGATTCAGACTAAATATAAGAAGTGAGGAAAAAAAATTGTAATTAGAGGTGCCAAAGGATCATTCTTTTTTTTGTGAAGCCAAATAAAATGGAAGAATGACCTGAGCGTGATACTGCAAAAAAAATGGATGATGTAGTAAAATCTGGCATGAGAGATGGCTTAGCAATACTCAGTCAGCTAAAGCAGCCTAAACAGTTCAATTTACGACCCAAAGTGATATGTCTGATTTTACCTAAAGAAAATTAAGAAGTACTCCATGTATTTTGCCAGAAGAATATATGAGGAGGATTCTGCAAGATACTGAGGATTTCTTGATGACTCGCCAGTGAAGGAGTGGAGGATGAAAAAGGGGAAGAAAATTCAGAAGAAAAAATTGTGAGAAAATGCATAGTGCTATCTTCTTGGTTGGAATGAGAATAGAGTCATTTGTTGGTCTTCCTGATTACCATTGTGGTTTTTTTTTTTTTTTCTCTTTACTCTGAAGAAATTTGCCAAAGCTATACAGAAAGCACAATAAATAAATAAATAAAATAATAAAATAAATATTTTCCATTTCTTGATTCATTTTCAAGTTGCATTTACAGAACTATATGCTATAAAGTATTTATATCCACCTTTCTAATCATCAAGTTCATGCAAGTATATTATTTTATGTCCTACAGTTCAATGATATCTTAAGATTTCGTTGTTTTTTTGTTTTGTTTTTTGTTTTGCAAATATTCACTGAAGTTTCTGGTCATTACCCTTTATGTGCTAATCTATAAAGCACATTCATTATACACTTGAAGAGAGAAAAAAATTCTACTCTGGTCTTATACATAAATGCAAACACCCTAAACACACAGAAAAGGTAAAATTGCTTACATACAAATTATAATCATATGAGCCTCACATAAAATAACAATATTATAAATATTACAAATTGGCTGATTTTTCTTAAATCATGGTAATTGAGCTTAAAAATATTATTTTTAAAGACCAAAAATTTAGAAGCAGGTAATTACTAAATAGAAGAAAACTCTTCTTATTCTCATCTTCCGCTTATCCAAAACTTTCATCTTAACTTTTTTTTTCCTAATAATAGACAAGCCATGCAATCATCTGATAAAAATTCAGCTGAAACAGCATCTCTCTTGTTTCTTAGGCTGTATACTATATGATCTCTTCATTTTGGCTTGTTTTCCATGTAGTGCAATTTTCTAAGAGCTACATTACCTTTCTGTCCTTCCTCTCAGTTATAGAAGCATCTTACCTCTTGTGTAACCATGCAGACCAATCCAATAAATGGAATGGCTCACATCCAGGCTTCGGCAGCAGCAGTATATTTAAAGGTAGAGGAAAGATACTTCCTCTAATACAGCATAATCTGGTGGGTAAAGCAGGGCCAAGATACCAAAGCTTTACTACAATTATCTGTACATCTTTCAATTCTGAAGTTATTTCTGGGTTACCAGGTAGTAGCTTCATACTTTTCCTGTGTAGCATAGGTTAGATTGTACCTAATGATTGTTCTTAGGTTAGAGGCCAAACAACAAGGAAGTATAGAGTATATATGTGTTACTCTAAAGATACTTTGCCTGTCACATGCTTGTAACCTGGGAGCCATTCATTGTTAAAAGCACTTTGAAAGTATCCGCTGACATGTTTATTCAGTTTTCTTTGTGTTGCGATATATTCAGTTGTAAAATATCGAGAAGTGTTCCTGCTCCAAGCACAGAATTCTTTCACCAAAATGTCCAAATGATATTTTTCTCAATAATTTTTATTTGATTTAATCCAGATTTATTTTGAACCAAGATAAATAATTATATTGTGAGATAAATCTTTGTACATAGACAGGGAGTGCTGGGGGAAAGGGAAAGCTGGGCTGATCGGGGGAGCACATGATTTGACCAGTGGCTGGCTGATCAAAAGAGCACAGCAACATGATTTAACCAATGGCTGACTGAGCTGAAAAGCATAAAAATGCTATTTCTGAGAGGTTCAGGGTCCATTGGTGGAACCCCTGCGTGGGATGAGCCCATACCCCAGCTAGCTGGTAAACTGTGTGGGTTGGGCCCAGACCCCTGCTAGCTGGTAAATTTTCCTATTATCTCGTTGCTAATAAACTTTGTAAGATCGGATCTATGGTTTTAACCTCCTTCCTTCCTCGCTCAGAGAAATGGTCCTAACAATATATATATATATATGCAATCGATCTAGAATAATTTTAATTTTAATATTTGAGGTGTTTTTTTTTCCCTCTGATATACGTCCCTTATATGTTTAAACTCTTATCTGCCTATACTATGGACTTCAGTAGGACTTGAGTAGCAGTGAAGTAACAGTTAGCTTAGGAACTAGTAGATGTTTGTGAAAAAATCCAGTTCAACTAAAATTAATTTATTCTGCTTTTCACAATATCTTTCTTCTGCCTCCTTGCCCCCCACCTCGTTTTAGCATCTAACTAAACTGAAGCACCTCTTATTTGACTACTTGGTGTAAGCAATATTGAAATATTCAATTTATGCAATGAGAAACTTATAAGGAGATAAGAAATATAAAACATCTGGAAAAAATAACTTGCTAGAAATCATACAGGTGTCAAAATCAAAACCCAGAGCAGAACTGAATTCCTTAGATCCACACTGCTGAGCTATTTGCTGAATGACAATTTTTCCATCAGATAATGAGTCCATTCTGCATCACATAAAACAAGGTACCTTTAGTCTCCATAAAATCTGCTAGGAAGAAAAGTTCTCTATTAGTATAAAGTCTCATTATTACATTACTGGCAGTTATTGTGCTTTTCAGTCTGACAGTAGACTATCTCAGCCATCCACGCACTGTTGTGTTGCTTCTTATTTCCTAAGTCTTTCATGGGAGAACAGAAGAGCCTGTTGAAGTGTAAAAAGCAAATTGCTTATTTTATTACTTTTATTGAATTTATTGTGAATAATGGGATGCATTTTGGATAAGTAATGCTGCTTTATGCCCTACAAACTACTTTTGGAAACTGAAACAATAAATCTCATAAATTGCATATTAAAATACAAAACTGCAAATTTGTTATATATCCTCATTTATTTATATAAAAGGCTCTCTAAAAACAGGGGATTAGTTGTCAAGGAGTCAGTCAGGTGAGCCCATATGCTATTGATTCCTCTATTTAAGGGAAACATTTTAAAATAGCATCAAAACTGTAAAATACAAAGTCTTGCACTTTTATGTGCTTTAAATCCATTTCTTTCCTCCCACATCATCTGTGGGAAACAGGTATGCAAAGTCTGCTTGGCTTGTTGAACTGTTAAAGTCAATGCTATGTCCTGTTCTGGGATCCTGCTATCATTTTTCATTCAATACAGAGTCAGTTTCTGATTGTAACTAACTAACTTAGGATCAGCTGAAGGAAATAGGGGAGCAGATAAAATTAAACAGATAGTAATTATACTGAGAACTTATAAGCATCTGGTCCAACCTATTTATTTAGTTATGAGAATGATGCAATAGCCCCACAAGCTACATATGTCTTAAAGCAACTATGGTTTAACAGTCCTGCAAAAGAATGTGCTACTTATAAGAAACAAATATAAAAATTAGTAGATCCTAAAACAAAACTGCCAGGGACTCTAGTATTATGAAACTGAAATATAAAATCAATTTTTGTACATTTCACATTTTGCATGTTTTTTAAAGTACAGAAATAGTTATGTCATAAACACTTTTCCACTTCTGATTGAATTTGACATTTTTGAAGGCTCCTATAATTTTACTTTGTCTCTTTGTCAGTTTGGGATATTTTACATGTGTTCTCAGCTAAAAAGATGAAAAAAATAACTTATTATCTATCTTGTAGTGTTTGCATTACCTGGATGGTAAAGCTTCTCCATATCAAAGAGAGTTTATTTGCAGCAGAGTATGGCTTTCCCACTAAAATACTTTTTCAGTGGTTTTATTTCCCATAATTTAATTACACAGAAAGATGTCCTGAAATGTAGTCCCACTGATATCACTGGGTCTGCATACTTGCAGAAGCAAAAAGAAACAGATTATTAGCAGATAGGACCCAGCCTTTTGTTATCAATGAAAACTGAGAAGTCTCTGTAAAAAAAAAAAAAAAAAACAGAAATCATTATGATATACATGTAAAATGGTTAAGAAATAAAGTTTTCTCTTTTTATATATTTGATTGTGCTCAATGGACAAACTTAGAAGGCAATGCTAGCAGAGACAGCCATAAATAAAAAGCACTGACAGAGAAGCCCTAGAATATTTTCAAGATTTTTTTTATCAGCTCTGTCCATACATTAATCTAATTGTCATGGATTGTTTTCACAAGGCAACAAGGGCAATTTCATTGGAGTGCGAGTTCTAAAGGCATAAGAATAGGATCCAAATGGGTCTAATGTCTAAAGATATTAGAATATACTGAGTCATTCTAATTGTACATCTAGATCAGTGTTTTAACAGTGATCCACAGTAGTTCCTTAGTAAAATAAAATGGTAAATGTACAGAAATTGCTTCCTTGAAGGAAGCTGAAGTCTTTCAACTTCCACAAAGTAAACAGAAGTACAATTAGAGTTACTTCTTCTAAGAGCTTGAATGATTTCCCTTTGACTGTGTTTGCTGGAGTCAAATGACTGAGCACTTCTATCACTGGATACGTAACAAGAAGGTGTATTTCAAAGCTTGCATTTGGTTATACATGAACATACTTATATAATTCCACTGCTTTTCTTTTTTCTTTTTCTTTTTTTTTGTGACCGGCTTCAGGCTATCTATTTATACAATCATGTAATATAAGCAATACCTTTTTTTCTTTTTCTTTTTTTGACCAGTTATAAACATTACAAGCAACCTACCCTTTTCATAATTAAATCCAATCTTGTAAGAATGTAAAATGAATATTAGCAGAATTAATTTGCATAATTAATACTTTTAAGAAAGTTTTGATCACTAGCATGTAGGAAAGAAAAGCTAAATTCATTGAATAAATTATTCATTGCTTTTTGTTGCTGATGTTAATTATTCAGTCAGCTCAATGTAATAAGTGACAAGCCTCATGTTCAGCAGTTTTATTTGTGTTTTCAAACTAATGAAACTCTCCACTTCTTTGCTGGGTTATCCCAAGCATTTATTGTTAGATTAACAATAATTTAACCTCATGAAATTTAACAAGGACAAATGCAGGGTCCTGCACTTGGGGAGGAATACACCTGGACACCGGTACAGGCTGGGAGTTGACCTGCTGGAGAGCAGCCGCGCAGAGAGTGACCTGGGTGTCATGGTGGACGACAAGTTGACCATGAGACAGCAGTGTGCCCTGGTGGCCAAGAAGGCCAATAGGAT